>VZRL01003103.1:250413-274225 GCA_013397895.1 Origma solitaria
GTGCGGGGCCGTGCCGCGCCGTGCGGGGCGGGGGACCGGGCCCGGCAGGCTGGGAGATGTAGTCCTGAGCCGCCTGGCGGGGCTTGTGGGACTTGTAGGAGGCGAGAGGGGCTGCCTGCGCCCACCCTCCCTACTGGCATCTCAGGAATCTACCGCGGTGCCCAGCCCGGGACTCACCCCGGCACATCGGCACCCCTCACTCCGGTGCCCAGCACCGGCATCCCCTGTACGCAGCTCCCGGTACTCATCCGACGGGATCTCCCCGGGTACCCACCCGGCGCATCGGCAACCCCCTGATCACCCGCGCTACCCAATCCGATACCCGATGCAGTACCTACCTCTGTACCCATCCCGATACCCACCCGGCGCAGCGGCATCTCCGGGCATCGGCGCCCCAGTATCCATTCCCCGTCATCCACCCCGCTATCCACCTGGCTCGCCGGCATCTCCCGCTACCCTCCCTGGTACCCACCCCGGCACCCACCCCGGTGCATCGGCATCCCCCAGTACCCACCCCGAGCGCATCCCAGCACCCACCGGGTACCCACCCTGACATCCATCGGGAACCGACACCAGCGCCCACCGCCCGGGCACCCCTCCTCTCTGCAGAGAACCCTGAGAGGGGCCGGACTCGTGACAGGGATGACCCAGGGCACTTAGGGGTGCGCACCGTCGCCGAGACCCATTTTAGGGCATAAAATATCAAACCCCCATTCTCACTTTGCAAGCCCCCCGAGACGGGGGAAGGGAGGGGAGAGAAACAGCACAGGGGTGCGCTATGCCTTTAAGGCGTATGTGCCCCGCCGTGCAGTGCACGCTGGGAATCGTAGTCTCTCACCGCCCAGCGCCCCGAAGCGGCTGCTGGTGCTGGACTCAATATCCCATCAGGCCCCGGGGCAGCGGCGGGGATGGCGGAGGGGGCTATGGCGGCGGAGTGGAGCGCTCTTCTCCTCACCTGCCGGCGAGGCCATGGCGGCGTGTCCGCCCTGCAGCGAGGCAAGTGACGGGGCGGGCGTCCTCCTTCCCTCCCTCCCTGCTCGCCGCGGCGGGGCGGCGGGACCGGCTCTCAGCGCCGCCCGCCTCTCGTTTGGCAGAGCTGGAGGTGCGGCGGCTGCGGGGCGGGCTGGGACCGCGTCCCCCCGCGCTGCTCCTGGCCGTGGAAGACCCCTGGGTCCGCCTGGGCAGCGGTGGTGCCACCCTGAACGCTTTGCTGGTGGCGGCCGAGCACCTCAGCGCCCGGGCCGGGTACACGGTGAGAGACGACAGCCTCTGGTAGGCGCGGGGAGCCTGGAGGTCAGGAGGGGACGCTGAAAGTGAGGGGGGTGTCTGTCCTGTCCGCGCTGACTGTTCCCTGCTGTGCTCTCCCAGGTGGTGACCGCTGACGTCCTGAGGGATGCCCGAATCCTCATCCTGCACATGGTGAGAGCCGACCTGCAGCCCGGCATGGGACTTCTCATTGCACCTGCTCTCTCCCAGTGACCCCCATATTCTTCGTCCCACCAGGGCCGTGACTTCTCCTTTGACGACTGCGGCCGTGCCTTCACCTGCCTGCCTGCAGAGGAGCCTGGCGCCCCAGCCGAAGCGCTGGTCTGCAACCTGGACAGCCTGCTGGGGACCATGACACACCGGGTCTGTGTGGCCTGAGGATTGGGCTCTGGGGGTGGGTTTGGCTCCCAGCAGGGTGGGAACGGTGTTAGGTTCCTGGGCTCTTTCCCTGCAGTCCTTGGGCATGTGGTCCTTCTCTTGGCAGCTCTGTGTGGGCTCCCCACCTGGCGTCTGGGTCTGCAGCACCGACATGCTCCTCACCATGCCCTCAACGCCAGGTGAGTGAATACCAGCCTTGCTTCCAGCACCGGCTTTGTCCTGGGAGAGGGTTCTTCACCAGCAGCACAACTGGTTCAGTGTATGCTGTGCTCCCATGAGGGTGTGGATGCTCAGATATTGCTGTCCTGTACATGGCTGGGGGCATCCATTGTGCCTGCAGTGTGGTGGCTAAGGCTGGGTGCTGCTGCCACTTCCTTTGCTGTGGTCCATGTTTTCAGGCAGTTGCGCCCAGTGTGAGTACATGCACTGCCCCAGTGGGCACTGGTCTCTGTCCCTCCCCCCAGGGATCAACTGGGATGGCTTCCAGGGCGTCCGAGTGATTGCAGTGCCTGGGAGCCCAGCATATGCCAGGAACCATGGGGTCTACCTCACCAATGAGCAGGTTGGGGCAGCTCCCCCTTCAAGAGGCATCCCTTGGAGGTGCAGGCATCCCCAATCCTTTGATCCCTTGGATGCTGACGTCCCGGTACTGCTGTGGCTGCTTGGCTTGGGGTTCCCTGAAGAGCTCACTGGGGTGGTTTTGCTCCCAGGGACTGGTGCATGACATCATCTACAAAGGCACTGAGGCCCAGATCCAGCAGTGTGCAGGACCAGATGGCACCGTCCCACTGGTATGTCAGGCTTTGGTGACCCTGCCAGCCCTGTCCCTTGTGTCACCACAGCTGCAGCCTCAGTCCTGATGTGCCCTGGCAGGTCTGTGGGATTGTTTTCTTCTCCTTGGATGCTGCTGAGCAGCTTCTGGCCACCCATGTCATCCCTCCTCTGGATGCGTGCACCTACATGGGGCTGGACTCGGGGGCGCCACCCATCCAGGTGACAGCCCCTCTGTGGGGGATGGGACCCTTTGCCACCCAAGTGTCATTGCTGGGCATCTCTGTAGAGTCTGTTTGCCCCCACACTACCACATTTGAGAGAGGTAGTGGGAGGGAGCACCCAGCAGCAGGGTGGGGTTCAGGATGGCTGGACCCAACAAATCCCTTCTCTCCCCAGCTCTCGCTCTTCTTCGACATTGTGCTGTGCATGGCAGAGGGGATAACAGAGGAGGATTTTGTGAAGGGTGGTGGTGATGCCAGCGTAAGGAGTGCCCGCTCTGTTCTGTGGACAGCTCTCCATGGCTTCCCTCTTAGTATGGGTGAGTGCTTCCTTCCAACTTCTAGTGGAAAGTGTCCCTGCCCAGGGGGTTGTAACTAGACAATCTTTTAACGTCCCTTCCAACCCCAGCCATTCTGTGATTCTATGCTGTGGTGAGTGCATGTGATGTGATGAATTCCTGGGCCCTCTTCTCCTGCATAAGGAGAGATGGGGTGGTCAGGGCCTGACAGTCATCTGTGTCTCTCCACAACTGCAGGTCCCCAGGTCTTCAGTCCCCACTCCTTCAATTGGGGATGTTCAGTCTGGCTCACATGAGTGTCAGACACACCAGCATTTTTTTGTCAATGTGCTGAAAGCTCTCCTTCCCCCACAAGCCTGTGTCCCCAATGCCTCTTACGACTACATGACTGCCTCTGCGAGCGACCACATCCGCAGCCTGACTCTCCTGCCTGGCTCTGCCAGCCACCTCCGCTTCTGCAAGACAGCCCATTCCCACGTGGACGTATGTCCTTCCATCCACAGCCTTGCTCATGCACATTTTTTGGGGGTTGCTCTGGGCTGTGTGCCCAGATCCTGGTCCCACATGTCTCTGTGCCCTCGGCAGCAGCCCTGTCTCCTGGAGGATGGCTCTTCAGTCACCAACTGCCTGCTGGAAGGAGCTGTGCATCTGGCAGCTGGCAGTGTCATCCAGCACTGTCACCTCCAGGTACATGACGAGGATAGGGGTGACCCACAGCTCCCAGTGCGTTGAATGGGCAGCAGGGTGATGTGTTGCTGCCTAGGATCTGCTCCACAACTGTGAGATTTGGGATGCCTTTCCTCCTGGGGCTGCCTTTTGGCTGGTGCTGGGCACCCTGGTGGCTGTCACCCTCCAAAAACAAAGGGACGAGGCTGTCACCACTGGGCTGTCCCAAGCTGGGAACCAGGGCAGACCCTCTCCTTTGGGGTTTCTGTTATGACTGTGAACCCTGGAGGTTGTTGCCTGGCCTGAATTTCTGTAGTTCATGTCTCTGTAGCTTTGTGACAAAATGATATACTGCCACCTGGCTTGTGCTGGCTCCAGCTTGTCTCTCAGGGTGGTTGTCCCCTTCCAAGGTCAGGATTTGGCACTGGTTTGGGGGCCGGTCATGCCATTCTGCTGCTTCTTCCTCAGGGTCCCCTGGAGATCGGTCCTGGCTGCCTCCTCTCGGGCCTCAACGTGGGCTCCTCACCAGCCCTGCGGGGCTGTCCCCTGCGTGATGTTGTCCTGCAGGGCCACCACGTCCAGCTGCGTGACCTGCCCTGCTGCGTGTTCACTCTCACCGGCCGCCTTGACGACTGGCAGGTGCGGGGGCAGTGAGGTGGCACGAGGCTCCCAGAGAAGCCAAGGTGTGACCAGCCCCTCTGTGCCCCTGCAGAGCCCTGTGGAAGAGGCCACCTACCTGAACGTGCCCTGGGCTGAGTTTTTCCAACGGACAGGCATACGGTAGGTGCCACATGTCAGGATGTGGCCTGGGACAGGAGACCCAGCTCCCGAAGCTGTCGTTGCCACCCCAACCTATCCTGCATTCCAGCTCCCCTCAAGGAAGGTGTCCTCGGGCCCCAGGGCAGTGCTGATGGGCTCTCCCTCCATCAGGGAAGGGGACCTTTGGGATGCCGAGACGCCACGGAGGAGCCGCTGCCTGCTCAGCGCCCGGCTCTTTCCGGTGCTGCACGCCCGCGAGGCCCTGGGGCTGGAGGACATGCTGTGGCTGCTGAGCCCTGCCACGGTGGCCAGTGAGCAGCTGGTGCGCTGGCGGACAGCCTGGCGCATGTCCTGGCAGGAGCTGCAGCCCTGCCTGGACACGGAAGACGAGCTGGGCGCCCGCCAGGCCCTGTTCTTCCTGCAGGGCCAGCACAAGGTGCGGCGAGTGCTGCTGGGGCGCCAGGACAGCAGCCTCCTGCCCCTCGCTCGCAGTGCCGTCCATGAGGGCTACCACGAGGCTGTGCTGAGCACACTGGATGAGGGTGAGCTGGACTCATGAGCTGCATCTCTGGTTATCAGGACTGTTCAGTGCTCCCCACCCCCTTCAGTGATCCCCCCATATTGCAGGACCCCAGGGGGGTGCACCTGCAGGGCATCCCACAAGCCCGTGTGGGTGCAAGCCATGCAAGTCCCGCTCCTCTAGGGCCAGCTTCTGGCAGAAGTGGGCTGGTTTGGGGTCACCTGCAGCCTGACTGTGGCTTTGCAGCCTCCTTGTATTTTACTTTCTAGTTGCCTCCACGGCCGGTGACGCTGGTATTGCAGCACGGGCACTTGCCTGTATTGCTGAGGTCCTGGGCTGCATGGCACAAGGGGAAGGGGGCTTGCGGAGTGGTCCTGCTGCCAACAGGCAGTGGGCCTCAGCTTTTGGGTGCCTGGAGAGCGGGCACATCGCTGGTGGTGTCCGGGAGCTGGCCGCTGAGCGGCAGAAGTGGATGAGCCGGTGAGGCTGGGGCTGGCAAGCAGCAGCTGCCCCATTCCAGGCATTGGTACTGTCATGGAGATATGGCGGTGGGCTCAGCATTCCTCTCATCCCAGGCCGGCTCTGCTGGTGAGAGCAGCTCGGCATTACGAAGGGGCCGAGCAGATCCTCGTCCGGCAAGCGGTGATGTCCTCGTGCCAGTTCATCTCCATGGAACAGGTTGAGCTGCCACCCTTGGGGCACTGGGTGCAGGTGGTGTGTCCAGCCCGCCTGGACCTCTCTGGTGAGCACATCCCCCCGGTCAGATGATCCATGTCTCACCCCTGTGGTGCTGGGGGAAAAGGTGTTGGTGTGCCTCGGGGAGCTGATGGTGAGTGTTGGCAGGTGGCTGGAGTGACACCCCACCCATCACCTACGAGCACGGGGGGGCTGTGGTTGACGTGGCAGTGCTGGTGGATGGGTGCCGGCCCATCGGCGCCCGGGTGCGGCGCATTGTCCAGCCAGAGCTGCGCCTCGTCAGCCTCAGCGGGACACCACGGAGCGAGGTGGTGGCAGAGCTGGTGTGCCGGGAGCTGGAGCACTTACAGGATTACTGCCAGCCACATGCACCAGGTGAGGTGTCACCAGCTGCCAGCCTGCCTCTACTTGCAATGTCCCCTTGGTGCCAGGGTGGCCCTTTTTAGGGCCAATGAAATGAGGGAGCAGGTAGCACAGCAGGCATCAAGTTTATTTCCTTTTTCTTTGCAGGAGCCCTGCTCAAAGCTGCTTTTATCTGCACCCAGATCGTGCAGTTCCCCTCACAGAGGCCCTTGCAGGCTCAGCTGATGGAGAGCTTTGGGGGTGGCTTTGAGGTGCACACCTGGTCCAAGCTGCCCCATGGGTCTGGCCTCGGTAGGTCTGCAGGGAAGGGACTGGGCCGGCCCTCACTGGTGCCTGGCAGCGTCTCCTGCTGCCAGCATCAGGGTGGGCATTCCCCTTGCTGCCCCCTGGCCCTCAGGGACACAATGGTACCTCATTGCCCTGGCCCCATCTGTGCTCCCTGCAGGCACCAGCAGCATCCTGGCAGGAGCAGTGATGGCATCCCTGTACCGGGCAGCAGGGAAGGCTGCCAGCACTGAGTCCCTTATCCATGCTGTGCTGCACCTGGAGCAGAGGCTCACAACAGGTAGGGCCTGGGGGAGCAGCTGACCCACAAGCTGGGGGTCCCAGCGGTGGCTGATGACCCTCTGCCCTGCAGGGGGTGGTTGGCAGGACCAGGTTGGTGGGCTTGTTCCTGGCATCAAAATCGGGAGGTCGAATGCGCAGCTGCCACTCAGAGTGGAAGTGGAGCAGATCCTGGTCCCTGACGATTTTACTCAGACCCTGAATGATCACTTGCTGCTGGTGTACACGGGGAAGACTCGCCTGGCGCGCAACCTGCTCCAGGTGACGCCTGGGTGCCCCTGGATGTCACAGGCTCTGGCCTCTGCTCCCCCTGTGGCCTTTCACTTGTGCAGAGCTTTGCTGCCCCGGAGGGAGCTGGCACCCAAGGCTATGGGCGCAGCACTATCTCCCCAGGTGCTGCCAGAGCCAGGAGGACAGTGACAGGGACATTCTGGCTTCTTGCAGGACGTGGTGAGGAATTGGTATGCCAGGCTGCCCTCCATCGTGCAAAATGCTGACGCGTTGGTGAGCAATGCTGAGGAGTGTGCCCAGGCCTTGAGGCAAGGTGTGAGCCCCCTTCCCTGGGCTGGGTTGGCCCTTTAAACAGCTGAAGAAACACAGACTTTCCTGGGGAGAGGCTGTGTGGTCTTGGAGAGGGAAAAGGCTGGGGGGTGCAGGTTCTTGCAGCTGTAGAAGGCTCAAATCCTCCCCCAAGCCCACCCTCAGCAGGCAATACCCCAAAATTCAGGCTTGAAGGAAGATTTTGAGGAAGAGGGGGTTAGATGTGCTGAATCTAGTTGATTTTATGTGAACCATTGGTGACAGGGCTAGGGGCCATGCCTGGTCAGTGCAGCAGGTTTATTTGGCTGCTGTGGAGAGGAAGCTAGAGCATTAAAGCAAGCAAATCCTCCCCCAGTGGAGGATTAAAAATAAACAGCAACATGACAAGGCTGGGGTTGCCTGCTCGGCAGGCAGAGCTGAGAGGAACTGGAAAAGAAAACAGAATTTAGCTTGGGCTGAGAAGGAGAGCCAGATATATTTCTGCCCTTTGAATGAAAACCAGAGACAAGTCATTTACAATATTCCCTCCTCTGTAGGTGATCTGCTGCTCCTTGGCAAGTGCCTGGACTGCTACTGGCAGCAAAAGAAGTGCATGGCCCCAGGCTGTGAGCCGCTGGCTGTTGGGCGCATGATGGACGCTCTCCGGCCCTACGTCTACGGGCAGTGCTTGGCTGGGGCTGGCGGTGGCGGCTTCCTTTATGTCTTAACCAAAGCCCCTCGGCAGAAAGAGGCTTTGCACCACATCCTGGCAAACACCGAGGTGAGCTGTGAGCCCCCCACTGATGCAGGCAGCTCGCAGCAGCCTTGTAGAGAGCACAAGGAGCATCTCTCCCCACCCCATGTGGCATGCAATTGTTTGTTGTCCCAATGGCCTCCCCAGGACCTTGGAGGTGAGAATGGGTCCTTTGCTGTCTCCGGCCCCAGCCTGTGTCTTTTTTCTAGGGACTGGGCAACTTCAGCATCCACAGCATCGAGGTGGACACGGGCGGTTTCTCTGTGGAGATTGTGGAATGTGAGACAAAGGATGGTGCTCACCCTGGAGGGGATAGGGCTGTATGAAGGCCTTCAACAGCAGGGAAATCCCGGCTCTTTTAGGGGCAGCTTCTTCAACCAGCTCCAGCCTTAGGTCCTTAGGTGCCTTAGGTCTTGATATGGTCTTTTTGTGCTGCTACTTGCCCCAAAAGCCAGAGCCTGGAGAAGCTGTGACAAGTTCTGCAGGCAGGCAAGACTACCCCTGCTGGGTGGCCTTGCTGGAGCGACTGTTTGCTAGAGCCTCCAGCCTGATTTTGGGGTTTCACTCCAGTTTTTATGGTTTTCCAAAGGGAACAATCTAGCATTTGTGGTGCTGCCTTTAGCAGGAATCTTCCTGCTCTTCCAGCAGCAGGGACCGAAGCTGCCTGTTCAGCACGCAATGTTCCCGCACCAGGGATGCAGCTGGATGTGGAATCAAGGCCCTCTCTTGTCCTGAGGCACTGTTTCAGCAGTGAAATAGTGACTAGTGAAAGCAAGTTACTAGTCCCCTGCAGTCTGCGTGAATAAAAAAGCTTGTTCTCAGCATGTGTTTGTTCCCCTCTGTCCCTAGCAGGGCTGCTCCCTCTCCACAGGATAGCAAGGGCCTGGCAATGCATGGGCAAAGCTTTTCCAGGGGTGGGAATGGCAGAACCTGTGTGCAAGGGCTGGTCATTTCCCTCCACAGCCCTGACTGAGGGAGACAGCACAGAACTGCAGCCACAGGGGGCAGCCAGGCAAGACAGGAAGATCCTCTGGACACCCAGGCACAATGTAGAAGAGAACTGGAGCAGAGCAGACCTCTGGTCTCACATCTCTTCAGCTCCCTCCAGGCCCACAGCTGAACATACCACTGGAGACTGCAGCTCAACCAAGCGAGGTTTATTTACAGAGTAGCTGTACAGAGCCAGCAGGGACACAGCCCCACTTCCTACAGAGGCTTTCTAGTGATTTTCCAAGCACCTTCCCAAGGAAATCACTCCTTTTCCTTTCCGCAAAACAGTCCCCATCACCACCAGGAGAGAGCCAGGGCTCAGCATTTGTGACTCCAGCAGCTCACCCTTAAACTGGGGGCACAGAGGGAACCCAACTGCAGCAGCAGACCCATATTTGAGTCACACCAGCCCCACCTGTCCTGGCCTGTGGCCTCCTGCAGGGCAGCAGAGCACAGGGACTTGGAAGCTGGCACTGGCCTGTGTTCTGAGAAATAGCATTGCGCTGCTCTCAGCATGAGAGATTCCTCTGGTGCCTTGTTTCTGCTCCCACAAAAGGATGGCAGCTCTTCTTGCCAGGCCCAGGAAAGCCCTTTGCTCCAAGGAATGCGAGCAGAAGGGCAGACATCATCCCATCCCCGCACCACCTAACAGCCAGCCCCAGGACAGGATCTGGGCACGCTCCAGGACTGCAACCTTCTTGCCCTTAGCTCCAGCGTGGTGCCGATCCAAGCACCAACCAACTACAGGCGCAGCCGCTTGATGTCCTCGCTGCGGAAGTCGATGCGGAGAGCCAGCACCTGCCGGACCTCAGCGGGAGTAAGGCGCCAGGTGAGCGGACCTGAGTTGGGACCCCAGTAATCCAGGATCTCTGTGACCTGGAAAAAGAGGGGAGCTGTAGGAGATCACTCAGCACAGACTGCCCTCACAGGTAAGCACCAACAGACATGGGCAACTTTTTCAGCTTCTCCACACCCTGTAGTGGTGATGACATCTGGATGAGCTCAGTAAAGCCACGTGCAGTGCAGCTGGTGCTCCCACAATCCCCAAATAGAAGCAGACCAAGTGCAGCTCACCCTTTCCAGGTTGAGGATGGTGGCCATCTGGGAAAGACGGGCAAACTTGTCACGGATAGTCCAGGTGGTGACTGTGGTGAGATAGGCGATGAGGGACCTCAGCTCCTTGTCGAACTGCAGACCACCGAGCTGTAGAGTAACATTTGAGGGTAACATTTGCCTCTACCCTGCCCCATCCTTTACTGAGGGTTTGCAGTCAAGCCAAACTACACAGTAGAGGAGTGTTTTGCTTACCCTGCTGAAGGTGGATTTGAGCAGCACTTTCTCCAGTTCAATGGCTATGAGACTCGTCATAAGACCAGTGAGGGTATCATAAATCACTGGCGACAGTCCAGCCTGGAAGCAGAAACCTGTGTTATTCTTGTCAGGAAAAACTGAGCAGAGGTCCCTTAAGCCCAAGGCCAGGAGAGCTTACAAATAAGGACTTGCAGGCTTGGCAAGCAGAGAGCACCACAGAGGTGATCCAGGCATGTAGGGCCTGCAAGCAGGCTTTGAGAATTGCAGGAGAAGGGCGTGACTGGATTCCTAGGAGCCCTACAAGGCACTGGGGAACACCTCTGCTTGCCAAGCAAGGAAAGAGCTGGAGGATGCCATGGGGAGGTCTGGCCAAAGCCTGGCAGGCTGCCACCTCCTTCTTTCACCTTGAACTCTGTCATCTGCTGTTCCAGATTGACGATGAACTGCTGGACCCAGGGATCATTGGCCTCATAGTCGCCGAACTCCTCCTGGCAATGAAATACAGAAAGGTTTGTTTATGTAGCCTGAAGTAAACCACAGCCAATGGCCGAGAGGACAGGAAGGGAGGGCCCTCCTGGAGCAGCACTTTGTCCCTTCTGTTTTCTCAAGCTCCTTTCTAGCCAAATGTCCCTTTCCAGGCTCGGCTGCAGAGCAAGATATGGGTATTTTACTGATGCCCTGTGCCAAGGAAACAGCAGAAAACTGAGGGGAAGGAAACAGTGGTTGGTCTGACTGTGCTGCTAAGCAGAGGATGGAGAGTGCCCAAGTACAGCCGGATGCAGAGAACACTGAGCCTCACCTCCTCGATGTTGTGGGAGACAGAGAGGAATAGGTTGATCCAGGGTTTCACCTGGGGTTTGATGGCAGTGCTGTTGAGCTCATTGAGACCTTCCTGAGGGAGACAGCAAGAAGAAAGCACAGTGAGGCACAAAATCCTTAAAACCAGGCTGTCTTGATGCTGCTTCCCATTCTCAGCTGGGGAAACTGACCCACAGACTTGCACAGGAAACTGAACTCAGAAGTCCCAGATCCCACACTCTTTCGGTACTGGAAGGCTCTGAGGACACTGTGACAAGAAGAGGAGAAAGGATGTTGGCCCAGAAGCTGCTGTTGTGCTGACTTGTAGCCTGGTCTGAAGGGCTTGTCCTTCCCCACCCCATCCCACACAGCTACAGATTTCCTGTCAGGAGCGAGGAACAGAGGGTAGGAAAAAATGCAAACTCCAGCTTTTCTACTCAGCACCAGCCAGGGCACTGTGACTGAACTCAACTGATGCCTCCTACCTCCAGCGCAGCTTAGCTCAGTAGGAGAATCTAAAAGGAGGATAAAAGCTGTAACCACAGTTAGTTCCCTGAATTAATCATAACCCCAGCACATGCCATCTCCCCTGAGCAGCAGGCTGTCAGCAAAGGCTGTTCTGTCCCCTGTGATGAGAGCTCTCAAAGCCCTCTCCTGCCAGCCACCCCTCTTTGGCTCAGCAAGGTGTCACGAAAGCTCACTCAGCATGAAACTATGTTGGTACCAATTCTGACTGGCATTTGATGGAAGTTTTTTACTAAAACTGGCATTTCTGAGCAGGCCCTGCTGGCAATTGTCCTTTTCTGAGGCAAATTCAATGTGTGTGTGACTCAGACGGCATAGGAGCTTCCTGTTCAGCCTCTGGATTGCTTTGCAGCCACTTTTAAAACCGCACTAGAGTCAGACTGGAGAGTTTTACTCTTTGTTGATGAGCTCTTTGGTTTCGATACTGACCACAGTCCCCAAGAGGGTTTGCTAGCAGTGCTGAACTGAAGGCATCTGCCTGCCCTGAACTGCAAAGCCAAACAAAAAATAGTCTGGCCTCTCTGTGATGTACAAAGGCAAACGTGGTTCGAAATATTTTCCTTTGCTTGGTTTCCTTACACAGAAGGTACTAGGTCTTCCTGCATCTTTCCCTGCCAGAGACCACTCTGAAATTTTATGACAGCAGACCCCAGCATGCCGGAGAATGGATTTAGCCAGAGAGTCTTCTGCTCCACGCTAGGAGTATTTGCATTTGGGAAAGAAGGAGAAACCTGAGAAAAGAGCAGCTCTTCTCTACCAACAGCCTGTCTTCAGCACTACTTAGTGAGGCTGTGGACAACTTGACAATGTGCTGTGCCACGAGGGAGAATGGAGGAGATGGAAATGCTATTAATATTTCTTCTCCTGAAAATGCTGAACCAACTGCAACTCCATGCTGAGTGAAGACAAATGAAGCAACATTCCTTCTGGCTCTGCAGCTGCTTCCAGTGCTTTTTATGCAGCCGCCAGCTGGTGCGGCTGTGTAAACGGGCCAGGGCTGTTTCCATGCCTCAAAGCTCCCTCCTGCACCCTACCCAGCACTCCTGGAGTCAGGCATGGCCCGGCCCTGGGCTGAAGTGATTCCTGCCACAGTTCTCCCCGAAGACACCAGCAGCCAGTGTTGGAAGCCAGCAGTAATTCAGAGAGACACTCACCTGCAGCAGGTCACGGAATTTGTTGGAGACAGCAGCCATGTCCGAGAGGCAGCTCTCAATCTTGGCCTGTGCTTGCTCTCCCCCGAATCCTTGGCTAAGCAGTTTGCTGCAGTCACTCTGCAGAGAGAAGATCCATGAGCAAGCTGCAAATTAATAACCTGGGCAGTTTTTATCCCTTCGTGTTGCCGAGCTCTGGCTGCCCACCAGTGTGTGGGCTAGGACAGGAGCCCAGCTCTTGCTCCTACTAAGGCAGAGCCTGCTGGCTCCAGCTGGGGAGAGAGAGGACAGCAAGAAAGGAAGCCAGAGACTGTCTAGCCCTGCACCAGAGAACTGCAGATTCTCCATTATGCACATTATTCCTATACCAGGTTGGTCAGGCTGGAGGAACTGGTATTTCTGGCTGCTACTATCAGCCGGAAATTGCTCTGCCAGCTCAAAATTGCTTCCCTAAGGCTGGAGGGCAAAGACCTCAGGAGCCCAGGCATATCAAAGTCCAGATGGTTTACTTTACACCCCCACTCCCTGCCAAGGGAGGATATTACAAATTTTATTTAGGAAAAACCAGTAAAGAATACAGACTGCACCTCCAAAGTCTTCTTTAGGGTCATGATGTTTTCACTGCAGACTTCCACATTGTTTAAGGTCACCTGAAAAAAACCCGAAACGAACCTAAGCTGGATTAAATGGAATTTCCCAGCACCTCATCCCCAAGTCCACACATTTACACCACTCAGTATGGACTGAAATGCAATTAGTTAAGGGACAGAGTTGCTACTGTGAGATCAAAGTACTGCAGATTCACTGAGCTGCATGAAGCTAAACTACAGCAACTGAGCACAAGTGCTGAACTCCCAGCTAATACAGAGTTAAAGACTCTTTACTTCCTTTCCTCATCATCCTGTCCATGATGTTGCAGTGAAGCCCCACTTTTTGGTGACAGATGGAAGCCATAATGTAGCCCCAACTTTCTGTAAGTGTCATGAAGAACAGAGCAGGAGTGGCTGAGGGCAATGTTTTATACACTGTGTCCAGAGCAGCAGGGGAGACAGGGAGGCACAGGTAACTAGGCAGGAGGAATCAGCAGCCCTTCTGCCAGACAAGTATCTGCTCTCTACTGAACAGACTGTCTTCCACCTGCTGAAGCTGAACGAAATGTCAGTATGAGGCTGGGGTTTGTGCAAACAGGGAAATGAGGCAAGGTGACAGGTGAGTGAGGAAATTCAGTGGGAGAACTGACATTTTAAGCCCTTTGCTTCCAGAAATGCAGAAACCTGTAACAAAGAATTCAATGAGATGGAAGAGTTAGGTCCCTCCTGCTCTCTGTTGCTTTCTCTCCTCATACAGCTAAAGTTCCAAGGAACCTCTTCAGCACTTGGCTGTTCACAGCCAAGGGAGATGGAGATGAGTCATGGTGAGCCAGTCCCTCTGTGGTGCTCTCAGTCTCTGCCCTCAAGTCTGCTCAAACCTGGAGAGAGCAGAGCCAGAGATGTTCTCCCAGTGAGGTCTTTTCCACAATACAAAGTCTACACAGCATCCCAGCATGGGGAAGGATGTGTTATGCTGCAGACGACAGGAGGGAGCAGCCCTTCAGATGCTCTCTGAGGGATCTGGGATGCTTCCTGTGCCTGTTCACACACGCTGAGAGCTGCAGTTTTGCTGTTAGAAGGCAACAGGAGGATCTTGCAGACCAAGCAGAGCAAACAACCCTGCTCTAATGAAAACTCTCCACTCTGGTAAGTGAAGGAGCTGAGCTTGGGCCAGGTCTTTTTTATCTGGAGGAAGGTGAGGATGAGATGCTTCCCCAGCACCTCTGTGCAGAGCCTACAAAGAACAGGATTCTTGGACATCTCAAAAGAGCACAGACTCTTCCCCAGCCTGGAAGGAACTGCCATCACAGCAGCCCAAGAGGCACTCAGGGAATCACAGCTGCACAGGCCTGGTGTGGAAGCTCTACAAACATGAGGTGAGGCAGCAGCATGGACCAGACATCCAAAGGCAGGCCATCTACCACACCTGAACAGGTTTTCAGGTTCTCTGAACAAAACAGTCACACCAGTCCTGGTCCCAAGAGTACCCCATTGCCTCCCCACCCCAACTCATTCTTACACCAGAACAGCCACAAAACCCACCAGAAAGGACTGCTTGGCTTCGTCAGTGCTTTCAATGCCTTTGGTGTCGAACTTGCCCTGCTGCAGACTGCTGTGCATGATGTTCACAGCACTGGTCACCCCTCTCTGGAAGTCCTGGAAGGTCGTGGCTGGGAAGCCCTGCTTCAGTTTGTTGTACAGAACCTCCCTATGAGCAAGCAGAACACACCAGGGTTTAAAACAAATAACTGCAAGCAACAACAGAATTATGCTCTGTGCCAGGGGACAGCATTCTGTCTGAGCTGTGACCTGAACAAGGTAAGTGGAACTTCACAGGGACAAAAAAAGGCTGGCAAATATCTCCTGACAGCATCTGATGGCTGAAAGAAAAACACAACCACCCAGTTTAGGAGCTTTCCCAAATATCCTGCCTGCAGCTGCCTGCTCTCTTCAGTCACAGTTCCCCATTCCCACACTGGAAGGAAAAACAGCAGGACAATTTCTGCAGTCTCAGCCCAAGCTCAAGTCATTAAGTAATCCAGAGAACAACACAGGGTAACCATGTACCCTCAAGCAGGGTAGGACCCCAATGCAACAAGGTAATTCCATCTCATAGGCATTATGGGCCATGAGGTTCCTTTTTCTGTTTGTTCTACAGGTGGATCACCATAACTGTGAGAAAAGATGCCCAGATCCAGCTTCCCACACCTGCCATTGCTTCCTACAAATCTCTTCCATGGAAATGACAAGCCAGAGGTTCAAGGGGAAAGAACATAAGCAAGACCATCTGACAGCAAATGGTGTTTGCAGAATGTGAGATGGAGGCATGTTACAATGAACCTGATGTATTTTCGTTACCTGAAGTCAGACTCCAGCTCTGTGGTGGAGTGGTTGATCATGGCACAGAGACAGTCTATGCTGGAGCTGGACAGAGCACGCCCAATGCACTTCTTCACTATATAAAACACATCATCCACCATGCTGGAGGTGAGCTGGCCCTTCTCGTAGCTGTCCATGGCAACAGCCTGCAAAAGAAAGCTGTCTCAGTGCCCTGAGTGATGCTGCCCCAGCAGTGCTGAGAGACCACACTGCCTGTCTGCCCCCTTCACCCTGAGTGGAACTGTACCCTGTGTGGCTGGCACCACTCAGACTAGTTTGCAGTAGCCCATAGACCTGGAAGATACCCAGGGCTGTGCCTGGAGTCAAAGCTCAGAAACAACCACTTGCTTTTTAAGGCCAAGGGAAACAAAAGACTTTCCCAACAACTGCAGACTTGCCATGTATGCATATCCCTCCCTTGGGTTGCTCACCAGAGGACTGAAGAGCATACACACAGAATCATCTAAGAGGTTTTCCGCTACCTTGTTGACAGTCTCCCTCATGAAGTATTCCTCCATGGTGATGTAGTAGCCAATGAGCTCTTGCATGGTGCAGCTCAACAGGCAGTTGTTGAGGAGCTTGTCCAGGTATTTTTGATGCTCTGTGGAATGCAAGAGAGAATCATCAGCAGGGACCCAGGGCCAGGAGGCAGCTCCACCCCTTGCTCCTGTCTCATGGGCACCCAATGGACATACACCTGTCAAGCCCAATCTGGAAAAAATCACAAGCCTCAATTGTGGAGCTGAAATTGCTGAGCTGGATTTTGCAGGTGACAAAAGTGATTTCCAGAGCTATACAGAGTACCAAAACCTTGAGCCTGTTTATCCAGGGCCTCCACCCTTAGGATTTGTGCCTGCAGTTACCAAATGGCACCCCTTCTCTTTGGGGACATAATTTTGTTATACTCTACAGCCATTCTTAATGTTGGTTTCCCCGTTAGAGGGAAAAACCACTGCTGAAAACAGGAAGGCCAGGCTACGCAATAGTCTTCCACAGAGTGATCCCAAAGTCTCTTTGCAGACCCTGTTTCACTCTGCTCTGCCACTAACTCAGGTATATCTCCATTTCTGGCTTTGATAAGCAGAGCCTATGAGTATTGGTACTCAACGGGTTACCTTGCTTTACCTCTTCTGAGGCCATGGCATCTCCCACCTCAAAGTCAGCTATTATTCTTCTCTTGATGAACCTCAAGTAGAGCTCACTGCGAGCATTCATCAGAGTGACTTCTGTTAAAATAGGGTCAAGCTCCCTGGAAGAAATAGCAAGGATCAAGACAGCAAGACTACAAAAGGAGAGGCACTAATTTAATTCAGTTAAGTAGTGTGTTCTCTGTTCTCGTACTATAAGATCAATACTGTCCCTTTCCTCTGTGCTGTTGAGTGGCAAAATTCAGGAGAGTAATGGGTATGTGAAAGAATGCACACACACATACAATCAAAACAACCCCCAAAATCATCTCCAAGGAGGTATCTTTACAGTATTGCTTTTTTCTCACAAACTCTACTCCAAGATTTAGCAACACTCCCCCTCTTTTTCCTCATAGACGTGAGGATATCCACATCGCAATCACAGTGGTAAGGACTGCAAGACTCAAAGCAACCTGATGTAACTTCAAAATGAGCCCTGTTTTGAGTGGGAGGTTTGACTAGAGATCTTCATCAGTCCTTTCCTAACTCAGTTTTGCTATAATTTCATGAGCCCTATGTTGCCAGTGTTAGAAATGCCTGGTCCCTGCCATCTCCACATATGTGCTTTTATGCACAGATTCATGTGTTTCTCTGAAGATGATGAAGAATCTGTTTAAGCTCAACAGCTCAGGAAATGTGAGACAAAACCAGCAAGTTACAATGCAGAACACAGTGTTCAGATCAGAGATGACTATGAAAAAAGAAAGACTGACACATCAGCTTTTTGATCACTGTGCACAAAAGAATTTTACAAATCCTGCTTGAAGCCTCATGGTGCACAAGTGGGAGAAGGAAACATCATCTTTATTTCACAGGTGAAAAGGAAAATCGGAGAACTAGAATGCATGCAGAGTTACGCAAAGCAAACTGTAAGTGGGTATTACTGCTGAAATAATAATTATGCAGGCTCACAGTCAGATCTTCCTTGAGGAATCTAAGTTTTCTTTCAAGGCATATTTGTAAGTCAGGCAGTCCCAGAAGGGCTGGGTGCACTTTCAAATGGCCTTCCTTAAGGGTTATGTAAATATTTATGGTAAGAAGAAAAAAAGGGAGATTGAAAGCACTGTGGTTCATTATCAAGAAACTGATGGTACAGAGCTGCTGCAGCAGTAGTACACATTAAATAAGACTCAAAAATTTATTCCTGATTCTGTCACAAATTATCTGCCCTGTGGGCTCCAAGGACTGTACTCTGGCCATGAAAGGGTAGGGAGCACAGGCAGTTAAAAACTCAGTCCTTCGTGTGCAGTGATATTGCCAACCCTCCAGGAATGCGTAGAGCCAAGGCTTAGAAGTAATGACTAAGCAAAATAAAACTCCACTACAGAAGCTTTCTTTCAAGAAAGGTAGTGAAGGGCACCTAACAAATGGATTTTATGAATTAATAGCCACAAAGTTTCTGGAAGACTGGGAGAATTATCTAAATGCTAAGTAGTGTTAATAACAACTCAACAGTGAAAGATTAGAGAGCATAAAGAGTTTTTCTTTGTACCTTGGTTCAATCTTCTCTGCAGAAGAACTTCTCATCATGCTACTCTGGACTTGCTGGAACTGCAATCACAAAAGAAAGGGAGAGTGATCAGTCTTTGATGATGATTTGGAGTTACCAGCCACTTCTTGTGCTGTAGCCTAAGGAAGTCCTTACTCACTGGGGGTGATAGGAATGCTCTGCAGGAAGCACTGCCAGAGAAGGAAAACCACATCAGTTCACTTTCTCCTCCGCCAAGGCAGCGCTCATCCTACCAGGAAGGGTGGTGGGATGGGACTTGACCAGAGGCAGGTATGTGACCATGAGACAGTTACAGCAGCCCGGCAGCTAGGCAGGAACAAGACAGTGGGGAAGGTGTACTGAAAGCACCCAACAGACCTGCACAGCAGAGTGCCCAGGGTGCATTTACCATGCTCCCAGTGAATCCTTCTCTGCATTAGAAAGCACAGCTACAGGCCAAACCCCTTCAGCTCTCAGGGTAAATATGGAGTAAAGCAAGGTTTCTCTGAATACACATGGTCAAACTCTGCTGCCTCTGGGAGCCCCACAGAGCTGGATGGAGGGCACAGCTTGCTGCATCAGGCAGCCTCACACTGTTCTTACCTGCCTGTGATAGTCCCTCTCCTTGATGAACTTGTCCACCACCTTCTCCACCTGCCGGTCACACTCCACCTGCAGGTGCTTGATGAGGGTGTAGAGCCTCCCTGGCCCATAGTAGGTCTCCACAATAGGCTGGTGGGTCTCCACAATGCGAGCAATCCCTGTGGTGGGGAGGGAGAGACTCAACCAGCAGCTCCCAGAGCACAGCAGAGCTACACATGTTCACAGACCAAATAAAGGATCATTCACTCCACAGATAAGAGTGCAAATCTCCGGGAGCAGAAGCCATCTCTCTTTCCCTAAACAGAACTCCTGCCATGCCCTGTGTGCCAGCTGTCCTTCAGCCCAGCAAGATACAAGGTATGAAGCTTCTCCAGGACAAAGCCACACAAGCTAAACCTGGCAGGGAGCACAACTGCCACCCAAACCCAGTCTCAGCTTTCAGCACCTGCCAGGTTACAGGGAAAAATCAGCCTAGGGATGGCTCTTGGGCACACACTTGCTGCAAAGAGCAAGCACTAGAGAAGGCAAGAACTCCTTGGAGGAAAAGCTCATCTCCAAGGAAGCGTCTCTACAATATTTCCTTCTTCTCCCAAATGCTCTACTCCAAAAGTTAACAACACTCCCCCTCTTTTGACACTACTGCCAAGAAAGCTCTATTGGTACCAGGCTGGGAGAGTAACTTGGCAGTGGTGCAGCCTGGAATTAGAGCAGATTTCATAGAGAAGGTGGTTAATCACCGTGGGATCTCAATTACTGTCTTTGGCAACATTCCCATAGAGCATTCACATTCCCTTCTCTCTCTCTGCTTTCAAGCTCCCATGATGCTTCTTGAAGAGCCAGGCCTGGAGGCACCAACAGCTGTTCATCCCTAAGGGATCTGATTTGTCTGTCTGGAGAGCTGCAAGTCTGAAGAAACCTCCAGGGAATACCCATTTGTTTGAGGATGCAGAGAACAGGAAGAGTCTTATTCCTGGAGGAAGCCAACAAATCTTTTGCAAATCCACTTTGTGCCTATGCAGGATGTACACAGGAAAACTGGTTTATTGTGATGCACTCTCCTGGCTGGAATAAATCCTACTAGTTGTGTCCCTGTCCCTTGAGTGTGACATGCCTGTAGCTCAAAGGGGAATGAGGCATTTTGTGAGCTAAAATTAAAAGCATTTAAATTGATGGATAGTCTCATTATGGACTATTCTCAATCAATCAGGAAAGAGGAAAGGAAGATTACCTTCAAAGAGGAGTGTCAGGGTGTCTGCAAAGATGACAGCAGCTCGACGGTCACTCATGTCTGTCCCCATCACCAACTGCAGGTTCTCTTCTGCTTTGTTGGCCACCTGCATGACAACAGGACCAGCCAGTTGAACACCCAAAGGTATTCTTCACCCCACACGTCCTCTGTCCTTGCCCTAGGGAACTTTCGCTGGCCTTCTCAATGCAAGAGCTATTGCCATTGTTCCTCCTTTGAACAGGAATCCTGTCCTCTCTTGTGGAAAACTCAAGGCTCAAGGACAGGCAGAAACTTGCTCTTCCCTGTCCAGGCTCATTCTATGAGCTTTAGCAAGTGCAGAGAGGAAGACACCAAAGGAGAAGTTGGACAGGCCCTGGCATCTGTATTCAGACACCAGAAAGCCCATCCCAGTATGCAAATGCAGAGAGAGATATGAACTAAGGCCAGTACTGTTTTTCAAAATTAACAAGCCACTGTCAAAATCTCCTTCCACAACATCTGTTGACAGAGACTGCGTTTTGCTTTCCCCCTGGGTTTCACAGGGCCTGTTACCTGCTTGCAGAGGTACTCAGAGAACTTGCTAAGCCCCTCTTCATGTAAGCCTAGGAGAGGAAAGATCTTGAAGAACCGTTCCACCTGGGGCAGGTCTCCCTGCTTCATAGCTGTGTCAAATTTCTCTGTAACAATTGTCTTCAGACGCTGTTCTGCTTCCTGCAGGAGCTTCAGGTTGGCATCAATTATGCCCCCTGGTCAAAAGGACAGAAAAGAAAGGGAAAAGTGACAGCAGAATGTTAGTACTGTATCAAACGCTACTTTTTTTCCTAGGAGAGAGACCAGCACTGTGCATCCCCAACCTGAGAAGGCAGAGGACACAGTGGAATTCCTCTGCACGCAAAGATAAACAGGTTGGTGTGTGATGTAGTGTTGTAATTTTGCGTGGAGGAAGACAACAAATCCACTGGGATTTTCCTCTTAGGAATCTGGCAATTTATTCCTTTTCCAGTTGCTCTGCTTGGTAGCACACTGTAACATGAGAACAATTCTCCTTGACAGAGCCTTCGCCCTCACTTCTTCTGGTATGAACATTTTGTCCTTTCCTTAGCACCTGAAATACTATTACAGCCGTGTGCCAGGAACTTTCCTTTCAATTAATGATAATTCTGATGTAATATCACTTCAAAAACATTCATCTCTAAGTCAGTCTATAAAATACTAAGATCTCTGGCCAGCATTAGATCTTCTGCTTTGTTTGTCAGGCTGAGGCTATCTACCATGGGAAAAGAGCAGCCTCTAGATTTCCATTGGAAAGGTGACTCGTTAGCCTCTCCTCACAAACAGTGCCTACCTTCCTTGCCCTGACGACTGAGCTCAATCACTGACTTGTCCAGAGACAGATAACGATGGATATGAGCTGCTGCTTGTTCATAGTCTTCATTTCTCAAGGCTGTCTGAACTCCATCCATGCAGAACTTCAGGTCAAGGATGTCATCAGCTCTCTGAATGGCCTGATAGAGTCGGTTCTGCAAGAAAGGTAACCAGTATTGCTTCCAGCTGGAGGAATGGGCCAGGGAAATGGAATAGTGAGAAGACAGTACGAGAGGAAGAAAGAAATAAACTGAAGGAATACTTCTCTACACAAGAAAACTACTATGTAAGCAAAAATCCCACACTATTTAAAAAGTCCTAAGACCAGTGGCTCCACAAGAGTAACAGCATCTGTCAACCGAGGTTGAACTCGGAGGCTACACTCCTCTGTAACAAACAGGCAGAGACCAAAGACACCACTACACATTATCTGTTTGATCTGAGCAGTTGTGCTGAGTGCTCGCATCAACATTCCTCAGCCTGTCCCTAGACAAGCAATAGGACAGCCCAGGTTCCTGACCTGGCTTGGGTGACATGGGCCATCTCCACTCAGTGTCCTCAGTGCTGTCTTTACAAGAGCACTAGTGAGTACTACTCTCACCTTATTCAGAATATTCTACCAGGAGCTGCATGTACAGATTGGGATGTGGTAGAACCAGCTGCTATATGGAGGAGCATCCCTGGAAGTGTTCAAGGCCAGGTTGGATGCAACTCTGAGCAGCCTGGTCCTAGTGAAAAGTGTCCCTGTCCACAGCAGGAAAGTTGGGAATGAGATGAGCTTTAAGGATCCCTTCCAGCCCAAACTATTCTATGATTCTATGATATTTATTCTTACACCATGCAATATCCAGGAGCCCAGAAAGACACAGCTAAAATAAAGCCAGCCCACCTGCCCACTAAAGGAAGGGCACATCTGCTGTGCTGTGAGCACAGAAAACAGCTCGGTGGTGACAAGTCCCAACCTCCCTCAGCCCAGTTACCTTGGCAAGGTCGAGCTGACGGACTTTACTGCTGACATTCTCGGCCAGGTTGCAAGTGAAGGTGATCATCCCTGCCAGCTGCTGGGCATCCCCCTCGATCAGCTGCAGATTAGGGCTGGGAACACACGTGAACTGAGCGTGAGGTGCACACATTAACCAGTCAGATAATGTGCAACAGCAAGATGGCTCTTCCTCCAAACACAGCTGGCCCTGTCACAACATTCTCTCTCATTTCACTTCCTTCCTCTGGGAGCAGAGCAAGAGATTGCTTCGGGAGAGGCTGCACAGACCGACGGTGCCTTGTTACCACACAGGGCATGAAAAAACCACTGGGCCTTTATGACATTCTCCACTTCTGAAGCGGAGGTGAAGTCTGTAAACCTGTCCCTTCAAGCTTCTACTAGACAGAAGACCACTTAGGATGACTTTCCAGCTGTCTGCACAAAGTTCACCATGAAGAGGCAGTAATATTTGTTCATACCTGTTGACAGCCTGACACAAGACACCTGATCCAAGCATTGACGCTGAAACCTGGCAATCTGTGAGGTGATACTTTCAAAAATCTGCTCAGCCTACACCAAAATGAGTCAGTCTGGCTGAGGGCACAGCTGTCAGTGCTGTTGAGAAGAACTGGGCACCTGGGGATGAGGATCCAACCACTGTTCCCTACCACAAACTGATTTAAAGTCTGACATTTTCTGAGAATGGATGTGCTTCCCCTACAACTCTGAAAGGAATATCTGGGTCATGCAGCAAGAAGGAAGGGGAGGGAGTGGGGATCACTAACCCCATGCGATGAAGAGCAACCATCTTATTCTCTATAGTGCTTTGCTGCTCCAGGAGGGAATCCAACTCTTCCTGCACGACTTTCTGAAGGAAAAAAAAAAAAAAATAAAAAAAAATGAAGTAACTGTTGTGTGACTTCAGCTCTCCTCCAGGCCAGCAACTTATCACAGACCCTATGTCCAAGCTAAGAACACAGAGTTAGCACGGCATTAGTGCTTTCAAGAACTCATATGATAAATAAATCCTTCCTAAGGTTTCATTTTAATCCTCTAAATCTTTATGGTTTTGCCATTTGAAAGCACCGGGTTTATTATCTTCATCACACCACTTTTAAGTCAGATAACCCACAAACTCCTCCCCCGGCCGGGCTTCAGTGCATGAGATCCCAGAATCTCCAGGCTGCTCGCGATTCAGGGATCCGCAGAGCCGACAGCGACCCCTGGCCAGGCCCCAGGGGCGGCTGAGTCCGTATTAAGCACCTCTAGAGAGGATCCAACAATAAGGGGCACAGTGACAGAGAGGCATCTGCTTTCCGGGGCCCCGCCGCCTCCCGCGCCCGGCCTCACACACCTCCTCCTCACACAGCCGGCTGTAGGCGGCTTCCAGGTCCGCCAGGTCGGTCAGCGACTGGATCCGCTCCATGGACAGGGCGGA
>VZRL01003103.1:274238-306695 GCA_013397895.1 Origma solitaria
CGGACGCGGCGGGGCCGCCGCTCTCGCCTGGCAGAGCCTTCGGTCCCGGCGCCGTGGCCGCCGCCATCTTGGGACACAGCTGACGCGGCAGGTACCGCCGTGAGGCCCGGCGAGGCTGTCGAAACCGGTGCCCAAGCCTCGGCGCCTCTCGGCTCCTCGCGGCAGCGAGGGAAGCTAACGCCCCTTCGGATCTCCATGCTACAAGGCGGCTGAAGGTTTTTTGAGAGGGTACTCTTGGTGAAAAAGGCAGCTGCCATAGGGCCGCAATTATTCAGGCACTGCTTGGGGCAGCCTCCTCCATCTACACGGCACACGCGCGAGCGCCCGACTGCAGAAAGCCCCGTGGAGAAGGCGCGGGAGGGCAGCGCGCAGGCGCGGCGCTGATGGCGGAGGCGACCGGCGGCGCTCCCGCCTAGGCCGGAGCAGCATCCGCCGCCATCCGCACGGTGAGTGCAGCTCTGCCTGCTCGGTGGTGGTTCCGCGGCCGGAATGCGCAGGACGGGCCGTTGGTTTGGGGCCGGGGAAGCGTCGCGGAACCTTCGGGGCCTGGGCCGGGTGGGGGCGGCCGAGCCGGGCAGTGACCTGTGGTCAGTTCCCGGGGCAAGCGCTCCGCAGAGCGCGGGGAGCCCACCCGGGGTGCGGGGCCGTGCTGACTCCTCGTCCTGCTGGGGTCTCGGCAAGGCTGAGGGCCAGTTTCCCCAGCCCGGGGCGGCCGCTTGGTGCTGGGGTTCCCTCCCGCCTCAGCCTCGCGGGGAGGAGTCGGCCCTGAGCAGCTGCGGGTGGCTGTGCTCCCGCTCAGTGAAACGACGGCGTCAGAGACGTGTAACGGCGCGGGGATCCCAGAGGGATTCCCTAATTGTGTTTGGGTTCTGAACAACTAAAGCCATGAGTAATTAGCAGTAATTATTGGAATTCCTGCTTAGCCGCCCGGCAATAAGGAGCTCAGCTGGCGCTCGGCAGCCGGGACACCTCGGGAGAGCCTTTTTGCTTCGTCGCGCTAATAAGTACGAAGTAGCGGGGTGGCAGTCGGGTTCCTGGTGTAAAGTGATCCGTGCACACGTAGAAGGGCAGCGGTTTTCTCTGTGCCGGATGAAGGGTTTTGCTTTTGAGAAATTTATATTTTTGTTCTACTTGTTGCAGAATTAGTGGAGCTACAGTAAGGTGAAGCAAACCCGTTGCCAAGATGTTTCTGTACAACCTGACGTTGCAGCGTGCCACAGGCATTAGCTTTGCTATCCATGGCAATTTCTCAGGTAATCTTTTCCTCCCTTCGCATGTCTTGGCTTGAGCTTTTTTTGGATAGTACAAGAAAAAAGAAAGGGTTTACAGTTTGCTTCGGTATGCATCTGGGGCTTTTTTGCTGGTGCATTATCATTTGCTCTTGAGTGTTACTTGAGCTGTGGTAACTCGTGGAAAGATTGGGAGAAGTTTGGCTTGATTGTCTGTTGATCTGCTGTATCTATAGATTTAATTGAGTATTTTGACCAATTTTCTGGTCTTTTAAAAGATGTACAAACAGCAGTGGTACGTAATGTGGTGAATGAGTTTCTTTGAATTTCTCCATTTCTCCAATTTCTCCATTGCCAAACTGGCATTTGGTGGTTAAAGTTTTCCCTTCTTCCCTTGTAGTTCTTGAAGTTGTGTGTTGTGGTCTGTTGTTGCTGACTTGTGCTCATATTTTGGGTTCTTCAGGAACCAAACAACAAGAAATTGTTGTTTCCCGGGGCAAGATCCTGGAGTTACTCCGTCCTGATCCCAACACTGGGAAGGTTCACACTTTGCTGACTGTGGAAGTGTTTGGAGTCATCAGGTCCCTTATGGCCTTTAGGCTGACAGGAGGGACCAAAGACTACATTGTGGTGGGCAGTGATTCGGGGCGCATTGTCATCCTGGAATACCAGCCCTCCAAGAATGTATTTGAGAAGATCCATCAGGAAACCTTTGGCAAGAGTGGATGTCGCAGAATTGTTCCGGGCCAGTACTTGGCTGTGGACCCAAAGGGCCGTGCTGTCATGATCAGTAAGTCACTCTGTTAGTTTGTGCTCTTGTTTTTTTTATCTTCTGTCTTGTGGGTATTTATTTTGGGGCAAGTTTCTGCCAGGTATAATTGGAATTGTTTCTCAGGTGGTGTTTTAGGCATTGATTTGTATCAAGCAGAATGCAGGCATGCAGAATAGTTCCTTGATGCTGATGGAATTGCACAAATAAATTCTAATGCTGGGCCAAAGCAAGCTGGAAAGAGACCAGTTTGCTTGGCAGTATGCAGAGCCCTGAAGTGTGATGTGTGGGAGAGATGGGATTGCAGGCAGCAGTGCTACAGTGTACCCAATCAGTTCCCCTGGCCTGAAATGATGTTCTGCATTCATGTCTCTTCTCTGAGGTGTGTCCTGAAGACCGCCAGATGCATTTCTGATCAGGCTTCACAGGTAGAGGGACACTTGGGAGAATTTTTTTTGTTAGATTTAGCATGAGGTGTATGGAACTTTCTCAGTTTGCTGAAGGCAGCACTGTGCAGCACTGGTGGTAGTTTACCGGTGTGTTTTTCTGTTGGGCATACCAATAAATGATACTGTTTCTTTTCCAACATTGCTGGTTTTCCTGGGTGAGAAGGTAACACAATCCTAACTGTTCCATTCACACTGATATTGGAGTGATGTTTGTTGTGTTGGGGATGCTGTGTGTCAGGCAAGGATGTGTTTTCTCAGTTAAAAGATTTCTGTGGAAAAGTTGTTGGCCTTAAATAGCAGAACATCTGGCTGCTTCTTTCCATTTGTCTTTGCTTCCTTGCAGTCTGTCATCTCTTATGTGGTGGAATGAGTGAGTAGATCTTCCTCACGCCATTGTAGGTGGAATATTGAGTCAGGTGAATGTAGCTCAGAGGGTCAGACTTTGGCTTTAAAGGGCTGAACTTGTCATTTTGTGCTTACAACTTGCAAGACGTAAAATGAGAGTTTCAAGGTTAATTGGTGGCACAGAGATAAACACCAGTGGTGAACTTTAGGGGAAGTAACACTGTCATTCTCTTGCAAAGTTCTGACTCGATTTTGGGCTGTAGATATGGTCAGATTTGATCATTGAGTGATGGTCTTTATGTGCTGTTGTCGTTTCTTGCAGGTGCCATTGAAAAGCAGAAGCTGGTGTATATCCTGAACAGAGATGCTGCTGCTCGACTCACCATTTCCTCCCCACTGGAAGCCCACAAGGCCAATACCTTGGTCTACCACGTGGTGGGAGTCGATGTGGGATTTGAAAATCCAATGTTTGCTTGTCTGGAAATGGATTATGAGGTGAGAACTTGATATCTCTTTGCTGTCTTCTGAGCTTCGTTGTTCCTCTCCTGTTCTTCATCTGTCATTGGGGAACATTGTCTGCTTTTGCTGTCTGAGAGGGTTTTCATTTTTCACAAGTGTATTGGCTTTTTGTCTTGCCTTCAGCCAGAATGTGCAAGTCTCTTCTGTCTTTATGATTCTTTTTGCTCTTCAACTGAAAATACGCCTATTTTCTTGGTCTGAACTTCTCTTTTTCAACTTACAGCTACTCTTTTGCCCTTCATTCTGTTGTTACTCAAAACTGTTTCCCCACACAGCAGCTTTCCTCTTTCTTTTAATGAAAGACACCTCTTTCTTTTTCTTTTCTTGAAAGACACCTCCATGTGTTCTGTTTTAGGAAGCAGACAATGATCCAACAGGAGAAGCTGCAGCCAACACACAGCAGACATTGACATTTTATGAACTGGACTTGGGTTTGAACCACGTTGTCAGGAAATACAGTGAGCCCTTGGAAGAGCATGGCAACTTCCTTATAACGGGTACTGCCCACAAAGTCATTTTCTCATGAATCTACTTGGTTCCCATTCCCCCAGGGAAGTGCAATCAATACTCTTTACATCTAAGGAGTTGTTTCGGTTGTAGTCTGAGTTATTAGTATAAATTAATTAACTGACCTCAGAGTCAGGTAATGGGGGTGGTTCACACATGGAAATATGCAAGAATTCATAGAAGCAGCTACAGTTTGAGAGTGCTCCTGAAATTAGCTGGTAGCAGTGCAAAAGGATTTCGTTTTAGGTAATGTGTAGGTGTGCTGTTATACTCTCGTGCATGGGATTCCATCAGCTAAAGGCAGTAGGTGAACCCATGGTCTAAAAGCCCATTTGAGGCTTTGGATGCAAAGCCAATGTAACACCTTCAACCAGGGAAACTGCTGTAGGTTCCTCTCCAAGCACAAAAGATGCTGAGCTAGGAGAGCATCTTTGTATGCTTGCCCTATTACATCTCCTGTAGGCAGCTGTCAGGCAGACACCAATTACTGTGCTGAATCTGTTCTGATGATATCTTTCGTTATGCTGGGATCTCAGTAGAAGCATTTTTAAAATCATACTCTAAAAGTGAAAGATTCATCAGAAAACCATCTCATGGATGTTTCTGACAGCAAACAAATGTTCCAGAAACCCAGGGGTTGTGTTTAACTGACAAGTTGTTAGTGTGGTATTTTGGGCATGTCACGGCTTTCCAGACAAGAGGAAGCTGGAAAGATAAAGCTTAAGCAGTTTGTCTGAAGCTGTATCCTTCCTGGCCCCCTGGTTCCATGTGCCCTGTTCTCTTTCTGGCACAGGCAGCTCTACTCAGTCTTTTGTGTTCCTTTTCAGTAGAAGCAGATTCATATATGCAGAGTAATGGAGAGCACTGGAAACTACATTGCTTTAGAGAAGACCAAATGTTCAGCAGGCAGTAAGTCAGATCTGTGGTAAAGACTTTTCTCCTGACACTTCTCTTTCAGTTCCTGGTGGTTCTGATGGCCCCAGCGGAGTGCTCATCTGTTCTGAAAACTATATTACTTACAAAAACTTTGGTGACCAGCCTGATATCAGATGCCCAATTCCCAGGAGACGGGTGAGAATTTTTTAAGGTTATGAATGCTTGGAATTTACCTTTCAAGGTTAAGGGCATCAGGAAAGTTTACAGAAAAAAAAAAAAGGAGTTAAGAATGTGTTGGCTTATCTACCTCACACAAGCCCCTTTGCTTGTTATCTGGGAGGGAGGACGGAGGTGGGCATAGCCTGACGTGATGAGTGTGGTTCATGTCTCTTCTCTGAGATTTACACTGGAGATACTCCAAAGGCTCTGATCAGGCAGCATAGTCAGTGCAAGATAGGATTACTTGAGATGGTGAGTCACAGTGGCTATTGTAGATGCAGGTGAATTCAACATCTGCTCTGCCGCATCTAATACTGCTTCCTCTTTTTTTGGTTTTGGGAATTACATGCTTTGGCAGTGCTTTGAACACCTGCCAAGGTGTTCTAAACCACCTGTGTGTGGGTTGCAGCCCTTTCCTCTGTTTTTGGCTTTGATATGTGAGAGTTGCTTGGAGAGGAGAGTGAAAAAGATGAGGGACAATGCTTAGGCACAGTGTCCTACAACCGTATTTCGTTCTGGGGCAGAGATGTACCTAGGGTGACTACAGGTGTAACAAAGGGATGTGCTTTGTGTTATAAGTCTCCTTGCATATTGTGGCCTCTTAAGGTACCTGTGAAATGGAAATACTTCAGTCAGTGAAAGCACATCTGTACGTGTCAGGTAATTCCACCAATGACCTCCACTCTCTTTCCTGGCAGAATGACTTGGATGACCCAGAGAGGGGTATGATTTTTGTCTGCTCTGCTACACATAAGACCAAGTCCATGTTCTTCTTCCTGGCCCAGACAGAACAGGGAGACATCTTCAAAATTACTCTGGAGACTGATGAAGATATGGTAAGCATCCCATGAATGCAGAAGCGTTGAGAGGAGTCCTTAGTCAATTACTTTCTCTGAGGTGATAAATATTTACTGTTGTGGGTTTAGCTGTGTGAGGGCACGTTTTTCATGATTTGTAATACAGATAACACTGGTCACAACTGTGGGATATTACTCATAAAGTGACGCAGTGCAAGGTTTGCAAAATCCTGTGGGGATTACGCTGCATAGTCCCTTGAGCATACTTCGCATGTTTTACAGGTGGTCTTTTCTTTAAAAGATGTAGATGGTGCTTC
Organism: Origma solitaria; assembly: GCA_013397895.1. Taxonomy (NCBI): domain Eukaryota; kingdom Metazoa; phylum Chordata; class Aves; order Passeriformes; family Acanthizidae; genus Origma; species Origma solitaria. The sequence continues at coordinate 280,266 of VZRL01003103.1, forward strand.
ATGAACCTACTGGAGAATATTTCAGTAGCTAGTTCTGTGCAGCTTAGTTTCCCTGGATTGCAGCAAGTGCCCTCTAGCCTCTTAATTGAATATTTACGTGCTGCAGTCAGTATTTTTGCAAATTGAGGTAGCTAGCTTGGTACAGCTGATCTGTGTGTTGAAATAACAGGCTTGCAGTGTCTTGCTGCTGCTTATTTTAGTGTTCTGCTCTTAAAAGATCTCTGCTGCAGGGTATTAGGTTTTTTTTAGTAAATGAATGTTAGTTTTTCCTTCATCTAAACATGTCAAATTTGGTACAGGGGATGATTGTAAAGCAGACACCAAGCCTGCCAGAGTTCAAGGAGTGTTTGAACAACGATCTCAGACACATGGTGTGATTTTTGGGGTTGTTCTGTGCAGAGCCAGGACTTCATAATCCTTGTGGGTCCCTTCCAAGTCAGAATACTCTGTGATTCTGTGATGTTCAAGTGGCTGAAGATTGTTCTTGAATGTTTCATCAACAGCTGTTATGACCATATCAAATAGAGAAATTTGCTCAGGACAGTTATTTTTCACATATTGGAGAATCGCTGGTGTTCAGTGAAGCAAATTTCTTTTCTCTTAGGCAGCTTGCTATTTTTACAGCTTTTGTTTTCCAGACTGACTCAGTGTTACAAAGGGCAGAAAGTCTTGGAATAAAACAGGCAGCCTGGCTTACATGTTCAAGTAGTCTGTTGGATTTTGTGATTTATAACCTGGTGCCCCAAACTACTGATGTGTTAAGCCTGGCCTACTCTTGCTTCATTTTTTTTGAGAAGATAGCTAGGCAGATTATTAAATCACACACGTGGAGCTCCAGTACTTTATCATCACAGTCACGTCTTCATTTGCTTTCAGGTAACAGAGATTCGACTGAAGTACTTTGACACTGTTCCTGTTGCTGCTGCCATGTGCGTGCTTAAAACGGGGTTTCTTTTCGTGGCATCTGAATTTGGAAACCAGTAAGTAAACAATTTTTCGTCAGTGTTTTTCCCCTGAAACAGACTGGTTCTGTTCAGGCCTGCAGACTGACCCTTGAACTTACTGTGCATAGAAAGAAAACACCTCTGATTTAATGGGTAAATTAGTGCTTTGTTCGCAGGGCTTGAGAAGAACAGTTGGGTTAGACTATGAATGGGGGAATTTTCTTGTTGTTTGAACTTGGATTAGATGATGAAGCGCAGAGAACAAAAGATAACTTGCTGTTGCAGCACGTTTTGGAAGAATTGAGCACTTGCTGTTTCTCTAGGGTTCATCACATATCTAGATTAATTATCTCTTCAATTAGCTTGATAGTTCTGAATTTTTATGTGTATGGCCCACTCGGAAGTAAATAGGGTTTCTTATCAGTAACTGTGTTCTTTTCCTTAATAGATGTATACTTGAGGGCTTTCTCTTAATTCATGTTTGGGCTTCTGGATACTCTAAAGGATCATGCACACCTTTGAAGATTAGTTTAACAGCGTCTGAGTGGGGGATTAACAGGAATGGAGATTTAGACTTTTTTCTGACTGCATCTGCAGTCAGCCACCTGAGGGAGCCCCAGCCAGTTTGCTGGACTGAATCTGAATTGAGGAACCTCTTGAGGAAGCCATATTTGGGCTTTATTAAAAACAGGAAGCAACTCCAGTCTATCTTTCTGTGGGGTTTTTTGGGTTTTTTTCCCCCCTTCTCTGAAGTTTAGCTTGATTGTTGTGTTATTTAGGCTCCAAAAATGGAATAGGGAATGTGGTTAAAAATACTAAGGTGAAAGTATTCCAATAAAATAGGTAACTGTGGAGTTGACGTCTTAGCCATTGGCCTTGCTTTTGGCCTCAGCTGTCAGTTGGTGCTTTGGCTTTAACACAAGAATATCTAAAAGGCTCAAGGGTAAACAAAACACTGAAACTCTGGGATACCTTTCCGGTGACAGCTGCAATTGTGAAGAGTTGAAGCTGGGAGGTTGTAGGGGAGGTTCTTGTTTATGGGTTTTGGGGTTTTTTTGGTTTATTTTTTCCTTTGCTGGCCTCTGGTTTATTTTTAAATATTTTGCCACCAAGAAGACAGTCCTTAAAGCCAAATATTAATAATTATTAATAAAGTACTGTATAATGTCAGGTTGAATTTCTTCCCCACTACCTGAATATCTGGCTAAACCTTACTTAGAGAAGGCTGCATGAGCTTTGCCCTGAACATGCTGACACTCTTCTTTTTGTCTCAAGTTACCTCTACCAGATAGCTCACCTGGGGGATGATGATGAGGAGCCAGAGTTTTCTTCTGCTATGCCTCTTGAGGAAGGAGATACATTCTTTTTTCAGCCACGACCTCTGAAGAACCTGGTGCTGGTGGACGAGTTGGACAGTTTGTCTCCTATTCTGTGTTGTCAGGTGTGTTGCCATCAGCAAGTTCCTATTTACCATATATGTAAATAAGTGGAGTCACCATAGCTGTGTTATTGCAGGTTTCCAGAAATACTGCTCTAAGACTCATAGAAAGACAAATCTTCAAAGTTCTCAGCTGCCTGAGATTGGTACCTGGCCTGTCAGCTTTTGATTCCTGTGGAGATACACATGTATCTAAACACAGGATGTCAGCCAGCAGTTCTGTGCTTCGTCTCTGTTGACCATGAGACCAATTCTTTGCAAAGAGTTTGGGTAAAACTTGACTGCAACACCCTGTGACATCTTCCTAGCTTCTGGTGTTTGAAAAAAACATTCTTGAAGTAGTATTGTGATACATACATATAGTTCAGTTTTATTTTCTCATTCCATGGATGTTGTTTTCACACTTTTGTCCACACAGATAGCCGATTTGGCCAATGAAGACACACCCCAGTTGTATGTGGCTTGTGGTCGCGGACCCAGGTCGTCTCTGAGGGTTTTAAGACATGGACTTGAGGTAAGACGTCCAGCACTTGAGAACAACCTGCGAAATGAGGGCAGCATGAAAAAATCCTTGAAATAAAGGTGCTGAAATGCGGGGATTCTCCTTATGTTGTAGTCTGGAGAGCTACTTTCCCTTGCTTCTTGGAGAAATAGAAGGGTTGTACTATTTATTCTTACAGTCTCAAAGGCTTTTTGTTTACTTGACTTCAACAACCTACGTTTTGTTTCTCTTCTAATACTTGAGTGTATTGAGCTGGAACATTCCTGGTGTCTGCCAGCTGCTGCTGATCTTTGCTGGGGGCAGATGACCTTGTTTTAAAGCTGATCATCCAGAGCAATAACATTGCCATATCATTGCTGAATATATTCTGCCCTGTAGCACATCTGGCACGGGCTGAGAGCATCAGAATTGGGAATTGTTAGCTTTCCTGCCCAGTTGTGGGAAAGCTCAAAAACTGCTGGCGGTTTGGTTGCTTACTCTAGTAAGTCTAAACATCTGTTTGCAAAAGAACCTTCTTCCTGTTTACTCTTAGGTATCTGAAATGGCCGTCTCAGAGCTGCCTGGTAACCCCAATGCTGTATGGACTGTGAGGAGACATGTTGAAGGTATGCAGTATTTTCCTGAAGCACAGGGAGGTCATAATGTTTTTGCTTGTGTTTTGTTTGTTGTTTTTGTCTGGTTTTTTGTCAAAGGAGATAGTAATGGTGCTGCGTGATGGTTGTGTGCCATCCCCAGAAACTGTGGTTTGAGTCAGCAGGCACCTGCCTGTCTTTAGAAGCCACCCACCCTCTAGTCCCCTAGAATTGTCACACTTCCTTTTGACAAAGAAGCAGGGGCCTGCAGCTGCACCTATCGCCCAATGTGCTGTGTCAGCTGTACATTTGCAGCCTGAAGCTCCTGAACTTCTCATGCTTTCCCATAAGTTCTTGCTCAAACATCAGCAGGCGACAGCTCTTCTTGTTGTTGGAGCGTACTCACTGTTCTTCATGTGTGTGTTGACAGCTGCAGTAATCAGCATTTTGTGAGAGAGTGGGATACAAATTACGGAACCAAGATGATAAATCGGCATCAGTGTCTGTATTTTATTACTTCCTTCTGTGCATATCTCTGAAAAAATCACTTTGGGCTAGGACACACTCCCTATTCAAAACCCAGCAGAGTGGAGAATGGTGGTGATTCTGCGAAGGTCAAGATTTCATGTTGGCCCAGTGTGCTGGATTGGGGATTTGGTTGGTTGTTTGGGGTTTCTTTATTTCCTGATCTGAAATAAGGGCCTAACTAAAGTACAAGAGGAAATGTAGGCTCTTGTCCTGCCTTTCTCTTGAAGGTGAGAACAGAGTTGCACAGAAACACCTAAAAAGCTTGAAGAGAATCTGTTCTGAGTACTGGCAGTCTCAGGGATTTTCAAGGCAGTGCTTTGTGTAACTCTCACAAAGACTTCCCTAGCGCATGATCCAGAAAGGCCAGATTGTTGCAGTAGAGGCCTATGCCTGCTATAGTGACATGGTACCTTGCATTTGAGCAGAGTAGTATGTCTTCCAGGGAACCAGTAACCCCGTGGGAATCTCAAACACTGCAGTGGAATTTACCTTGCTGTGCGAGACCTGCCGACAATTCCTGTGCTCATGTCCTGAGGCTTACAAACTGCCTAAGCAACATGGGAGGAACTTTGATCATGAAGTGCCTTCATGTTCCCCAGAAATAAAGGGTTCAAAAGGAAAGTATTTCCACAGTTCATATAAAAAAAACCTGCTTTCCTAAAAAGGGGCATTCCAGTTTGTTAGAAACCTTTTAATCCAGCATTCTGGAAGAGGAGTTGCTAAGATTTTCTCCCCGTGAGGACTGGAAGCTTCTGACATCACCCTGCAGTTTTAAAATCTTGTCTCTTGGGGTTCCAGAAAAAGACTTTGACTTTTCAGGAGGTGAAGGACCATTGATGATCTGCAGGAAATGGACCAGACTCATTGCCTCCTCTTCTTTCCACCTTCCAAATTGTCCAGGTTTCAGCATGATCATCTCCCAGTGATTTCAGAAAGGCTTGAAATCTGTAACTGCTCCCTGAATACAGTTTATAGTTGCGTGATTTCCAACTCTTAAAATTCAGAAATCATTTTAGTGGGTTTTAATCAGAAAGGGTGCAGAACATTTTCAAACATTTATCTAATCTTGAAGCTGCTCTTGAGGGCTCAGTTTGCAGCGTGGGGCTGCCTGGCTCTGCCTCAGTACTGCGGTGTGCTTGTGCTGCAAGGCCTCAGTAAGAAACATCCAGGTCTGCAGTCTTCAAAGCAAATACTAACCTTGGCTGGTACGTGGTGATACTCACTACCAATACCAAGCCTTTTTTTTTCTTCCACAGGTGGCTGGTGGTGGAGGTGCTGATCACCACAGGTGTGTACCTACTGCTAGGGGCTACTGTACAGTCCCACAGGTTAACCACAGAGAATCCCAACAGCATGGGGCTACCTTTATGCTAAGCACTTCAGTAAAACTGGTGTGTAGTTGAAGATTGTTGCCTTTGAAGTTCAGTAGCTGAGGAATAGAAATTAGACCCCTGTCCATCTTGCAGTCCTTGGGAAGCAAAACAATCAACTGTGTCTCTGTGGGACAGTCAGTTCTTTCTAAAATTGGGTGTGTATGTTTCAGGGGTATTTTCAGCTCTCTAGTAGACCAAGGTTAGGCTCCCAGCTGCTTCTTACAGATCTCTAAGAGAAAAAGATCAAGTGTGCTTGGAGCACTTGTACATATTGCTGGCATGGGCATATCGTGTGGTTATGGGATTCATTTGCCCATGAGACAGAAGTGGATGGGATTTGCATCAAGCCCTCTCTTACAGTTAAATATCTGTGGATGTAGATGTGTGCTCTGCCGTGTTGACAGATGGGAGCTAAGAGTCAGCAGTCCCTACCTGGCACTCTTGGTGGAGGAGCAATGTGCAGTGAGTCAGCGCTGTGGAGTCGCCACACAGTAGTAAACAGAAGCCCAGGAAAATGTGCTGTCATGCCCTCCAAGTTTAACTGAAAGTGATCCTGAGCTCTGCTACTGCTCACCAGTTTGTTCACTGAACTCCTCTGAGCTAGTGGTGACTGCATTTGTATCAGTGCAAATTCAGATGCTGCAGAGCGTGAGAAAACTGTCAGGCCTGGACTGGCATATAAGAATGGAATTCTCATGGACTAACTCAAACTAAATCCATGACAAATAACGAAAAGCACAATAGTGTAGAGTTCATGGACTGAAATGTCTTGTTTTCATAAATGGTTGTGACGTGTGCATGAAGCTGCAGAAAACTTGTAATGCATGCATAGGAGAGCGAGTCCAGCTGTGGTTCTTCAGAGTCATTAAAATGTCTCTTACTCGCTGAAAGGAGCTGACTGGAGCAATTAGAACAGTAATAAGCATCTCTTAAGTCTTGTGTCTGCATACAAAATGATGTCTATCTGTTCAAAACTCTGGGGAGCCTAATGTTTTGCTTGGGATTGTGCAGGGCTAAGTAGATATCTTTTCATATTGAAATCTATAGATCTTTTCTTTTTCTGAGAACACTTCTCAGTGTGCCCTAGGGATTTAGTCCTTAATTTCAACTAGGCTGCTATATTTTCTAAACCAAAATTGTATTGTTTGAATCTAGATGAATGTGTCTTATTCACTGACTTAATTCTGGTAAATCAAACCCTTTATTTCAAAAGCTCCAGCAGAGAGTCATTAAGCAACACAGACTTCAAGCAAAAATGTACTTGTCACCATTATTGACACTGACTTAGAGGCATGTTCTAATATAAATGTAAGCCAATGGAAAGAAAGAGCTAAAAAAGTAGCAAGAGGTAGGAATGAGTTTTCGTTTTAGAGTACGACTAAGGGAATCTGTTTTGTTTTCAAATGTGAGGTTTTTGTCCTTTTCCAAATCACATGCTTAAACCTCCAGCTGGGACAGAGTGGTTTATCATGAGAATAGACAGCCCCCAGGGAGGAAGGCAGCAGCTCTGAAGTAATTTGGAAAGGAACAGTGGTCTTTGAAATGGAATTCTTAGAACATCCTGTCTATGGGATATTTGTGAATCAAATGCTTAGCCTGTGAACTGCTAGAAACTCCATGATCGAGGAATTCTTGTAGACTTCTGGTGTTGAAAAATTCGTGCAAGTTTGCAGGAGAAGCTGCTGTTCGCTGTAGAAAATAAACAGTGTGTGTGTGTTACTGAACTCTTACCATCTGCTGTTAATGCTGGAGGAATTCTCCTGTTAAGCCAAGTGTTCAAGGAGTTGGCGTTACTGATCGGGTTCTGTGTGCAGGCTCAGTTCTTGCTTTCTCATTCCCCCGAGTGGACTGGTTTCTGTTTGTGGGGTTTGGGAGCTGTTGGAGGTTGTAGGCTGTGACCGCTTAATAGAGTAGTAACAGAGTTCATGCCACAGACTGCTGTTGGAATGCTTTAGTTACGCAGAACTCCTCTTCAGTTTGATCAGAGCTGTGGTCTGTATACCAGATGTTCCAGAGAAGAATGATAGGGTCTTTTTAATTTTTCCACTTGCATATTTTCAGCCGTATGTAAGAACTTTTTGTTATAAACGTGACACAGCAGGTTTGGCAATGCTTCCCTCTAAACAGGGTGGATAAGAAAAGGATTATTAGTTCTTGAAGCATTTGTTTTGGTTAACCCAGTTTGGGTTCTTTAAGGTGCTGCATTGTATTTTGTGGCATCCTGTCTCCATCCCAGTGAGATTTTTTTATTTGCCTTTTCTATTAAACTTATTAGCCACTTCTCCATCTCTTCCACATTTGAAAATGATGGAGAATTGCCTTTCAAGGGCAGGAACTGTGACAGCTGTCGTACACCCTCGCCTCCACTAGATGTGCTGTGGTGCCCAAGTCTGAGCTTTGAGTTGAGTTGGGTTAAAATGAGGAATTTTCTTTTTAAGAAATAGCACTTGCATGACAACAGCAGCAGAAGTGGAATTGCTTCTCTGAGGCAATCTTATTTCTCTTCCAAGGCTTCTGGCTCCATTTCCCAATAGACTTAATTGTTTCTGTTGCTTTTGTTACTGTGTTTTAATAAGCCTGTCCTCTTCCACTCCTAAGGCCTATTGCTTTCTGCAGAATGAAAGCAGACAGCAGGAAACTGGGACATTCCCTTCACCCAGTCCTACTACCCTCATTTCCCACAAAGTTTCCCTATTTCCAAATGAGCTCTGAAGATTATTTTGATCAGCATAGCTCCTCCATGTCCAAGCTACAGGAGTCTCCCAAGCTGTCCCCTTTGGGAGAAGCCAGTACTGGAGATAATAGAGCAAACACTGACCTTTACTTCTATTGGGATAAATGACAGTATTGCAACTATCTTAAAAATGTAATTGTTTCTCATCTCAGGAGATGGTCAGTGTGAATGGAAGCCAGTTGAGTTTCTGGAGGAGGGTAGAGCAGGTTTAACCCTGAATTCTGCTGCAATGCACCCTAATTGTGCTCTGCAGCCTTTTATTGTGTGGCTGCTGGACAGAGATTGTGGTCCTGCAACCTCCTGTGTGCAGCATCCATGGTGTGGTTTCTGCAGATAGATGCCTTATGTTCAGATTTTTGTAGTAGAGTATTTCATTTGACTTCATTGGGTGTTAAATCTGGATCCAGCTCCTTGTGTGAGATGGGACAACTGTCTTAAATGCTTCTAGAACTTCTGCGTTCTTTGAAAAAAATAGACAAGGATCTTGCTTGCCAGAATCCAGAGTGTTGTGAATTGACTCTAGATCTGGATCGTGGTTTGACCCTGGCTCGGTCTTGCATTGTTTGGAGTCCTGCAGTGGCTGGCTTTTGGACAGTGTGTCCTAGAGCGAACTTGTGACAGCAGTACTGTCAGCAGCTGTAATTATCACAGGAATTTTGCTGAAGAGTAACTGCTAGACATTTGTCAGACTGCTGATTGTGTTGGGAAGCCTTGCATTTATTAAATCAGCACTCTTCTTTTCCCTCTCTCCCTTGACCAGATGAATTTGATGCCTACATTATTGTGTCCTTCGTAAATGCCACACTGGTGCTGTCTATCGGAGAGACTGTAGAAGAAGTGACTGACTCTGGATTCCTGGGTACTACACCCACCTTGTCCTGCTCTCTTCTTGGTGATGATGCTTTGGTACAGGTAATGGAAAGCTGCTTCTGACATGTCTGCTGTGTCTGCCACTCTCAGGTTGCTGCACAGATGTGACTTCTACAGTGGTGCCAAATATGTCTAAAGATGTGGGTTGGCAGAGAATGATGCTGATTCAGCCTTTCCCTTTTTATATCTTGCTGAGTAAAACTGGACCAGTTGAAGATGGTCTTAATCTTCTTCAGTAGTTCTTTGCTGTGGTTGAAAGATGCATTGCTCCCAACTGGCAAATATCTTCCTGCTGGTTCAGCCTGGTGCATAGCTGATGGATCTCTGGTGCCCCGAGCAGTGCTTGTCTTGGACTTCTGCTGAGTCAGAGCCACCAGTGAAATTGGAGTTGTGAAGGGATGGTAAAAACAGAATTGATGTGACCTTTTTTTTTTTGCTTCAGGTTTATCCAGATGGGATCCGGCACATCCGAGCAGATAAGAGAGTAAATGAATGGAAGACACCAGGGAAGAAAACCATTGTAAAATGTGCTGTGAACCAAAGACAAGTGGTGATAGCACTGACTGGAGGAGAATTGGTTTACTTTGAGATGGACCCGGTACGTATGTTAATGTTGTGAATGAGCTTGGGAGAGTGAGGTATGGGGTATGCCAGGGATTGATCCTTGATCAGACCTGCAGAAAAGGATTCAGTAGTAAAGCAAAGCCCTGCGTATCTAGACTGTGTCTATCTGAGATTATTTAATGGCTAATTAAAGTCTCTGAAGCTCATAACTGAAGCTGAAAATTGTGTGTTTATACTCTTGCTTTTCTGGTTCTTCCAACTGCATCTGAAATAAATTGTTTAGAAATTGTTACGTTGTTCATATAACAAATCCAAAGTATTATATTTAAAAACAAAGTGTGTAATTAATAAGTCCTTTTTTTCTTCTCAGTCAGGACAGCTGAATGAGTACACAGAGAGAAAGGAGATGTCAGCCGATGTAGTTTGCATGAGCCTGGCCAATGTTCCCCCGGGGGAGCAGCGTTCCCGGTTCCTTGCTGTTGGACTGGTGGACAACACTGTCAGAATTATTTCACTTGACCCTTCAGTGAGTAGCTGTGCTGTTTTTGCCCTTCCATTGGTTTGAAATGTTCAGAAGGATACTCCAGAGGTGGACTGTATCCATCCAAACTGTCTTTCTGTATTCGGGTGGGTAAGCAGGAATGGATAGCTTGTATGGCTTTTCTCTGCTGGTTGGGAGGAAACATGATCCTTGATCCTTCCCTGTAACAGATGCCCTAGTTTTATCTAGACTCACCCATGCCTCAGGAGGTTCAGCTGATGAGTCATAAAAGCATTTCCTTCTTTTGTTTTGGGTGGGTTTTTTGTTGGCTTTCCCCCTCTCCCTGTTTATAACTGTATTAAAAGCAGACTCATTCTGCAAGCAAGTTGGCAGCAAATCAAACTTACGATTCCTATACCTGCAACAGATGAGGTGTTCAAAGGTGGTTGGAGTAACCTAAATTTTGCTCAGGTCACTCCATGCTAAGTAGCTGCAGACTGCTAGAGCAGTTTGGAAAGATCCGATTTATCTTCCCTAAAGCTCAGGCTGCTACCACTTCTGCTTGCCAAAATCTATAGAGCCAGCATCAATTGTGACTTCTTTTTCTGTGCTGAGTACTTCTTTCTGGAGATCCAAAAGGGCATCTTTAAGCTCCTTAGATGGAGCTTGAATCCTGTCTTGCCATGCCAAGCCTTGCTGATTGGTGTGATCCCTCTCTCTCTTGTCTCGCCCAGGATTGCTTACAGCCCCTGAGTATGCAGGCGCTGCCCGCACAGCCCGAGTCGCTGTGCATCGTGGAGATGGGTGGCACAGAGAAGCAGGATGAGCTGGGTGAGAGGGGCTCCATTGGCTTTCTGTACCTCAACATTGGACTGCAGGTGAGGGGTTCCTGCCTGCTTCTCACAGGCGTGTCTTGAGGAGCTTTCGCTTGAAAGGTTGATTGTTAAAATAGCCCTGTCTGTCATCATGCAGTGCAACACAAAGCCTGACTTCCCTCTTTGTTACAATGTGCTTAACAACTGTGACTGGGAAATTTACTGTGTGACTTAGTAGAGGTGTGAGTTTCCCCATACATTCCCAGACTAAAGACTAGTCAAAAGACAATATATTGTCCCAGATTTTTTGTAGGACAAACTGTGCTTTTCCCATTCAAGAAAGAGGGCATATTTTAAGAAATACTTCTGTGTGAAATGTTGAGCAGCTCTTCAAAAACTGCCTGTAGGGCAGAGTATCAAACAACTGCCCACAAGAAGAGGCTCTGCTCCAGTAACTCTGCTGTTACACAGCTTTTTGTTACATCCAGTACAGACTCTGATCTTTGACCAAAAAATGTTGTTTTGACAATTTGACATGTGGTAAAAATAATCAGCACAGTTTAGGTTCTTCCACATGCCTCAAGTTTGATGTCAGAATGCAAACTCTTTTTATGTAGAATTGAGTTTTTGAGTAAATCCTTTGCACCAAGAGGGATGAGGATCTGGAATCCACCCTCAGGTTTTTATGGCTTATGTGATATATTAAAGTCCTTGGTCTGTTTTTTATTTTGCAGGGGGTCCTTTCTGCCCTGTAGGACTGTGCAGGAGCTGTGCTTTCTTTACTAATAAGAGGGTGGCTGTAGGGGAGAGCTGTCCCATCAGCTAGGAAAACAAACAACTAATTCTTTCAAAACTGCCTCTCTCAGTTGTTTTGAATTATGCCTGTAGTAAGTTATTTCTTACCTGCAATATGGATCTAACTTTCTGTTTTGCTGATGTCAAGAACGGTGTGCTGCTGCGAACCGTCCTGGATCCTGTCACTGGTGACCTTTCTGACACCAGGACGAGATATCTTGGCTCACGGCCTGTCAAACTCTTCCGTGTCCGAATGCAAGGCCAAGAGGCGGTAAGGGAGAGGAGCTCTTGCAGGGGTGCAGATCCATTCCCCAGGCACTGCATCCTGGGTTTTCTTATGGGTGGGCAGGGTGGGGAAGTATCCCTGCAACACAACAGGACCCTCTGGGTAAGGGTGGGAAGTAGAATGACTTCATTATGGCTCTGCCTGGCTCACAGCTTGTTCTTTCACAAACAGCCTTGTTTCTTATTCCCCTTGCTACTGTGTAGTGCTGCCCTGCCTTCTCTGAACTAGGATTCATCTGACCCATAGGCTGTGTTTACAGTGTGCTTGGAGACACATCTTCCCTGCTTGAGTGCACCGAGAGATGGAGAGAACTCTGTGCAGAAAACTTACCCTTGAATGCCTGATTCAGTGAATGATTGTGTCCTTGCATGTTGGGAATGGCTCAGCCAAGGGCTGGACAGCTGCCATACGTGGTTCAAGGAAAATATTTGCAAGATTTGGCATAGAAGGAAGAATGTATTTCATCAGAAGTGCCATTTCCAGCCCTTCTGATGTGGCACTGGGGAAATCAGCCACCCCCTGCTTGACTCATTTTTGGATTACACCTTCAGAGTTGAGAAATATTGCCGATCAGCATAGGGAGCTGGATCTGGGAATTTGAGCTTTGCTGGAGTGTTAAGGTACACTGGGTGAATCTCTTCAACTTGCTCCTGCCAGCTGTAACTTGGAGATGAGGAGCTTTGCAGCTTTAGCAGAGAATACCTATAGAATAACTGAGTGCTTTTCTACTTTGAGATCAGCTGTTGTCACTGAGGCAGAAACTAAGGTTGCACTGAAACTCATTAAACCAAATGTATAAATCTGAAGAGTTTGGAAGTTGATCTGCTTCCTTTGTTTCCCTTAACTTGATTGAAAATAGGCTAGGGATGATTTCCAGTAAATTTTGCTGAGAGTACTACAGCATTTGGATTGTGACAAATAAGTAAATATTTATTTTAAAAGACCTGTTCCCATTAGAGCAAGCTATTAAAAAAATTCGTTGATCTTGGCTTTTGCAGATAATAATTTCAGTGCACATCAGCTGGAGTATTTGTTGCCTTGATAGTGCTTTAAAGTTCCTCTTCCTGCCATATGCAATTTCCTGATAAAGTCTGAAAGCAAGGAGTGTCTCCTCAGGTGTGCTCTGAGCTGCTGGGTGGGGTCCACCCGCAAGAGTTTAGTTGTTGCAGTGGGTGAGATATGGGCACTGTACATCTATTCCTGTTGCATAAAGTGAGCTTGCCTCCATTCCCAGACCTAATAAATTTGCTGCCTGTCTTTCCCAGGTGCTGGCCATGTCAAGCCGTTCATGGCTCAGTTATTCCTATCAGTCACGCTTCCACCTGACTCCCCTGTCTTATGAGACGCTGGAGTTTGCATCTGGTTTTGCTTCTGAGCAGTGCCCTGAGGGCATTGTTGCCATCTCCACAAACACATTGAGGTAAGCACCAACAGGGGAAACACAAATGCTTCTGGGCTGGGATGCCAGGCAGATGAAGCGGTGGTGAATTCCACCAGACATTCAAAAGGAAAGAGGTACAGTGACTTGACTTCAAAAAGACCTTTTGATTATGGATAATGATTTGATAGAAACACTTAGATGGGTTTCAGAAAGTAGACAATTTAAGGAAAGTTATGCTGTCAAAAAGACATGGGTTGTGTTTCTCTGATTTGTATTTTCTAGCTTTTTTTAATAATAAGTGTAATTCAAGTTATTCTTAAATTCTCTGATCCTTAGAGAGGGAAGCTTTTAATAAATGTGAACCTGTTATATATTAGGATCTTGTGGTTTGTGATCTGAATTGGCTGCTTTGCAGGAAATAAACCACGTGATTTAAGAAACCAGAGGCATGACAGGGATGTGTTTGTTGCCTTTTTAGAAGTTCAGCTGAGATACTAAAAAGAGAAATTAAAATAATGGACCACAAATTCAGATGCTGTGCTGTATGCACTTGAACAGGCACCTTTTTCATATCTGTCCTCATTGAAATATTACAGCATTCATTGCTTTTAAAGGAGTCATTCTTTCTGGAAAGACTTGTGGTTTTTAGACACCAAATGCCAGAAGAACTGGCATTTCAGCTGGCAAGTCACAGGAAGAAAGAGCTGGCATTGCGTTTTTCATACTCTTTTTAACTAAAGTGCATCTGGGGGGCATTTGATTACATGTCAAAGTCAGTGTCACATTTAGATTCAGATGATGTGTTCCCCAAATGTGCACTTTCCTTCTTCCATTTGCTCTTTGTTCCTCTTGGAATAAACTTGCTTCAGTATCACTGAGAATGCACCCTGGGACAGTGAGAGCCCTCAAGGCCTTGTGCTGCAGCACACACCTGGTGCTCCCATTTTAGGATGTTAATTTTGCTCTGCTCGCTGGAGATGTTCGGGTGGTTGCTGTCTGGCCCAAGAAAGGTGCCGCTCCTCTCCATCACTAGCAGGTTTCAGAGACAAAAAGTTCAACTCCAGTTTTGTTCTCTTGGAGAGCTGTTTTTAGACCCTGTTCAATACATGTCACATCTTTGTCCCCCAGGATTTTGGCACTGGAGAAGCTGGGAGCAGTCTTCAATCAGGTTGCCTTCCCGTTGCAGTATACACCCCGAAAATTTGTCATTCACCCTGAGAGCAACAACCTGATCATCATTGAGACAGACCACAATGCTTACACTGAGGCCACCAAGGCACAGAGGAAGCAGCAAATGGCTGAGGTAATTGGGGTGGGGGACAGGTACACACATCTGTCCCCTGAAGGGAACTTCTGCAGCTGGAAGTACTCCCTTTACACTAGTTCCCAGCTGCCATTGCCTGCAAGGCTTTGTGCTCTTTGCGAATGCAGGAGCTGAAAGGGGAGTGGAGATCTGCCTCAAAACACAAATTTCAGCAGAGTGCACCACTTCCCAGTGCTCCTTCCTTTGCATGTCCTTAGGGCATGTTTTAAGAACCATCAAGTGGAGGACAGTCATGCTTGTGTAACACCATTCTCTGGGTTTTCTGTGGTTGGTTGAGGATGTTTGCATTTCAGTGGGTTGTTTATTTTCTTCTCAGTGTTGTTTCCAGGGTTGTTGATTTGGAGATATGGCTACCCAGACAACTGTCCCTTGAGCAGGGCAGAGCTGACACAGCAGTGCTCTGAGCTGCCAAGGCTCCCTGTGGAATAAGCTCAGGGTGGGTGGAAGCTTTGGGACCTAGTGGCTTTTATGTCTTCACGGGCAGTACAATGCCCTAGAATACCTGGGCTTAGGCAAAACAGGGAGGTTGTATTCTATGCAGAGCATCAGCATGCTGGGAAAGGAAATCACTGAGCTGTTCTTTTCTCCTGTCCTTTAATGTGCCATAGGAAATGGTAGAGGCTGCGGGTGAGGATGAGAGGGAGCTGGCTGCAGAGATGGCTGCAGCCTTTCTGAACGAGAATCTTCCTGAGTCCATCTTCGGTGCTCCCAAGGCAGGGAATGGTCAGTGGGCCTCTGTTATCAGGGTGATGAACCCCATCCAGGGAAATACATTAGATCTGGTACAGCTGGAACAGAATGAAGCTGCTTTCAGGTATGGAGCATTGACAGATGCAGCAAGAGTCTGCTTGTGAAGTCTTAGGTGTTTTTTTTCTTTTTGCTTATCTGTTACTGAGCTGAAATCCTCGTGCAACATTTTATCGAGACAGGCTTGAAATTCCGGAAGTGATTGCCACATGGTTAAAGCTTTTATCTTGTCTTTCCTTCCCTTCCCACCCTGATCTTGCCCACATATGGCAGTAAGAGCTGGTGGTGCTCCAAATGTGATTGCTGGACCCCTGTGCTTAAAGAACATCATAGGGGTGCAAATGACAGATAAGAGAGCTAGGAACAAGAGAATGTGCTGTTATCTCTCACTTCCCCTTCTCATCCAGATAAACTGAGGATAAATTCAATGGAAAGGGAAGTGTTAGAGGACTGGAGGGGAAAACCAACACAATAACCCTGAAGAATAGCAAGTGCCTCAGCAGGTGAAGTAGAGTTAGGTCATGCTGGTCCAAAGGGCTGACCTGCCATTTCCAACCTGCCTGATCTATTTACTGAGCAGGAAATAACACTGGAAGATGAGGAAAGTTATTTGTACATGTCCAGATTGGAACAGCCTTTGAAAAACAGCTTCTAATAGAGTTTTGCACATCACTAGGCAGTGTCCAACCTGTGAAAATGTAAAGTAACACTTTGGGCACTGTGGAAACATAAAGTGCTTTGGGCATACATGACAGCTGGAACACATACGGAGAGTGTGGAAGAAAGACCAAATCTGCATTCAACATTTCTAAAAGGAGGGAAAATGACCCCTTAAATGGAAATGTTGGTGTTGAAGGGTTGGACTCTCAGATCTCTGCTAGGCAGGTGCAGGTTGTGCTGTTGGGGAATCCAGTCCTGGTGTGCAGCGTTCAGGTGGTGATGACACTGATGTCCTGGTGTGTCCTGTCATTCCCAGCGTGGCTGTGTGCCGGTTCTCCAACACTGGTGACGAGTGGTACGTGCTGGTGGGAGTCGCCAAGGACCTGATTCTGAACCCACGCTCAGTTGCTGGGGGCTTTGTGTACACATACAAGCTGGTGAACAGTGGTGAGAAGCTGGAGTTTCTGCACAAGGTGAGGGGAGTGGTGGGGTCATTTCCAGGTTGAGTGTTGGAGTGGCTGTTACTTGACTGAGTGCTGCAGTAATACTGCAGTACTTGGTGAATCCTGGGTAAGATCATTGTGCTGGTGTTACACACTGCAAGCAGTCTTGGAGAAAATAAGCTGTCTCCTACAAAATCATTTGGTACATCTTTTGCAGAGCTGAGGATTGAACACAGATTTCCCAAGAGTCCCAGTTTTAGCCATCTAATTGGGTAAATTGGAAAGAAGCAGTGTTTTTCATGCCCCTCTTAGGGAGGCAAGGGAAATGGCTCTGTTTGCTTTCTGGAATATGAGCTCAGAGAGCTGCTTAAGCACTTGTTTACAGAGTGAATTCATACTTGGGTCACTTGAACCCTGGTGCTAAGACTATCAGTCCTTGGCTGACCATGTGCAGCTGGTGTGAGCTGTCATCTTCCTTGGATGCTGTTTGATTGTGTGTAGAAATGATTAGTGACCAACTTGTTTGATAGGTCTCAGGGGCTTTAGCAAAGGTTTCAGCAGAAAAATTACTGTTCTTCCCATGTGCTTCCAGCATGGCTGAGATTTGAACAGATGAATACATGGAAAGGAATGTTGTGGCTTACTCACTTCCTACAGTCCTGATGCAGTGAGTGGGTTCTCTCCTGGACCACGGCCTTTTCTGGTGCCACTGAACACCCACTGGGAAGTTGACAGAGCTGAAGTTGTGAAATAAACTTCTCTTAGCCAGTGCAGCCAAGCTAGGAATGCTGTAACTGGAAGCTCTCTACATGTTCCCCTTCTCTGCTGTGGCTGACCATTTTGGACTGATTAGTGGTGGGAGATTTTTCGGCCCTGAGTTACTGAAATTGTGGACACACTGTAGTTGTGCAGATTTATAGATCTCTTCGGTGGCAGTGTCAGGGTCTCTATGGCAGATGGTTAAACCACATTCATGACTTGTTTTAAAAACAGTCTGGGTATATTTAGGCAAAGTCTAAAGTTTTTCTGTTGGATATAAACTGAAACTAAGAGCTGAGACAACCAGACCTTTCTCTTCTTCTGCTGTGGGCCTAGAATGGGGTTCTTACAGCAGTCATACGCTTCAGTGAAGGTGCACTGCCAGCAGTATGTTGTGTATGAGTACCCAGGGCTCTGTTAACTCCATGTGTGACATCTGCTGCTGTCAAAAGGCCTGCAAAGGACTGACCTGTTGCCTCTCCTGGAGAAAAAGATTGTGATTAGCCTTTTGCATTGAAAGCCTTGGTGCAGGCCAGTGAACTTCAACCCCATACCATTAGCTGAATCTGTTCTGAGGCTTGATGTAACGTTAGCTCTGTTAATGAGGATTTCAGAGTCTTCCTCTTCCCTCTCTAGACTCCTGTGGAGGAGGTCCCTGCAGCCATTGCTCCATTCCAAGGCCGAGTCTTAATTGGAGTTGGAAAGCTCCTGCGTGTATATGATCTGGGCAAGAAGAAACTGCTTCGGAAATGTGAGAATAAGGTACTACCTTCTGTTCCTGACCAGAGCTGTCAATTTGGAATGAGTGATACTTTGCAGCAGGAGTGAAACAAGGGGTTTAGCTGCTGCTCCAGCCCGAGTGTGTCTGTTTACTTGGTCACGAGAGCTGTGTGTTTGCCTTGCTGGGTGCTTTCATCCAGAGTCGTGCTGTACTGGACTGGGCTGTTGTGCTGCCCCTCTGCATCCCATGCACACACCATTGTCTTATCACCATTCTGACAGTAGTGTTGCAAGTTCCTTTTTGTCCCAGCTCAGTGCAGGCTGTTACTGACTGTGTGCAAGGTCTGTACAGACTGTGCTTTGGCCAACTGTTGCAAATGAGAGAGGTCTTACCCACATATAAGATAGTTGCTGGAAATGTTTCATTAGTTTGGGTGATCAGCAGGTGGGGGCAGAAATTGGAGGGTACATGTGACCACCTTGTCAGATCCCCAGAATGTTGAAAAGGGGATCTCCTTGAAGCAGGTGGTCCTTATTGCTGAGCATCTCTGGTACTTCAGGAAAAGAAATTGCAGAGCATGATTTTCTAACTCCTAATTGCCTGCTCCTCCCTCTCTCGTGCAAGCTGCAGAACCTGTGCCAGTAGCTCATTACTGCACAAAAGAAAAGGGGCAAGCTCACAGACAGACTGGGAACATTTTTTTTGTGTTGTGTGGTTTTGTTAGGATTTTTTTCCCCGCTAAAACATGACTCATGAAAAATTGGAGCTTTCCTTGGGCCTTCCATGACCTTGCAGTGAGGAGACATGGAAGCAATGCCTGCTTGTGGGGATGCCCTGGCATCTCCAATCATAGGCTCACCAGCAGAGCTTCTGCTCTGGACCATGTTCATACAGAGAAGTCTGTGAATGCCACGTGGTGCATGTTAGGTTGCACTGTATTGATGATGTATTTAGAGTGGGACTGTAGTGTGACAGAAATAAGGGATAGTTTTGGAGGAAATGATGGGAAGTGAGGAGTTCACAGGGGGAAATAGTACTTTATTGGGAGTAGGGTAGAGTTAATGGGTTATGCTTCCCTGTTTAAAGCACTCAGGTTTTGTCCTTTCTCTCTCAAAAGCACATTGCCAACTACATTTGTGGAATCCAAACCATCGGGCACAGAGTGATTGTTTCAGATGTTCAGGAGAGTTTCATCTGGGTGCGTTACAAAAGGAATGAGAACCAGCTCATTATCTTTGCTGATGACACTTACCCCCGGTGGGTCACTACAGCAACACTCCTGGATTACGACACTGTGGCTGGAGCAGACAAATTTGGTAACATCTGTGTGGTGAGTGTGCCTTGCTGAAGTCGGGGCTTTTTGGACATGTTTTCCATTAAAACATCCATGATTTATCTTAAAAGAATGAGAATCTGTCCTTAGCTGGAGACAACGCCCTGTACCATTGAGTTGTTTTCATGGGGTGACTGTCATCATAGTGGGCTGCAGTTTATCCGTTTGTTAAATGAAGCAAATAAGTTAAAGCATCAGCAAGTCATAAACATATTTCTGAAGTATCTAGTAATTTGTGTTTATATTGCCTCAAAACTTACTGTGAATAAACCTAGAAAAGAAGCTTGTGACTGTGAAAGTGCCCATGAGAACTTGAGTCAGGGTTATCACTCTTATTTTTTTTCTGACTAAACCTCATCACTGGCATTTAGTTTTCTCTGTCACTTCCTCTCCACAGTTGGCTTTGTCAGCCAACACTTCCCCACTTGGCTGGATTTCAGCAAGGGAGGAGTAAAGAATAGATGGTCTTTCTGGCAGAGCTTTGATCTCTTTCTGAAGCATGCTCGGGTGTTTGGAGTGCAGAGTTCAGCAAGTGTCAGATGCTGCATCTGCAGGATTTGGCCAACACACACAAATCAGTCTTCTTCAGTTTTCCTGCCCCACATCCATCAAACTGTTTCCTTAGTGGAAGCTGTCTTCAAATCAGTTTGACCCATCACCTTCAGATCAGTTTGACCATACCTCCCAGTATACCTGCAAGTGCCAGGCCAGGCAGAGGCTGCTTGTGAGGCTCTGCCCATGTTTTTGAGTGGTGGGCAATTGGTCTTGATACCACAGTTGTCATATTACTGTAAACGCTGTTTTGGAGAGGTACCTGGATCATTCTGCTGTAAGTGTAAAGTGGTTCTTGAGGAGTCCACAAAAGCAGCCTTTCAGACAGCACAAGGATTCTTCAGAGATAATGTGCTGCTTCTCTGCAGCTTGCTGATTCTTTCTTCCTCTTGCAACACAGGTGAGATTGCCTCCCAACACCAATGATGAGGTAGATGAGGATCCCACAGGCAACAAAGCTCTCTGGGACAGGGGCCTGCTTAATGGAGCATCGCAGAAGGTAATACTTCATGGGAAGCACATGGTTATTGTAGGAAAATATTGTAGGAAAATTCACTGCTATTCTGTGAAGACCTTTGCAGTGTTGTCCAGGAGATGTATTGGCAGTTCTGCTCCTACACAGTCTGCTGTGCTGTGGGTGATGTGTTTTCACTGTTGCTGCAAGCCAAATTTCTGAAATCACAGCTGAAGCCTGTTAGGTGGTGTTTGATAGAAACAGCTCATTTTCTTTTGCTGCTTTCTCTCATTACTTGCATCCGTTTGTCCAGCTGAGTTTTGCCATCTGGTCACAGGTGGAAGGCACTTCCTCTCTAGAAAGGCATTTCAGAACCAGCAGTTGGCTGAATTTATTCTGCTTCCCTCTTGCAAGCCCTTTGATGCTTTTGTATAAGCTAAAGAAAAAACATGCTTCTGTGCTTGCTTTTCAGGCTGAAGTGATTATGAATTACCATGTGGGAGAGACGGTGCTTTCCTTGCAGAAGACCACACTGATTCCGGGAGGCTCTGAATCTCTTGTCTACACCACCTTATCGGGGGGGATAGGAATCTTGGTCCCTTTTACTTCCCATGAGGTAAGGAAGCCCAGGCATCAGCCTACAGTCTTGCTGCTTTTTGTGCACTCATCCCCAGCCAGTTATATTAATGTGCTGCATCCCCTGAAGGGCTCCACAGTGCCTGAAAACCTGAGCTACAGGAGAGCCTGTGACTCCAGTGCAGAAGGGAAGAGAAAGAGTTTGCTGACTCCTGCATTGATTCTATAAAGAGTTGAGAGCTTTTCTTGTTGCATTATTCTTCTAAATCTGTGCTTTCAAGGAGCTCTTGGGTGGTTCAATGTCTGAGGAGGAGTCCTTTGGCGTGCTTTGTGTAGCCTGTCAAATATTGATCAGGCAGTGATGTTTCAAGCCCTGAGGATGGTGCTGTCCTCTCCGTTTGCTGTGGCCTCTTGGAGCAGTGGATGCCAAGACATTCCTTGTTGGAGCTGCATCTCCATGCTGCACTGATACTGTCTGATTTTCTGGGGGTCTGATCCTGACCAGGGTGGCTGCTTAGCGCTGCTGTGAGTGCTTCCCAGGTGGAAGCGGTGAGGGGGTTACCCTTGACCTTGGCTGCTGTGTGCAGAGCTGCTCTAGCAGAGCCTGGTAATCACAGAACCACAGAATAGTTTGGTTTGGAAGGGATGTTTAGAGATCATCTCGTCCAACCCCAGATGGCCGTGCAATGGCAGTGTTTCAGCCAGTGCAGGAGCACCTTCTGATGGGTGTTGTCTTGCCTTGCTAGCAGCACTGCTGTGTACCAAACTGTTCTCTTATCAATGCTTAATCTCTCCAGGATCACGACTTCTTCCAGCATGTGGAAATGCACTTACGGTCTGAGCACCCTCCTCTCTGTGGACGAGACCATCTCAGTTTTCGCTCCTACTACTTCCCGGTGAAGGTGGGCCCTGAGCACGTGGGATCACCTGGTCATGGGGGTGCAGAGAGTTGCTCTGGGGCACAGAGCTGCCTTGAGGCTGGCAGAAGCAAGGCACAGTTATGGTCTTGAACAAGGCAAGGTTGCTGTTCAGTGGGGAGTACTGGGGCCCTGTCATTAATGCCTCATGTAGTGCCTGTGGCAACTGGCTCTTTAACAGCTCTCTGAAAGGAGAACAATACTTAGCACTTAATATATGTCTGTTTTGGTTTCTTAACTCCTGTAATGAGTCTCCTGAGGGTTGATCCGAAGACCCAAGCCCAGAGGTGCTGTCGCTGCACTTCTCCACTTCCCATAGCATCTCCATTTTCCACCAGGGGAAGCAACATTACGTAGCTGTTGGTGTGGCTGGGTCAAACTGAGTGCTGCCCTGGGTTCTGTTTTTTCCACCACCACTGGAAAGGGAAATCTAAGTTCAGAAACAGCTGTTCCTGCCTATTTCTGCTTTTGAGGAACTGCTAGAAGCCGTGAACTGCTAAATGCTATGACCAGAAGGATCCAGGGATAGCTACTACCAGAATAATGTCTATAGAGTTAGAACACTGTCCCAGCAGCCAAGGCTCTCCAACTGCAGAGGGTGGTGGTGTTCTCAATGAGCTTGAGGCTGGCTTGCAGCATACACAGACTCAAAGATAGCTCCCACCTGACTGAAGATGCTTTTATCATCAGTCACAGTTTCCCCCAACCTTCCCAGTGCAGGGCTCAGACCCAAGAGGATCTCTCTTCCTTTTCCTTGTGTGATTCCTCAGCTGCACTCAGGCCTTTTGGGCTTCTCTTTCGTTAATCAAGCTGGCCAGTAATTAATGTGATGCTAACTGCAGCAATTCAGCAGATGAGGTCACCAAGCATGGTCTTGTTTCCAGGACAGGATTAAGAAACTCCTGGGAACAAACTGTTTGTGGCCATTTTCTCCCATTTAGGCAGGGTTCAGTGCCTCTGTGTGGTGTTGATTCAGTTCTCTCCTCCTTGCCCCTCCAGAATGTGATTGATGGGGACCTGTGTGAGCAGTTCAACTCCATGGAGCCTAACAAACAGAAGAATGTGGCCGAGGAGCTGGACCGGACCCCACCCGAGGTGTCCAAGAAGCTGGAAGACATCCGCACACGCTATGCTTTCTGAGCGGCAGCTGGCAGGGGCAGAGCAGCTTGCGGCTCCTCTGGATGCTCTTCCAGGCACTGTTGGGAGGAGGAATGTGTGCTTTTTTTCCTCCCTTTTCAAATATTGGTTTGGTCCTCTTGGTTTATGTTTCAAAGTATCGTGACTCCAGTAAATACAGTATCAGCTATTAGGTTTCCCAACACATCCCACTGCCTATGTGAAGGCTCCTGACATTCCTGCTTCTGGCCAGAGCAGTTCTCTCTTGGGAAGTACCCAAGGCAGGACGCCAGCTGACCCTCAGCCCCATCTCCTTGTCCTCCCTTTTGGATGGGGGAGTTCCAGGGTGTCTTGCTGAAAGTTCTGTAGGGCAGATCCAGCTGAGTCTTTGTTGGGTCAAGTGGGGTTTGTGATTTCCCAGTGTTTTAGGAAAAGAAAGAGCTGTGGCATGATTCAGGATTACGAGGCTCCTCTTAGTAGCCAGTGGTGTGCTGCTCTGGGCTTACACTAGTCCAGAGAGCAGCCAATGGGAAGCCTGGCTGTGTGAACGGTGTAACTGTCACACTTGGCTTGAACATTTTCTTCTGAATTGCAAAGGGGTTTTTTGGACTCGCCATTTCTGACTGTTTTCCCTGTAAATAGAGTTTTGTACAATGTTGACTCTCTTGGGGGTGGGGAAGAGCGAGGCCTGAGTCTGGGACTTGATTTGTTTCATAATAACTTTGGCAAGAGAGTGTCTCCAAGCTGTGACTGTGAGCAGCACATGAAGAATAAAAGCCTGTTTTTTCACTACCCTGGCGCTGGGGCTCTTCTCCTTCGTGGCAGCTGCTGCTGACCTGGCGGGAGCAGGAGGGGAGGAAGAGGAATACAAAAATGTGCACACCCTGAGCCCCTGTGCTCCTGCAGGCCCCTTGCTGCCCTCCTGTCCCTGCCTGGAGCTGGTCCCCTGCTGGTTGCTCTGTTCTGGGACCCATACAAAGCAGGGTATGGAGAGAGGGAAGAGTAATTTCTCCAGCCGTTCCAGAACATGGCTGCATTGTGTTGCCCAATGTAGCAGCTGTAGCTTTGGGAGGAGCAGCTGGCTGCCAGGAGGGCTGGGGAAAGGTCCCTGTCCCAGAGGCTTGTCAGCTGGCTGCAGAGGCTCCCGGTTGGATTGCACCCACACAACAAGTGCTTCCTGGTTCTGCTGTGTTGCTCCCTGCTAGTGGGATCTGAGAGCCTGTGGCATCCTGGTAAGGATGCTGCTCCCTGCTCGGGGTGTGGAGAGACAGGTGGTCCTTGGCCTGGTGCCTGTGCTCCCTTTGAATAGCTTCCACATTCTCTGGTGTGTGTGCTGTGTCAGGTGAGGACAAACACACCCTTCTGCCCTGTCCTTTGCACCCTCCTCTCCTCTTCTGCCTTGTCTCGACATCACAGGCCTGTGTTGGCAGGGCTTAACCCAGAGCTGCACCCTTTGACTCTGACATGGCACCTGGAGCCCCACCCATCCTCTGCCGGCAGAGCAAAGGGCTTTGTGTTCCTTTCCTTGGCCTGAGTGGGGTGGCTGTGTCGAGGGAGGGGCAAAGGCGAGCTGAGCTTCGTGGGTTCCAGCGTCTGGCTTACTGTGGACTTACGGTGCTCACTCTGTGCTTCCTTATCCCTTGTCCTCTCTGAGGGAGTGATGCTCTGAATCAGAGGGCGCTTCCACCGGAGCTCCACTGTCACTTGATATTTGTCATGCTGGCATCCTGAAAGTGAAAGCAGGGGAAGGGGGGTGTATTGGGATGTTCCCAAACTGGTTCCAAGCACAAGGTTTTACTTCCTTGGCTCTGCCTGGTGAATAACCTGCCTCGAGTGCAAGGCAAAGCCTGGAAAGGACCCACTCACTCCCAGTCATAAGGACCCTGGTGAGTTGTGGGGAGCTGGCTGAGCCCCCAACTCCCCTCTGCTGAGACAAGGAAGGTTTTCTCTCAGTGAGAGCTCCCCCCTGCAGCCGCAGGGGACCGGGTCCTGCTGCCGTGTGGGAGCAGAGCTCCCGGGGCTGTGCCCTGGGAGCTCTTTGCCTTGGGCTCGTCCCAGCGCTGCTTTCCAGCCTGGAGCAGCCAAGGAGGGCAAACCGCCCCCAACGCAGTGCTGCGCAGTTCTGCACTTTCCCTTCTCCTCCTCGCCCCATGCCGCCTGCCAGGCTGATGAGTACGTGGGCAGGGAATGCTATTAAATGGCTTCCTCCAACGACTGCAGCAGCTGCGGGCAAAATCCCTGCGGACACCTGAGTGAGGAGCTGGACCAGCTCCTTCCCTGCTTAGATCTGAGCATCTTTCCCCCAGGCGAGTGCTGGGAGGGAGGCGATGGCCATGCCCAAGACTGGCCAGGAGCGGGGGAATCTTGGCAGGAGCACGGCAGTGGCCCTGACTCCATGCCAGGGGAATCCCAGTGCGCTCTCACAGGCAGAAGTGCATTCCTTCCCACGCGTTTCCCTGGGAGCATTGACCCACTCTTTGATAGCCGATTTCTCTTTCTGACCCTTTGGATGCTCAGCAGCCCTGAACACAGACACAGTGGCTCTTCCAAGTGGCTCTTCAGGGTGGTGTGGGGGAAGATAATGTCCCATGTCCCCTGCTCCTGGCAGGATCTCAGCCCTGAAGCATCCTGAGAGGATGACGTGGGCTTGGGCCGCAGGGAGCAGAGTCCTGCTGGCCTGGAGCCAGCCAAGAATACCTCAGCCCCTCTGTGATCAATGCTGCAGTGCAGCCCTCCCCCGGGCGCATGCTGAGAAGGCACTGGGCTGACTCCGACTTTGAGTGCCCCAAACGGTGCCCGTGGGTGCTCAGCCCAGTCAGTGCCCTGGGACACGGGGCCAGGAGAGCCCAGCGCCCTGGGAGTGCCAGTGCTGGCAGAGCAGAGCACCCTGGGGAGCCTCGGGCGGTGCAGCGTGGTCAGCTGGGCACCCCAGGGGCGATGTGGGCACCTGACTCGGTTGGGTGGGCACCCTGCAGGGATGGCTGAGCTCCCTGAGGAGGGGAGGAGGCATGGACCATAGTTAGACCAGCACCCCAGGGAGTCCCTGCTGGGGCAGTGAAACACCTCAAGGAGCAGAGAGGGACCCAGGAGGATGAACCAAGCACCCTGGGGACGCTCAGATGGATGAGATGAGCACAGTGGGGACATGTGGCTAGGTGAGCCGAGCATCCTGGGACGCTCAGCCTTGGCTTGCTGAGCACCCCCGGGGACACCTGCCTGGAAACAGCAAAGCACTCTGAGGCACCGGAGAGGGTTAGCCAAGCACTCTGGGGACACCCGACTGGCTGAGCCGAGCACCCTGAGGACACCCAGCTGGAGCAGCAAAGCACCCCGATGAGCAGGGAGGTACCCACGAGGGTTAGCCCACGACCCTGGGGACACCCAGCTGGGCTACCTGCGTACTCTGGGGACGCTTCTTACTCCCGCCGCCTACCCTGGGGACGCCCTCCCGGCTGGGGCAGCCGAGCACCCGCGGCGGGGCAGGGCCGGACTCTCCCCGGGCCCTGCGGGGCGGTCGCTCGGTCCCCGCTCCCCGCCCGGCCCCC
>VZRL01003103.1:315868-329086 GCA_013397895.1 Origma solitaria
CTATATATTATATAAATATATATAATGCCTGTATATATGCATGTATTTTTCCATGCCATCCATCGTGCAGGATGCGGGCACTCAGCCTCCCAATTCCAGGTGGGATGGTGGCATCTCCAGGCACCCAGCCCAGAGCTGACTCTCTCCCCCTCTCCCCCCCTGCCCCCCACGCCTGTGCCCTCCCTACCTTGCCCTGGGGGTCCAGGCAAGCAGCGAAGAGGTGCCGAGGTGGGCTGGGCTGCTCCAGCAAGCCCTTCAGCAGCCCCAGGCCCAGCCCCCCATCGCAGCCGGTCAGCAGGACGCTGCCCACGCTGAGCCCCTCCATCCCCACTGCTCTCCACAGCCGGGTGTGCCGCCCCAGCGAGGTTTGGCAATCGGCCTCGATAATCCGGGAGGTGGCAACGCTGCGGGTGCTGCTGGGATGGGTGGAGGTGGGGGGCACCGCCTGCACCCCCTCTTCTGGAGGGGATGGGCAGCAGGATGCTCTTCTGCATCCCAGGGCCACCCAGCACCTCACCATGGGGCTGTCTCACTCCTCCACACCCCAAAACACCCATCCCCCTCCAGCCACGGGAACCCCAAAGGGGTCACGGGACCTTCCCACCTGTCCCCCATTACTGGGGCGACCCCAGGGGAGCAGAACATCCACAGGAGCGCAGGCAAGGCTATTAATTACAGTACAACCTTTATTAATACTGGAATCTTCACAGTGCATTCGTTACTTGTAGCAGTGACTATGGAAAACGGGGGAGGGGGGGAAGAGGGGAATTACCACCAGAAAAAAAAAAAAAAAAAAAAAAGAGGGAATGAAAGAAAGAGAAAGAAACTTGGCAGAGGGACAGGGAGAGGGGAAGCGGCGGCAGAGGCAGGAACACGAAGGGGGAAAATAAATTATTAAAAAAAAAAAAAAAAGAATAAGGACCAAGTTAACAACAGCACCAGAAAAGTTACTTCAGTCGAAAGACAGGTCAGTTTTTTTTCTTTTCCAAGGAATTTTTGTTTTCTGTACAAAATAAGAGACGCCCCCTCCCTCAAACCCAAACATTTGTCACTTGGCATCAGCGGTTCTGGGCAGGAGCAGGGGAAAGGGGGAGAACTAAATTGTTATTCCTAAGGGGGAGGGTTGAGGGGCTGCGATGCGACAGACAGCAGGGGCGGCGGGGGCTATGTACACCGGGGGGCCGGGGGGTTGTGCTTTCCTCCAGCCGCCGGCAGAAATCAGCTGCTTTGCTTGGGGAGGTCTGAGCCAAACCTCCTGTGCCCAGACCCACCCCTCAGCAGGACCCTGCAGAGGGTCTGTGGGTGCTCAGGGAGAGGGAGGGGGTCTGCGGGGGGACCCCAGGGATCCTTGTGAGGGGGAGCAAAGAGGAGGTTCAGCATCCTCAGTCCCTGCACCCTGGTGTCCCCCCAGGACATAGGGGACAGCAGTGCCTCTACCCCCAGCCCCCGCACCCTCTCACACGTCCCCCATTTTTTCTTCCCCCCTGCACCCCCACCCCATTGCTTCTGCCCCCGGAGATGAGGCTGAGCCGTGCTGGCCCCAAGCAGGCAGCTGGGGGGATGGGGCCAGGGCCCCCCGCTCCTGGTGCTCCGTGGCTGCTGCCACAGCCCTGCTGGCACTGTCCTCTCCTGCTGCGGCTGGGGCCACCCGCCTGCACCCGGGGGGGAAGAAAACAGAGAGGAGAGCGGGAGCAAGAGGGGAAAAGGAAAAGAGAAACAAAGGGAAAGAGGGGGGAAAAAATAAAGGAGAAAAGAGGAAAATAGAAGGGAGGAGAAAAAGAGTTAGAAAGGAAAAGAAAAAGAGGGAAAGAGAAGAAAAATGGGAAAACAAAGAAAAAAATAAGAAAGAAGGAAAAGCGACAAGTAAGAGAAGAATAAAAAAAACCCCAAAACCAGGACGTGAGAAAAGGAGAAAAAGAGGAGAAAGAGGGCCAAAGAGAGAACAAGTGAAGGGGGGGGTGCAGGGAGAGGGCAGGACAGGAGGAGACAGAGGGGTGGGAAGCAGGGGGCACCGGGGAGGGACAGGGCAGCGGGTGCCGGCAGGTGGGGGTTCCCGGGGAGGCGCAGCGGTTGTCCCCGGGGGTCCATCGGCCGCGGCGGGCACGTCCCGCTGGCCGGGGCATCATCACGATATCCGCGGGGCCGACCTGTCATTGGTGACGGTCCTGCGCAGGCGCACCCCACGCCGGATGGCCACCAGCATGTCTTCGGCTGGGGGGTCCATGGAGGCCGCGGGGGGCGGTGCGGGGGTCTCCTCGCTGGGGCCGGACCCCATGAGGGCGGTGGGGAAGGGGAATTGGCCTTCCCCCAGGGCGTGGGCGCCAGCCACCAGCTCCCCAATCTTCTCCACCAAACTGTGCCGGTTTGCAGCCAACTGCTGGTCCTCCTCTTCCTCAGCGGAGAGGTGCTGGCTGGCCCCGGGGTAGACGGAGATCTCCATAGCACCGCCACCCCAGGCAGTGTTGGGAAGGCTCAGCCGCTTGGGCGAAGCTTTGGCAAAATCCAGGGGGTTCGGAGAGGCGTCATCAGCGTAGAACACGCACTCTTCGCTGCCCACCCGTGTGGGGCCGACATAGCCAGGGGAGTCGGGCACTGTGGGCGTCTTCACGGGGACGATGGGGGGTCGGATGGGGATGGGACCAGCATTGGAGAGCGTACGGCGGACCGAGGGCTTGGTGGAGGGCGTGCGGCGGATGGTGGCCACCCCCGGGGTGGTGCCGGCCGGAAGGTTGGTGCCGGTGGGCAGGCCGGCGGTGGAGGCAGGACGCTTGGTCTGGATCATCCGCCGGTAGTTCTGGGCGATGTTGCTGTTGCGCGGGATGGTGGAGGACTTGTCGAAGTCACTCTGGGGGTCACACTCCACGTCACCGTTCACCGAGTAGCAGTCGTAGTCGGAGCCTGGGAGGGGAAGCACCGTCAGTGTGGCTGGGAGGGCAGCGGGGCCAAGCTCAACCATGCCAAAGCCAGCCCCAACCACCTCCATCACAGCGCAACAACAACCAAACTCAGCTGCCAGGATCGTGACACAACCACTGCTGTCCCAGTCATTGCTGGCAAAACTTGCTCACCATCAAATCCAAACATCCATTGGAAGGCAACCACAATCAACCATCACACTGAAATCACAACCCAACCAAACTGTCACCATTGCAACCACCCCAACCACCCCAACCACAGCCACGCCGACATGATCACAGCCGATCTCCACTGTCACCACCATGTGCCCATGCTCGTAACTGGCTCGGCCATCATCATGCCAACATGATGACAGACGTGCTTATTTGATCTCCAGCTACCAACTCCGCTGCTATCATCTACCATCTGCCACCACCTCCACCTGTGCTCAGCCTCTGCGCACAGACACATCACCACAAGCCATCACCTGTTACGGCCTTTCCTGGCACACCTGTAGCCACTGAGCCCCAGCTAAAAGCCAAATAACCTGGAAAAGCTGTGGTTCTGTGTAGTACCCTACCAGTCCCTACATGATATGACCTGATGTTATAACATCCAGAGTACAGAGATGTGCCCCAGGACCACCAAAGCCTCTGCTATCCCCTTCCCCACTCTAAAGACCATTTCAGGTGGTCTCAGGTACCCCCAGAGCCGGTACCTTGGGAAGGGATGGTGTCCTCAGAGCAGGAGGGGGTGGTGGTCTGCGTGCTGTAGCCGCTGGAGTACTGCAGTGAGTCCCGGCTGCTCTTCTGGTGCTCCAAGCTCAGCCCCCGGGTCAAGACCATGGCCAGGTCGCTGGCGGCAGGGGACACCTCCTCCCCATGCTGCAGGGACAAGGGGCACTGTCAGCACCCTGGCTCGTCTTTTGGGAGCCCCCCAAGAGCCCCTCACCTCTGTGCCCTCCCCGCCACAGCTGGTACCTTGGCGGCAATTGTAGCCGGTGACATCCGGGGCCTGGGAGCATCCTCGCCGCCGATGCCCGGGTACCCACCAGCAGGAGAGCCCATCTCGGCTTCCCGTAGGTGCTCCACGCGGTCCTTGCGCCGCTGCAGGGTAGGGACCACCGGCTGGTCATAGGGGCTGGCCTTGGACCAGTCCTGCAATGGGCAAGGCATGCGATTCATGCTGGTGACACCGGGACCGGGAGTGGGGCAGGAGGGGTCTCAGGCTGATGTCCCCCGTGTCAAGCCATGGGTGCTGCTCAGGATGCTCTGCCCCATGTGGGGAGGGAGGGGAAGGTCTGGAGCTGAACCCCATGAGGTGAGGGGGGAACCACGTGAGAAATGCAACCCTGGTGGGATGGCAAGGACTAACCGAGGTGGGGGAGCTGCACTCGCTAACTGACTGGCAGGTTTCGGAGGCCTCTGAGGACGCCGAGCTGGAGGACTTCTGCTGTGCCGTGCCGAGCCGAGAGCCAGAGGGGGAGAGAAGAAGCAGTTAGCAAGCAAAGCCAGAGCCATGACCCAGTTAGAGCAGCACCCACAGCTTCCCCAGCTGAGTGAGAACCCCAGCCCTCCTTCCCTCTGGCGACAGATGCAGAGTGGCGAGCAGGATGCAACCTTGGCAGTGGGGTCAAGAGCTGGGATGATGTGCCACCCCAACCCTTCTCCCTTCTCGGCCCAAGCCATGCAGAGCCAACAGGTATTTTGGGGTGTAGGGACCTTGCTGGGTTGGTGATGCCAGGTTAGCATGGGCAGGTGGGAATGGTAACTCTCTGGGGATCCTGGAGCAACCTTGGCACTGGGGATGGCACAGAATTTGCTCCATGCTGCCTGGTGGGCGACTGGCACAAACTGAGTATTATGGGGCTGCAGCGATTGGGAAACACCCTGTTCTCCTGGCATGGGGAGAGGGATACCTGTGCCCCATTCCTGGGGAATTCATGGATGGGGTTTCTCTGTCATGTGGCCCATGATGCCCCTGAGTATGGCAGGTACCCTCAATATTCCCAGTATTTATTTCCCATGATGCCAACACAGCTGGAAATACTCCTAAGGGCAGGTCTCATCACCTCTGCACTGGACCCTTGTGTCACACCCAGCACCACCCACCCATTCTAAGCAAGGGGAAACTGAGGCATGGAGGTGGGCAGCACTGACCACCCTCCCTGTACCTGGCTGGTGATGTCCGAGGGCATGGGGGAAGGTGGTTTGGAATAAGTGGCGTCCTGGGAGATGAAGCCGGAGTCGTGGGAGGAGACGCTGGAGAGGCGGGTGGCGGCGGCGGGGGGCTGCGCCAGGCTGCGGTAGCGATAGGTGGAACTGGGTGAGCAGGTCTGAGCCCCGCCAGGCCACGCCATGCCACCCTTGGCACTGCTAACGCTGCTGGGGGGGCGCCGGGGGGACGGGGACACGCCAGTGGGGAGGACAAAGGAAGGAAAAGAGAATTTAAGACAGAGGTTTGGAGGTGGCAGGATGGCCAGCGCCCTGCCACACACCCCAACCTGGGGAAACTGAGGCATGCGGTCCTCCCTGGGTGTCCCTTTTCCTCCTGGGGTGGCCCTGTGGCAGGGAACAGGCTGGGGAACATGACAGAGGTGGTATGCTTGCCCTCAGACCCCTATGCACAGCTCACATCAACCCCAAAGCACAGGGCATGTGTCAGACCCCATCCTGCCCCATAGGTTCACCAGCCTTGCCCAGTCCACCAGCCAGTTCCTCCATATTAATGGGAGCCACTTGGCCCTATGGACATGAGAAGGTGGACATGCACCTTGTGAGCAGCCCCAAAGGCCATAAGTATCATTAGCCCACTGGTGCTAACAAAGAGGGCTGGATTTCCTGGCCGTGGTTGTGTGTGGAGCCCACCCCACCATACCTGCACATGCTGGACTTGCGGGAGCTGGAGCTGCTGGGGGAGGACGGGGGCGTCTGGTAGGACCAGCTGTAGTCAGAGCCCTTCAGGTCCTTGATCACCTGCAGAAAAAATGGAGTCTAAGACCCTCTCAAAGATGCTGCCCTGCCCCCCTGTCCCCTGGCTTGCCCCTGCTGACCTGCTCACTGGCGGGGGGCAGCTTGTGGGGCTCGGCGGTGAGCACCACCAGGTCCTCGATGATGCCCTGCAGGTGGGTGATCTCTCCCAGCATGGTGAGCTCCCCGTTCTGAGGACAGACAAGAGGGAGTGTCAGCATACACTGGGCAGCAGGAACAGCCCCTGACCCCCTCGGTCCCCAGCACTCACCACCACGGGCTGCAGGTAGGTGATAAAGGTGCAGAAGCGACCCCGCTCCTCGATGAGGGCTTTGCGGACCGCCTGCTTTTCCGTCTCCTCCAGCAGCAGGTACATGTCATTGACGTCCTGCAGCGCGTTGTCCAGCTGGGGCTGCAGGTCCCCCTTCCCTGTTAGATGGGACACTGTCAGCGATGGGCTCCCCTGACACCCTCCCCAACCTGCTGGTGGCCCCACTGCCAAGCCGAGGCCATTCCCCCAGCTTGGGGACATCACCCCATCCTCACATCCCAGCAGCTACCACAGGTCTCCCACTGTGCCCATATCCCTGGAAGGTCCAGGAGCACCCTCACCCCACAGCAGCTCTGGGCATGGGGCTCCTCTGCCTCCCCATCCCCATCCCTGGCACCAGAGGACCCCCTCGGCTGCCACACGGTGGGGCTGGCATTGCCTCGGGATGTGGGGTGCAGGCTAAGCTAAGCTAAAAGCAGGGTGAGGGTGGGAACAGGGAGCGGATGGACGGACGGACAGACAGACAGAGGCTGGGGAGACTGGGGGGAGTAGATGAGGAAGCAGAGAGGGGGCCGGTGGTGGGGGGCAGCGGTTCACTTACCAAGTAGCTCTACAGGAAGGATGTGGAGGGGAGGGAAGAGAGAAGGAGACAGAGAAAACGTGTGAAAAGAGGCTGAAGGCTGGGGCGCATGCCCCGCCTCCCCACCACCCCCGCGGTCGTGCCGGCACCTCCCTTTCTGCAGGGGGGCAGCAGGACCCCCCTAGTGCCCACCCCCTGTTGGCAGTGCCACAGCCAGGATTCCTGCCCTGGCTGGGGGTGCTGCAGAGGGGCTGGTGGGGCACCCCCCAGGAGACACCCCCTCACCTTTGCGAGCCTTTTTCTGGAGCTTGAGGGTGTCAGAGGACTTTTTCTTGATCTCATGGCGCGCTCGCTTGTACTCTGGTGGCACAGAAGTGCTGTCAGAAAGGACCCTGGCCAAGCAGCACAGCCACCCTGCACGGATCCATCCCATCCCATCCCCGCCGTACCTTTCGCGTGGTCCTTGTCCAGCTGATTGGCAGTTTTCTTCCAGTCCTCAATCCTGTCCTGCAAAGGGTTTATCAGGCTCTCCATGAGGGCACTGGAGCAGGGAGAGAGAAGCAGAGAGTGTGGGAGAGTGCTGGAGCTGGGGGAGAGCCGTTCCCCCATCCCATGCCCAGCCATCATCCAGCAGCTCCTTCTTCAGTGAGGGATGAGCCCGACCAAGCCGTGCCACCGACGCCCTGGCCTCACTTACTTGGTGAACTGCCGGAGCTTGGCCTCGATGCTGCGGTGCCGCATGCACATCCGGGTCAGCGCCGAGCCAATGTCCCTTGTGGCACCTGGTGGGGAGCAAAGTGACAGTGACAAGGGGCAGAGACACCCCCACACCAGTCCCAGCCCAGCTGGAACAGTGGGAGCAGGGTGGCTCATGGCAGGGACGATCAGTGCTGGCATGCGCTGGGCTTTGGGGACACTTTGGGTTGGGGGTCCCTCGTTTTATCCCATGATAAATCCACAAAATAAATGAATAATCATCCACTAACTAATAAATGAGACACTAAATATCCCTTCTGGAGGCTTTGAAATTAGAACCTGCTCCCATTTTTTCCTGGTTTGTCTTAAATTTGGCACGGGGGGGCCAGGGGAGGGAAGGGATGAGGTACCCTGGCTTAGTTCCAGGTAATCAGCTCTGTCCCACACCACCAGGCACAATCCCGAGTGGATAAAAATGGAGTCCAAACTCCTCGGGGGGAATATCTGCCAGCAGCAGAAAGCAGGAACATCCTTTTTAGGTGAAACCGCTGTTAACTCTGAAGCCTAAAGATGGCCACATGGTGGCAGTGCTGCTGGCAAATCCCAGGAAAAACAGCAATCAAAAATCCTTGGGTGCAAACCAAGGAGTGACATTCAGCCTTCCTCTCCCCTAAAAAAGCCTCCAAAGACACCTCCCACCTTTTTGCAGGAGTTTTGGACGCCCCTCAGTCCCCCAGTGCTGTGGAAATAGGGGAACCCATGGGCCAGGGCCTTCTCCTGCGCTGGGGTAGTCTCCTAATCCAGCTCCTAATGCTCTTATCCCAGCCCCTGCTGCTCCTAATCCGATTCTCATGCGCTGTGTGCAAGGCAGCAGCCAGCCCCCACCCAGTGCCTCAGTTTCCCCATGCTGCTGCTCTGCCTCCCACCCTCCCAAAAAGCCCTGCAGGTATAGCAGCACCACAGGGTGATGCTGACTACTGCGGTGCTGGTCCTCAGCTGTCCCCAGCATTGTCCCCATGTGTCCGCCTCACTGTGGGTGCCTGGGCTGGCAGTGAGCTGGGGGAGCCCTAATCCCCCTGGTGCAGTGGGCTAGTGGGTTTGGAGGCAAAGCTGATCCTGGCTCAAGCTGCTGCCTCCTCCTCCTCCTCGCGTGGCTCCAGATGGCCTGGATGCCGCCAGTCTGCAGACCAGCCCGGGACCATCTGCTTGGCAGAAGCCAAGCGGTGGGAAGTGGTTCCTTGCTGCCAGCGGGCACCCGAAGAGGGTCCGGGGATCCTTCTCCCTCACCCCCCAACACTGTGGGGGACCCCAATATGCAGACTCGGCTCTTCAGTCACCTCCCTGGTGAGTTGGGGTTTGTCCCCAGAATAGTCAAGCTCGGACTCCTGAATCTCCCTCCAGCTTTTCCCTTTCCCTGGAAAGCCCCCGAGCAGCCAGGACACCCCTGGGATCTTCCCAGGTGGATGTCAGGGACAAGGAGGGTGGATTGTATATCCCAGGGGGCAGAGATGGGTCCAGGGGACCATAGCGTGGGGCTGAGCCACCCTGAATGTCCCAGCCCCACCAGAAAATGTAGCTAAGCACCCACAGGTGGTGAGGACCAGCACCCACATGGGTGCCCACCTCCTTCCCCCTCCCCATTCCATCTTTCCAATGCTGCTTCCCAGGGGATGCTCCACCTTTGTGTGGGAACAGGTTGGACATCTCTCTGTGGATGGTGGAGCTGCTGCTTGAAGTCCACCCCAGCAACGTGGGCAGGGGACACCCCCCAGGGGACATTCGCCACCTGTGCCCCCACACAGCCAAGCCTGGGGACAGCCACCCCTAGGAGAGAGGACCCTACCTCGGGTGTTGGTGGCCATGTCGGCCACTTTCTGGAAGGCATCCAGGAAGGCAACTGCGGCCAGCACCGTGGTCCTGGGGCAGAGAGAGTGAGGGGGGAGCTCAGTGGGTGCGGGACACACTGGGATGTGCCAGAGAGGAGGGGAGTTCCCCATGTCCCACCCTCCCCTTGGCCACTCACCTGAGCTGGGAGTGCAGCTTGGTGGCCTTCGAGTTGAAATCCTCCCATATGGGGTAGGAGCTCTGCAAGGAGGAAGGGTGATGGTGAGAGACCCCTGCACCGCTTTCCCAGATGGGGCAGGTCCCCCTTGCACTGCTACAGAGAGACAGGGCAGCTCAATAGCTTCTCTGATGGCTAATAAAGGCTGAGAACAACCCTTTTCTCTTCTGTATTTTTCCTTTCCAGTCTGGCCACCCAAACTTATAGACCACAGAGACCTCAGGATTTTGAGTGATCTATTCCTCACAGGGGTCAAGGTAGGTTATAGGTTTGGAAATTTGAGAGGATGAAAGGAAAAAGCTTTAAGACCCTGGCCTGCAGTAGAGGAGATACCCCCAGCAGCTGCAGCTTCCCCCAAACGCACTGATGGCCAAACCCCCTATCATGGAGAGCTCCAGCCCCACAGCTGGGAGCCCCAGACCTCACCTCCCCCGAGCCCAAGGACCGACAGGGCAGGAGGAGAGGTTGGGGGCCCCCAGCCCTGAATGGGGCAGCTGTGTGGGGACAGGGACAGGACACAGGTACTTGGGAGGCCACCCCAGTCCTGTCCCAATGAGGCTGCTCCAGTGCCATCCCAGCAAGGCCATCCATGCAAGACGAGTCCCATTTGCCCTTGTGGTGAGGTTATTCCAGGGCTGTCCTGGTGCAACCATTCCAGTGAAACCATCGCAGGGCTATCCCAGTGCTACCATCCCAGCGAGGCCATCCCAATGCCACCATTTCAACAAGGCTATCTCAGTCCTGTCCCAGTGAAGCCAGTCCCAGTGATGCCTCAGAGATGCCAGTCCCAGTAAGACCATGCTGGTTCCATTCCAGTGAGGCCTCTCCCAGTAATGCCAGCTGCAAAGCCATCCCAGCAAGGCCATCCTGGTGCCAACACACAGCGAGGCTGCCAGCGTCACCATCCCAGCGAGGCCAGTCCATGCTGTCCTGGTGAGGTTAATCCTGGTGCTGTCTTGACAAGGCCATCCCAGTGCCAGCTTTGCACAGCCAGTCCCGGTGCCATCAATCCAGTGAAGCCATCCAGGTGCCACCATCCTGGCAAGGCCATTCCAATGCTGTCAAAGTGACGTTGGTCCCAGTGCTACTATCCCAGCAAAGCCATCCCAGTGGTGCCGGTCCTGGTGTCAGCATCCTGGTGAAGCCCTGCCGGTGCTGCTATCCTAGCAAGGTCAGTCCTGGTCCTCTTGTCCCAGTGACAAAATCCTGGTGCTATCCTGGTGTTGCCATCCAATGGCAGTGACAGGTGTCCCCTAGGGCAGCCACCAGGCTGGGACACGGACATCACCACACATCTCCATGGGCACTATGGCTTGGTGACAGTTCTGGGGACAAGGTTTGCACTGAGGGGGCATGAGACCAGCCCAGTATTGTTTTTTGGGGACCATGAAAGCCCCTATTTCCTCATGGGTCAGCAAAGAAAGGGTTTGAGGGTGCCACTTCACACACCACTTGCAGCAGTGCCCCCCTGGTTGTGGGTCCCCAGGGACTGTCATTGCCAGAGGCCTGGGCCACCTTCCTTGGCCACCCCGGGCAGGGCAAGTGCGGCTTCCCTGTAAAAGGGAGCAGGTTGTGATGTCCCCAGCCCCCTGTGATGCCAGGCAAAAGGAGGACAGCAAAGAGGACAATGGGGACAAGGACATGCCAAGGTCAGTCAGGGACGCCAAGCACGCGAGGAGAGGCAACAGGAATGAAGCCAGTTTGGGGACTGTCACCAACAAACAAATCCTCCCCACCCACGGGCCAAGAGGTGCTGAAAAAGCCACCCACTACCAAAACAAGGTCCATTTGCCCAGGGGTTCCAGCCACACGACCATAAGCACATCACTGCCCTTCAATGCTGGCAGTTCTTCAAGCAGGGAGCTACTTGTTCCCCAGTGCCTGTGCCAGGACATCCACGTGGCTGGGAGATAGGGACAGTGCACCCTCAGGTGCCACTGGCACGCAGCTGGGGCTGTGCAGGGCACGAGCTGAGCCCCAGCTGCAGTGTGGTGTGGTTTTCCGTCTTTTTCATTATTTTTCTTTCATCTTTCCCACCTTCAGATGGCGTGAAACTGAATGCAGCCCGGTCTCCTGGGGTGAGGGGTTCCCAGTCCAACCACATCCGGATGGTGCTGGCCATGTCACTGGGAGGTGACAGCTCCGGGCTGGCTTATCCCCTCCAAAGCCTCAGTAGGGGAATGGGGATACTGAGGCAGGGGCTGCTCCCACCTCCCCCCTGGGTGTATAGGACTCAGTCAGGCTGCCTGAAGAGGGTGAAGGCATTTGGGGGAGGGAGATGATCACCCCAGCACCAGTTTCCCAACAGCCCTGGATTCCACTGCCCTGGGGAGAGCTGGGATTTTCTCTCTGGAGCTTTTCTCCCAGCCCCGAGCCAGAGTCCGGCTGTGGAGCCACCACCGCCCCTCGAAGGGGTTAATCTCCTTCCCAGCAAGGCTTTTATTTTTTTTTATCCCCCCTCCCCTGCTTTGGCAATGACAGCATTGTCTGGACGGGTCTGCAGCATGNGCAGGAGGAGGAGGAGGAGGAGGAGGAGGAAGAGAGCTTTTGCCTCCCAAAAATGACTAGGGCTAAGCCCCAGTGCTAGCGCTGGCTGTGGGAATTTCAGCCCCCAAGACGAAGAAACATGGCTGGTCTCCTCCTCCCCACTCAGCCCCTAGTCACAAATGCCCCCCAGCATTTTTAATTGACTTTTTTTAATGAAAACAAACAGAAAAAAGGGTTTTTTTAAACATGGCCCCATCATGCTCCCAGGGAGGGTGGAGGCAACATCCTCTCCCCGGGTTAGGAAATGGGATCAAGGAGCTGGGGGACCTTTTTGTTCTATTGGTGTCAACCCCACTGGGTCCGGCACAAACCTAGGCTGGGCACAGGGGGTAGCAGGGACAATGCGATGCCTGAAATGGGTGGCAATGCCCGGTGTGGGGCCAGTGGTACCCGGCGAAGGGCAGCGATATCTGGTCTGTGCCACCCAATAAGGGGCTCCAACACCTGGGGATGGATACAGGGCTGATACACAGCCAGGATCCCCAGCATGGGCTCCAATGCCCAACGCAGGGCCCCAGTACCCAGTACGGGGTTGATGTGGGTCTCTGGCACCCAGCGCCATGCTCTGACACTCGATGTGAGACCTCCATGCCCAACATGGAGCTCTGATACTCAATGAAGGATAACAGGGCAGATCTAAGGCTGCAACACCCAGAACGGGGCTCCGAGAGCCAGTGACGGATCTGGGGATGATGTGGGGCTGCAATCCCCAGGAGCTCCAATATCCAAGGGTGGATTACAGAGGTGCTGTGGGGCTGCGATCTCCAGGGCTCCGGTGCCCAGCACAGAGCTCCGATGCCCAGTGTGGGGCTGATGTGGGGCTTTGGCACCCCGCGCCGGGCTCCGACAGCCGATGCGGGACCCCGACACTGGCGGCGGGGCTGATGCTCGGGCTCCGACCCCCGAAGCGGGGTTCCAATCCCCATCTCGGGGCTGGGCAGCAGAGCCCCGGTACCCACCCCGGCACCGGCACCGGCGGCGGCAGCGCGGGGGCTGCCCGGGGGGAGCTGGGTGACGGCAGGGCGGTACGGGGGGAGCGTTGTCACGACAGCAAACCCGGGGTGCGGTGGGGGGTCCCCTACCTTCATGTCGTTGATGATGGCTTGGAAGAGGCCGCCGAGGGCTCCGCACTCCTTCTCCGCCGTCTCCATCGCGGCGCTGCGGCAGCCCGGGGCGGGCGGCGCCGCCGGGGGAGGCC
>VZRL01003103.1:329548-404206 GCA_013397895.1 Origma solitaria
GGGTTTGCACCCGTGGCGGCGGAGGAACCCCCAGGGATTATCTTGGGGTGCTGCGTGAGCAGCGGGAGAGCCCCAGAGATTATGTGAGGACACCGCACTTGGAGATGCCATGGGATGCCCGGGAGCAGTCCCAGAGCTCTGGAGGTGCCAGAGGCGATGCTGCCTCTCCCCAAAGCATGTTTGACCCCCACTGCCCTCCTGACCCTCCAAGATATCCTGGAGGCTGAAGTCCCTCCGCAGTGATTGCACGGCAGCTCTGAAATGTCTCAGTGCACTCGATTATCAGGGAGCCATGGGAAATGCATGGCGTGCCAGCAGACGAACCCTTCCCACAGCCATCCCGAGGCCCCAGCCCCAGCCTCTTGGGATCTGGGGGTGCCAGGCTGAGCCCCGATAGACCTCCCTACCCCTTGCAGTGCAGTGATGCTCAGCTGGGGCAAGGGTTTCAGCCTGAGCCACCTATTCCTCCTCCTGCCAGAAAAGTAGTCCTGATCTCATGCTGATGATGCCCACACTGCTCTGGACTGTGTTGGTCAAGAGCCACCCATAAGGAAACAATTATGGCTCAGCACTTCGGCAGCCGGCTGGAATTTCTCTCCATAAACCCAGTCCCTCAGTGTGGAAAGAGGCTGCTCAGCAGCAATGAGCATTGCAGACGTGAGGCAGAGCCCTGGGACCAGCAGTGGCCCTGGCCCGCACTGCCAATCTCCTGGGGGTCCAGCAACAGGTACCCCCCAGCACCCTGAGAAACCAGCGGCCTTGAGAAGCCACCGCTCGCCCATCCTGGAGGCTTGGCTGTTAAAATTAACCCGCCGTGTCTGGGTCTGGAAAGCCCTTTCCCGGGAATGACAGGAATGTCTTTATCCTGGCCAAAGCAGTGCCGGTATGGGGCTGTTTGGGGAACCCACTGCCAGAGACAGTCTTTGCTGTAAACAGGCCAGAAACCATAAAAACTCCACGAATTCCTCCAATCCCCCTTTTCCTGGGATCAAGTGAGGGCCTGAAACATGCAGGGGATGCAGTGGTATTCCCCCAAACTGCAGCAGCGTGGCACGTGCCAGGGTCCCTCAGTGCCACAGGACGGGACGAAGGCAGCACCAGCAGCTGCTCAGGGCCAAGAAAATGCCTGTCACTGTGCTGCGGTTTCGTGACCGTGGCCTGGAAGAATTTCAGTGGAGTTTTTTTTCCTGCTGGGAAGAAGAGCAGGCGAAGTTCTGCTTGCTGGTGAGCCAACGTGGCAGGGCTGGGCCAGCCTGGGGCACAGGGTCAAGCAAGATGCTCCATGCCATACCCTGCCCTTGCGGGGTTTTTGGCTCTGCTTGGGAATGGGAAATAAACTATGCTGGGAAGCCCAACAACATGGAATGGGCTGTTCTGCATTGCTTATTTATTTTATCATGGGGAGCTTAATGCAGGAACAAGGAATGGAGTCTGGGGTTACGTCCACTGCCCCCTGTGTCCCCCGGTGCCGGCTGGGAGTTCAAACAGTGCAATTGCCCCTGCGAAGAGCCAGGGACTCAGAGAGGACGTGTGAATGCAGGGAGGGGGCCGAGTGTCAGGCACAGGAGTGACTCCCCGAGTGAGATGCCACCGGCCACGTCCAGCAGGGCCTCGGAACCAGAGGGTGGAAGTCAGAGTGGTGAGCGGTTGCTGGCAGCCCCACGTGCCTGTTTTCCAGGGTGGAAGGCCAGGGATTGCTCCCGTCTTCCCTTCCCCTCCTCTGGTGCTGCTGGCAGCAGGCTGGGCGCTCAGCTGACAGTCACGGGGAAGGCATTAGCAAAGCAAAGGGGAGTTTCCTCGCCCCATTGCAAGAGAAGAGGAGGTGCTCCACCCTGGCCCTCTCCTCCTGCAACCCTTCCCCACGTCCCCACAACACCCACAGGAGAAGCTGGGCACAGCCTGAGGGTCCCCCCTCATCCATACGCACAGTGGGGGGGAAAATCAGCCCCATGCTGAGTGCTGGCCCATCTCCACTAAACCCACTGGATCCTCCAGTGGCCAGCAACCGGTGTGCCTGTTCCCTGGTCCGTGTCCCCTGGTCCCTGCCCCAGCAACTGTGCACACCCATGGAGGCCACAGGGATGCTCAGAGCACCACCCGCCGGTCCAGCTGCTCTGCCCGCCCAGCTCGCTGGTGTCTTGCTTCCAGGTGCTTGTTTTGGACCTTCTCAAAGTGCTGCAGCAGCTCTGTGTAGTCGATGTTGGAGGCTGCTGTTCTCCTGAAGCCAGTGCTGGCCTTGGTGTTGTCCCTGCAGGGTGGGAACAGAGAGTGAGGGTGGGAAGGGGCTGGGGATATTTGGTACCGTGAGCATCCAGCACTGGCAGCACCAAGAGCTTGTCCTGAAGAAGCTGAGCTCAGCAAATTCTAGTCATGCTGGTGCCTCATAGAACACCCCCAAAGACATTTTCTTCCTCTAAAGGTGTGAGAGACAGCCCAAGAGGTCCTGGGACAAGGAGGGGACAAGGGACACCTGGACCTTGGCCCCACACGGGAAGTTTAACCCCTCTGACACAGATGCTCCCCTCTATCTCAACCCATCCCAGTCAAAAGCAGTGAGGAAAGGATGTCAGGGCCATGTGCCTCAGTTTCCATGTCTGTTTTTTTGAACGAGCAAAAAACATGCAGTGGCAGCAGGGACAATCCCCAGGGGTGAATACCCATGGCTGGAGCCTCCAAATGCAGGATCCCTAGGGCTCCAGCCATGGATACTCATCCCTGTGCTGTCCCC
This sequence comes from Origma solitaria, assembly GCA_013397895.1. Taxonomy (NCBI): domain Eukaryota; kingdom Metazoa; phylum Chordata; class Aves; order Passeriformes; family Acanthizidae; genus Origma; species Origma solitaria. Next base: position 332,277 of record VZRL01003103.1, read on the forward strand.
ATGCAAGGAAGGGGGAAACACCAGCCATAGCATGCCCACGGGAAGATGGCAGGCAGCTCTGGTGGCCCCGGTATGTCCCTGGGGAGGGGGCAGCTGGGGCTGGCCGGTTATGAAAGCCGGCTTCGGTGTTTGAAGGAATGTAGGTCAGAGTTAATCAGATGCTCAGGCCGTCTGACAGCTCGAAAAACCCCCCACTGCCAGGGTTAGTGGGGAGAAAAAAGGAGGGGGAAGCACATGCAGCCCCCTCTCCGCCCCCCCAATTAAATATCAGTGCTGAGTTGTGGGTAGGAGCTCAGTGCCGGAGGCCATGAGGGATAAAAGCCATCCCAGGGAAGCAGTTAAAAGCCAAGGAGCGACAACAGCGGCAGGGGGTTAATTCAGAAACCTGCCCATCCTGGGAGCTCTTTTTGTTCCCAGGGCTGCGCCAAGGCAGAGCCAGCTTTATCATCAAGCTCCCCCACCACTCATTAGCCAAGGGTTGGAAAGCAAATCCCACTGGCAGCACCCCTGGGCAGGGAGTATGAAGATCTCAGCTGGTCCCCAGGGAGATGCCGCCCTTGCACATCTCGGATCCCCAAAGGCCAGGAGTGGGAATGGAGCAGCCCTCCGGAGGCATTAGCAGGGTGCCAGGCTCCTTTTGGGTGCTGTTGAAGGCTGTCCAGGCTGCAGGGGGGATGCTTTGGGAGCACCCCCCAGCTGCTGGAGTCTTTCTCCATAAACCTCCTTCCCAGCTCTGCTCGTTTCCATAGCGACCCCACAAGTGAAATTTTCCATCCCGGATGCCAAATGCCTGTGGATGAGGCACAGCCCTCCCAGGGTTACCAAATATAGACACAAAAAACCCCCCGAGCCAACACTCCCGGCCACGGGGACAAGGAGCAGCCACGGCCGCAGCGGAGCTGAGGGGAGAAAGCCAGAGCATGGGGCTGAGCCTGGAATGGCGGGGATGCTCAGCTGTGGGGAACAGCTGATCCAGCCCCGATGCTGATGCCGGTCCGTCCTCACGGCACTTACGTGGTCTGCATGAGTTCTGGGTTGGGCACGCACTGGAGGCGGTGGGAGAGGAGCTGGAAGGCGCTGCTCTGGGGCAGCAGCATCAGCAGGCCATAGAGAGCCTTGATCAGGTAGGGGTTGTTCTTCACATCCAGCAGCTGCAGGCGGAGATCTGGAAGAGGTCAGAAGAGGATGGGAAGGCAGGGAAAATCCATTTAATCTCCAGCTGCAATAGCAGGTTTCTCCCACCCTCTCTGATGGGGGTCCTGGGGAGGCTCTAAGCCTCTGTGCCGACCCAAGGGGCACTTGATAGCACCCCTCTCCCCTTTCATTATCCCCTTCATCTTGGTGTCTCACACTGTTCAGAAGTCCCTCTCCTAAACCAGCCCCCTGGGGGCAAATGGCTCCCCAGTCTGCCATTCCTGACACCGCTCAGCCCTGAGGCTGTCCATGCTGTCTGACTGAGAACACACATGCAACATGGAATTGCTCCTCAGCTTCTGCAGATTTAACAAAAGACGCAACCTGGAGCATCACACATCCAGAGGGCTAGGTGACAGCCTCCTGGGGACTCTCTCGAGCAGAAGGGATCCCCTCCACTTGGTTCTGAGGCTGGGGCTCAGTGCTGCTCAGCAGAGGCAAAACCACCCTCTGGCTCCATCCCTCGCTGTGCTCATGGTGGAAGAGTCTTCTGGAGCCGTAAATACAGTTGAAGTCCCAGCGGGGGCAGCCCAAGAGATGGTGCATATCATCTCGTTTGTCACTTGTACCTCTGGTTCCCCAGAGAAGGGAGCCATCCCCAGGGATGCCACTTTCTAGGGGACATATCTGTTCCCTACCCCAAGATATGCAGACTAAGGTGAGAGGGGTGGTGAACCCTCAACGAATAGTTTTGGGGCATGAAAATCCACCACAGACACGTGGGTGGCTCACACATTGGGACAGTCATCCTGGGGATAAGGGACAGGGTCTACAGGCGGGAGCATGACCAAGGGTCTCTACTCTTCCCTTAAATATTCCCCACTGTTACCCTGGACCTATATAGATGCCCCACAAAGTCCTTTCCAGGACATTTCCCAACAACCTCACCTTCACTGGGAAGCCCAGGCGCAGCAAACTGACATAATGAGAAATCCCCCCACAGCCACAGGTCACCGTGACATGTCCCCTGCCACCATCATAGCTCCCAATGTCACACCCCCGACCCCTGGTCAGGCATTGCTGCATTACCCAATGGGGGACCCACACCGCTGGATGCTGGAGAAAACATCAGCTGTTTTTTTAGGGCTTAATTCTTCATTTCTACAAAAAAACCCTTTTTTCTTGCTAAGGGTCTCAGCAGCACCCACAATGCCACCCCGTGCATCCAAGGGTGGCACAGAGGGCTCCCCCATCCCCTGGAGATGCTCAGTGTGATCCAGGCCCCCCTATCCCTTCCGCCATCCCTTGTGCTGGATGCCAGCCCCGCTCGCTCCCTTAACCTATATCTGGGGGGCAACGCTGCCCCCCCGTGCTGCCAGCATGCCCTTTTCCCGGCAGGCAGCTCCAGCGCTGGGCAAACCTCCCGGCAAGAAGTCTCATAACTTCTGCTCTATTTATTCGTGCGGCGGCTGCTGCCTGCGATGGAGGCGCGGGGAGGGGGAGCACCGTGCGCCGCCCCTTCCCCACCCGGGGTTTCCTCCTTACATGTGAATATGGGGCACTCGATGAGCTGCACCAGCTTGTCCACCTCGGTGAGGAAATCCACGGTGACCTCCAGATCCCCGCTGGATGTGGCTGTTAAGGATGTTACCTTGGAAAAAGGTGGCCTGGCAGCAGCAGATGGCTTGCGCGGGTGATGCCCGGCACGGGCTGCGGCTTTGCCAAAGCCTCCCTGCACCCGCAGCTCCTGTGGGATGCGAGAGGGCAGGGAACAGGCAGGGCTTGCACGCAGGCAGGACTGCAGGGTGGCCAAGGGATGACAGAGAGAGGAGACAGGATGAGCAGGCAGGGATAGGGGAAGAGGCAGGTTGCCCAAAAAGCTGAGAGCAGGCAGGATGAGCGTTCAAGGGAGGACGATTGCTTTTACCCTCCTGGCCCATGGGGACAGCACGTCTCTCAGAAGGAATGCCGGTGTGCACTGGCACATGGGAAGGGAAGTTGAGCGTGTTATTGAGCTTCTTCGTTTGGAAAACTACTCAGAGAGGCTTGGGGTTTGCTGGCACATGAAAATAATCATTCTGCTGCAGGCAGATGGTGAGCTCACCGGGGATCGTGCTGTGCTGGGCACTGCCTGCTCCTCACCAGGCCAGGAGGCCAAAGCCTTCATCTTCCTGGGAGGAAGAGGATGTTGAGGAACCTCCCCTCCTGGGCAGGGGAAGGTCAAGGCTCAGTCATTGCAAGCCTTCCTCTCTTTTCACCACAAAAAAAGGGATGACACAAGGGGAAGGGAGCTGGCACACACCCAGCACCAGCTGCCCTGCCCCAGTAATGATGGGCTGCAGGCAGGAGGCTGGGCTGGCCTGCAGTGTGATCGTGGTTGCCACAGAGGGACCACGGGCCAGCTCAGCCACCAGCCTGGCAGAAAATCCCCGAAGGATACAATTTCTGGATGAGGTCATAGGCATGCTTGTAGTTCTGGGTAAGGAAGCAGAGGGACACGGTCGTCACGGGGTTGTGACACCAGGACCGGTACAGGCAGCAGAAGAGGTTACGGCTTTCCTGGGGAAAGAGGGAAGCATTGCAGTTTGGTCAGCACTGGGAGCACAGATACAGCACGGAGAGCCCCAGGTACTCAACACCAACCCGCTGGGCTGGCAAGTGCCACCGAGACACAAAGGGATGTGTCTGGACCCACCAAGTCCACCTGGCACTGGCATGAGCCTCAGCCTCAGGAGATAGAGACCAGGTGGGCTTTGGAGTGACAGCATGATGAGGTGGCCCTCAGGGCTGCTGTGTTCACCACAGGATGAGGGGCTGGAGGATGACGGTGTCCCACCCAAGGGGACAGCCCTGCATCACCGGTTTTCAGCAGGAGAAGGAGGAGGACAAATCTTCCTCCTTCTCTCCTTCCTTGGATGTTACAGGTGCTGGTGGCAGCTGCTCAGCAAATCCTGTGGACATGTTCCTGGGAAGGACAGTTGAGGGACTGTGGGACTCCTGCTGTCACCTGTCCCATGGCCCATGTGGGGGCAGAAGGAGGGAGGCAGCAGCAGCTTGAAGGCTCAGTAAGCCCATTCCCATTCCAGGGAAAAATGCAAGAGTTGGGCAGAGTTGGGCACGTCCTCCAAGCCCATCCACAACTCCTGAAGGGGGGATGAATAAAGAGGCTGCTTAAGCTCCAACCCTGGGACCTACCAGGGCAGGGACTGAGCATTAAGACACACTCCCAGGTGGCTGCCAGGTCCCCACCACCCCCATTGTGTCCCCTCCAGCTGCTAAGCCTGCTCCTGCTGCCCATACCAGGGTCTTCAGGTCCTTCAGTTGGTTTCTCAGCTGGAAGAGCTCGGAGGACGTCAGCAGGATGGTATTGAGGGTGTGGACCATGGTAGAGGCGAACTTGAGGTCCTCCTCCCTAAGCAGTATGTCTGCCATGGAGTGGAAAATGTTCTCTGCATTCAGAAGAAGACAAAGCTGCCTGTGTAACACAGAGGAGAGAAACCAGGAGGGAAGGATGGTTAATGAGCACAACCAAGACTCTGATGTGAGCCCACTCCTCCAGAGAGGACCAGGGAGGAGATCTGGGTGCACTGGAGGTTGGGTGAGTATGGTGGCACCAGAAGGGAGATGCTGTGGGGCAATATAAGGCTCTCCGTATGGAGGATGCAACTATTCACACCAGGACAAGAACAAAAAACCACAGCTGGGCTAAGACATGTCCCTAGTCATGCTGCTCTGGGACCTTGTTGGCACCCATGACAATGCCTCATGCCACCTCAAGCCTTCCCGTGACCTCCCTCAGGAGGTTTCAGTGTCCCTTTCCACCCTGACCAGTGTAGCAGCACCATTGCAGATGGTATGTGATGGCCCAGTCAGACCAATATCCCACTGACACTGGGGAACATCCCAGTGAGTGTGGCCAGGTGAGCAAAGCAATCCCTCCTGGCACTGAGCAACCCAGCAGCCCTGGAGCCAGAGGCTGCTCTTTGAACTCCTCCATGCTCCAGCTCGCATGAGATCCGGTGCTGAGTGGCTCCAGAGCTCCAGCTGGTGAAGCTGGAAGATGTCTCTGCTCCACTGGATATCCTGCCAGCAGTGCTCTCCCCAAAACACAGTGTAAGCAGAACTGCAGCCCACACTGATCTGCCTGGCTGGGTCACAGCAGGAATGTCCTGCTTAACAAACCTTGAGGCATTCCCAAGATTTTCAACATTTTTTAGACCAGAAGTGAAAAAAAAACCAACCAGATTTTTTTTTCTCCCACATTTGTTTGGATTTGGGGATTTCCTGTTTTTCTCCAGGCTCTTGCCTTCCTGGGCAGTTTGTCTGAGGACACCTGAAATGCTGCCCAGCGCCAGCTCAGATACTCAGAGTGGGGACTGGAGATGGAGGAAAGGCCATCTGGCTCCCCAGCATCCCAGCTTCTCCTGAAACTGGGATGCTCCCTGGCTCACATTTCCCCATGGGCTGATAGGGAACCTTGGCACCCAGGCATCCCCCAGAGCAAGTCTGCTTTCCCCCAGCCCCTATAAAGCAGAGTTCCCTGATAATCTTAGCTGGACATCAAATTTCCCGCTGTTGGCACCTCTGAGAGGATTAAGAGGAAAAACAAGAAGTAACTGCATGGGCTGCTGGGTGGGAGGTGTTCAGATGCCTGGCTTGGTCGGGAGGTGGGAGGCACACCTGACCCTGCCCTGCCTGAAAATCATGTTTTCACCTCCTGAGGTGAGGAGAAGGAAGAATTTGAGTTTCCAGCCCCTGTTCCTGTGAGGAAGGACCAGAGGAAGACTCTTTGGCTATAGTTAGACACCAAAGACAATACTCTAAAGCCTGGTGGTTCAGGAACACAGGAGGAGAATGAAGAAACAGATTTCCCCTCCTCAACATATGGAGGAAGAAACCCCCATCTTCCCTCTACCTCTTCGTCCTGCCAAATAATCCCTCCCCTCCTCACCCAGCCCCGGCTGCTCTCCATCAGCAGCTCCCGCATCCCGCGTGGCTGCCGCCGGACAATGAGATGCTCTGTGCGGGATTTTACGTAACCCAACCCGGCGATCGCCCTGGACCCCGCTAAAATGGAACGGGCTGTGATAAATAAGCTCATTTATCCCAATTATTCTTACGTAACCGGCTGCATTCATGGGGATGAAAACGCTTCCCTGATTTCTCGCTGCTTGGACGCGGGCTGGCTGGAGGAGGGAGAGCGGTGGGAAAGTGAGGCATGGAGGGAGGAAAGGGGAAGGCAGAGGCTTTTAGTCCAGCCTGATGGAGCCAAAAGCAGATCAATAGCTCAGCGTTGCAGGCAGGATCCGGTCACCACTAGCTGCAGCAGAGCAAGCCCAGCCCGGGCAGGACCAAGCCCAGAGCAGGAGTAAGCTGGATCCATGCTACCCTTCTCCAGCAAGGGGGGATAACTGGATGCCCCATCCTTGCCAAGCTTCCTCCAGCCGCTGTGCTGGGCACTTGGACTGTGAAGTGGAATGGTTTCCTGTGCCCAGAGAAGGGATGGGTCCTCCAGAGACAAACACTGGGACAGTTTTAGTCCCCACAGTGAAGTGCTTGGTGCACTGGTACGGCTGGGACTGGCTGCAGTGCTTGTGGGGAGCTGGAGTTTTACACCTTCCAGGCAGAAAGACTATGGCAAGAGCTTAAACAAGAAAAACAGTGCCGGGAAGCACCGAGGGCAATTCAGTGACCTCCAAACTCCCCCACATCACAAAAACTATGCCAGTCAGGTTCCCCCTCTGCTGCTCCTCCATGGAAAAGGAAGGCTCTCGCTTTCCATAAATAGGAGCTCTGCCATTTGGCTGGTGAACGCCACGCTCACAGTGAGCAGGGGGCTGAATGCGAGCTGCTTTCTAATTTCAGGCCTGGTTTTGATTAGTGGGGAACAGTTGGGATTGTCCCCCCCTCCTGGCATTGGGGAGCTGGAAACTGTTGGGGTGTTAAAGAAGCAGCTGTGTGGAGACCGTCCCTCAGTGTCAAAGCCGTGTCACCTCGCAGGGATGCTGTCCTGCTTGGCCACCAGCCCCTCCAGCTACCCCCGGGTTCTCAACCACCAGCAGAATGAGTTTGCCAGTGCACAGCATCCTCCTGTGGCACAGGCAGAGACCTCAAACTCCCCTCCATGAAGCCCCTTGGCTGGCACATCCCAAAAACCATCCCCAAAGGAGGGGACAACTGGCTGGTCCTGCAGCTGCCGGCCTCTGTGACAGAAGCCAGCAGCTGAGCCCAACTGCCAGCACCAGGCAGTGGGATGGGAGGGTCCCCAGGAGCCCATCCCCTGGGAGGCTTTGATGGCATGAGGGGAATGCCAGGCTGGCTGGGAGGAGGCGGGGAAAGGGGCTGAACGGAGGACAGGTGGCTTCAAGTGAGATGCTGGTGGAGCGGCTGTGGAATGGAACAGGGCAGAGGGGACGGCGAGTGGGAGCCACACCCCTTATATGTACACACCATAAATATATCCCAGATACATACATCCCATAAATACGTGTTTGTGTGTGTATATATATATATACACATATATATATATACACACATCCCTTAAATATATATATATATATATCTATATCTCACCCCCAATATATATGATGTGACGATGGAAGGAGCCAGCTAATCCCCCTGAAGCATCATTCCAACAAGATGCCTCTCCCTAGAGCTCTCCCTGCATCCCTGAGGATGTGCATCCCCTTGCCCATGGGGACCCAGAGAATCCCCAAGGATTTCCTGGCGTGGATGAAGAGGGGGAGAAGTGTCCCCAGGGAGGCAGGAGCTGCAGAGAATCATGGCACACATTGGTTATGTTAGGCAGCTAGCAGCACAGGCACATGGCGATAATGAAATGTGGTATTATTTAGGCCATTAAAATTTAACTCCTTAAATTAAAAGGGTTATTCAAACCTTTCTGATGGAGCCAGGGAATGTGGCTGCAGGCAGACGGGAGGCAGCATCCGCCTGCAGTGTGACGATGGGGGACACCCTGAGCTCCCAGTGGGGCACCCAAGGGACCCAGCAGGTCACCTCCAACCCCTGCTGCAGTCACAGGACCCTGCCCGCCCCCTTGCCTAAAGGACGCTCGACAACACGATGCTGGCCAAGGGAAGAGCCACAGAGGTCACCACAAGCTCTGCATGGCCATGTCAGCCTGGGATCCCCCTGTGTCTCTGATGCAGCACCCACCAAGTTGCCAGCACAGCAATGCCAACTGCAATGAGTTCCCATCATGCAAATGGTCAGTGGGGTGGGATGAGGTATGGGAACAAGCAGAACAGGGATTGTACAGGGGCAGGGAGCTGCTGCGGGGCAATGTGCTGGAGCCCAGAGGATATTGGCGAGATGGGGTGGCTTTAGAGCCACATCTCCAATTAAGGACAAGCCCCGGCGTCCCTCCCAGCCCCCTTGCTTTGACAACTCGATGCCTGGAAACCAGCTAATCTAAACATCATCATTTCAGGGAGCTGTCAGAGCTCCCATCCTGCCCACTCATCCCTTTAACCACTTCAGCCCCGTCCCCTGCCCCAAGCCACCATGCAGGAACAAGGTGGCAGAGGATCAGGCCAGACCAGTGCTTGCTCAAACAGGGTGAAAGTTTGTTTTTTCTTAAAATTTTTTAAAAAGTAAGATGAGATCAAGTCTCGTTGCAGAACCATTTCCTCCTCTAGGACCTGTGGGGTGCCTGGGGAAAACACTGGTCCCGTCCCATTGCCCAGCCATGCTGAGCATCATCCCACTGTGTTCAATTAAGCAGGTGCTTCTTCATTAAGCACCAGTGATTCGCTTTATTAGCTCTGGGCTAATAGACACGGGGCCCCAGCAGGGAGAGGATCATGTCTCGTCCCACTTCCAGCAACTGGGACAGAGCCTGAGCTGGGGAAGGAGCTGGCTGAGGCCTGGGAGTGATGCTCTGAGGGGTTCTGCTCCACTTTTCTGCTCATGGGTCTCACGACAGCTTCCACAGCTGTGAGGAGGGCAGAGCCCCTCCATGCTTCCTCTCAACCCTCCTCTTCCTCTGCTCTCTTCCTTTCTCCTCCCAAAGGCTTTCCCCCACCCTTCCTCCACACCCCAGGCTCCCCAGCAGATGTCCCGGCTTAACCCACCTAACCAGGGAATCCACAGCTTCCGTGATGCCCACTGCCCAGCCCCATCCCCATCCCCCTGAAATTCTCCTGCCAGGAAAAGCAGCATCCCCAGCCTGGCCCAGCAGCTGGGATCCTTTAGGAATTTGCAGAGGAAGCATAGATAAAATTAGGATGGGAAGGGGAGGAGAAGAGAGCAAATGGGGAAAGCAGGAGGATCTCATTGTCCCTTCCTTTCCCTCCACGACAGCAAAGAAAATCCCAGTCCTCCATTTTAATCACCCCTTTCCTGAATCCAGGCTCCAGAGCTGCTCCTCCGGGCAAGGGAAACCATGGCAACCCCAGCAGCTCCCGCTTTACAAAATTCATAGCATTTTATGTAAGGGATTTTGAAGGGTTTGGGAGGTTTAGGAGAAGGGGAGCTCCTTCTGCAGGAGGCAGACCTGGGGAGGAGAAGGGCCCTCACCAGCTTTGGTTTCTTGGAATGGGTATCAAGCTCCCCAGGGAAACTCAGTGAAAGCTGCATATGCCGGGAGGAAATGTGTGGATTCCGGGAGATGTGTAGATCTGGGAAAGCCGGAGGAGACAAGCCCTGCATTGCCTTCGCATGAAAAGGGAAAGGTGCAGAGTGTTTCACTGCAAACAAGAAAACCCTCCCACGGAGCGTCTGCTTGGCAGCAGCCGTCAGCATGACAACTGCCGAAGGAGCTGCGGTGCCAGCTCAGCGCGGGGCTGCGGCCGCCTCGGTGTGAGGCGCTCCCCAGGGATCCCTGGGGATCCCCAGAGCAACCCAGACGGATGCCTGAGAGGAGCACAGCACAAATGTACATTAGTATTTCAGGCCAGCTTCAACTAGTGGAACAGAATCTCAATCTTGCAGAGCCTCAGGCCGTGGCTTCTGCTCCTCCTGATGCTCCCTTTGGACATCAGGCCACCGGGAGGTCCCTGTTCTGGCTGGCAGGATGGCTTTCCCACTGCCCACTAAAGCTGACAGTCCAGCCTGAAGCTGGGCACACGCACCTTGACTTGTGATGAACCCATCCTTGTTCCCACCTTGGGCCCTTGGGCATGCCTGGTGAACAGTGCCCTTCAAAGAGATCACCTTCAGTTCTCCAAGCAGATATCCAACACATCCAGACATTTTTATGAACAGTGAGATACCCACAGCTCTGTACCAAACAGGAGAGAGAAACAGGGCTGTAGCAAGAAGGACGAGTAATATCCTTTGGGATGGGCCAGAAGCTAAAAGACAACTAAATTTGGAAACCTGATGGTCCGCTCAGCTCAAGGCATGGCCCAACTTTTAGGCATAACACACATGAATGTGACAGCTCCTCCAAGGTGAAGGCCTCCACCAGCTTCCAGCTGCTCAGACTGGTGTGTCCAAGGAGTTTCCTTGAGGAAACTTTATTGTGACTTACAGATAAAGCTATCCTGCCCATAGAATTCTGGAATGGTTTGGCTTGGAAGGGACCTTAAAAGCCATCTTGTTCAAACCCCCCTGCCATGGGCAGGGACACCTTTCACTAGACCAGGTTGCTCCAAGCCCCATCCAACCTGGCCTTGAGCACCTGCACTAGTGAGTCACTGACGACCTGAAAAGCTTACAAAATCCTGTAGGAACATCCAAGCACCTACAGGAGGCTCAATTGAAAAAACAGGCAAACATCCCCTTCCAAACCCTCCAGGAAAGCAAAAAATTATCTCCCCGAAGCACTTCTCCAACTTTTTAACTTGCCAATGACTTGATGGCAAAATGGATGGTAAATGCAAGTCTTGCCCTGGGCTCTTGGGACTTCAAGCCCCGGGCAGGAGGCACCAGCAGCAGCATTAGAGCACGTGCCTGGCTCCAGCCACCACTCCAGCTGAGAGGAACGACTCACGTTCAAGTGAGCCCTCCAGAGCCTGTTCCCAGAGGGGCACTTACACGGGGCACTGATGTTTTCAGGCAAGCTCTGCTCGGAAGAGGAGGAAGGGTAGGGGCTGGCTTGGGAGTGGGGGAGAAGCGTAGAGCAGCAGCAGATCCTTCCTTCGAGACGTCCGCTTCCCTTTCAGGCTGACAGCTGTGGCCTAATTTTCAAGAAAACTGACAAGCGCCTTATTTCTCCCCCTATAATTTCTCATCACTGCAAATAAAATAGGTTAAAGGAGCGGGCGCAAAACTGTGGCAACAGGAGCTGGGAGAGGCTGATCCTGTTCAGGGCGTGCACAGCTTGTACAGAGATGGGAGCTGTGGTCCCTGCGCTCACCCTTCCCCATCACTTTGCTTTAAGATGAAGAAATAAAAGTGCTTTTGTTCCTAAAAGCAAGGCCCAGGAGCAGGCTGCTGTCCTAGAGGTGGATGAACCTTTGGATCCCCCTGTAGGGAAGGCAAATTGGGGGGAAAACAGTCTTGCTGGGCATCTCCAGACCTCTGAAAGCAGAGGGATAGACTATGGCAGGAATACACTCTTTGTTTGAGGGTGAAGCTTTCCAGAAAGAAAGAAAAAAGGGACTGGGAAGAGGTGGCAGTGTCCCATGGCTCAGCGATGAGTGTACTCAGGGACGGGAGGTGAAGCTGCCTTGTCTTTCTGCCAACAACTCGAGCACATCCTGGAGCTCAGGGAAGGAGGTGCCTGTAACTCAGCGAGCCCCGCTGCACTCCCTACTCAAGTGTCAGCTGAAAAAATACCCCATTTACGCCATGGTTTAGACACCCCAGATGTTATTTCAGCCTCACTGCCACGCTTGCCTTCATGCCCGCTGCCTCTCAGCATCACAGCTCGATCACAATGCCTGCCGTGCCTTCTGAGCCAGGATCCCTGGAGGGATCCCAAGGAGGTATGCAGCCTGAGGAGCCTTGCTCCCTCAAACCCTCCAAGGCCTAGAGATACATGAGAGGAGAGCAGATGGATGCTCCCTGCCCTGCCAGGACCCTAAGAGAGCACCCAGTGCAGCTGAACACGGAGAGGAGCTCACAGATCAAAGGGAAGGAGCTCTGAATGGCAGGAGCTCCAACCAGGGTGGATTTTGCACAGCTCTATGCTTTCAGTGGGGAGTTAAAGATGTCCCATCCAGAGACATCTCATCCTGGGAGCAGAGTGCCCAGGTGGACTCACTGGCTGAGCTCTTCTCAGTCTTTAACTGAGTGTGCCCTGAACCTGGGGGATAACTCTGAGCAAGGTTCTCTGGAAGACAGGTGGGGGAAAAAACAGTTACTCAGCCCAGTTTCCTGTCCTGGCTCTTCCCTCCACAAAGATGAATAAACCGAGCTGCCACAGCTGAAGAGCCAAAGAAGGAAACACCACCAGAACACCCGAGCCCCAACCAACAGGATCAGATGGGTTAAGCTGCTTCCCCATGATGAGGGTCCTCACCCCATCAGCCAGGCAAAGAAAATTTGGGAGACACTTTGGAAACAGCTTGTGCTGAGTTCCTGCTCTGCAGAACATGAGAAACAGCAAGCAGGGAAGCTGTGGGCTCCTCTCCCCACCGTCCAGTTCACTTTCTCTCAGCTCCCTCCTTACACAGCCTGCTTTTCCCCAGCATTCCTGCTGTGATCCTAGGGAAAGTGCTGGGAGGAAGCAGATATCCCTACCTGGAGACCTGCCCTTTGAAGGAACTTGGCCATTTTGTCAGGATTTTCCTCTCCTATGCACATTTCCCCTTCCTCCCCTCCACCCTCTCACTGACCCAAATTAGTCCCAGCCCACGCCGGCACTGCCGCTCACATGTGGTTCCCATTTTTCTACAGGAAAACCCATCAAATCCTTCCAAGCAGCTCTGAGTACGGCTGGTCCTGGAGCAGCTTAGGTGGGTTAGGACAGCAAACTCATTTCCAGGGCCTGGTGCACCCCAGCTCATCCAGCCCCTCCAGCTCAGTGGAGGCATCTCCTGTCCTTCCCTGGGGGTCCAGTCCCAGGAGGGAGCTGGCCAGGGCTGGCCCAGCTCCTGCTCTCCCAGCAGGGATAATCCTGAGGCAGAACAATCAGGCTCCTCCCTTGTGAAGGTTGTGCTGTTGGTGACTACTGGTGCATTGCGACTCTAGAGCCAACCTCTAGCCTGGGGGAAACTGAGTTTCCCCCCTCTGGCTCCTGCTTCCTGAGGCTGGGAGGGTATCAGAGAGCCCAGAATGACGTCCCAGAGCCTCACTGAATTAAAACCTCAATAAACACATGCTCCTGTGGGCTTGTGGAGCTCACTGCATAATGTAAAAGAGGCAATTTGAGAGCTGGGGGTTTTTGGAGGTACAGTGGGGTTGCTGGCTTCCACCCCAAATTCCCTCAGGAGCCCAAGGAGAGCCTGGAGGGCATTCACAATGCAAGGCTTGGGCACAGGGAGATGCGGGAAAGCAGAGCCCGGTTGTCACCACATCAGTGTAGCACTGTTTCGGATCTCCAGGCTTGGGGCTTTTCATGGCAAGCTGGGGAGAGGAAGTTTTGGGGAGCAGGGAGAATTAAAGGGAGGTGCAGAGGAATGGGCTGGAGATAAGCAAGGAGAAACCCACTGTCCTCTGCAGAACTGGGAATGTTCACCACCCTGCTCCATCACCCTGAGCCTGGCCAGGGCCTTGGGTAGGAGGGAGTCCCTCTTTCTGCTTTGCAAATGGGCAAAAAAAGCCAAACTAAAAAGCTTTCTCCAGTTCCTCCTCTTGGCGAGGCACGAGGAGGGGGATGGCGAGCGCACAGTTCATTAAAGCTGGAGGGCAGGCGGCCAGCGAGCATCCTGGCAGGCAGAGCAGTGGATTTTCGCAGGCTCGCTGCCTCCCGACACAGAAGCTTCCCTTGTAGCACTCACAGCTGTTTGGATTTTACCCGAGTTCATATCACAGTTTATCAAAGAGGCTCCATTTTTTTTCCCCTTCTTTTTTTTTTGCACTTTGCTGAGTACAAGCCAAACGGTTCCCGCAAAAACAAACGCAGGTTTTGTTCTGCATTGCAGTGGCACGGAGGGTGGGAGAGAGGAAGAGGTGACACGTGTCCCCCCTCCAGCCCTGATTCACTTGCAGAGGGATTTTCAGGGCATGGGTTTGGCAATGGGAGCTGGTGGGGGCACAGTGGCATCAGCACATCCAAAGGATGGAGCAGAAGTAGATCCTGCATCCCAGCACTGGGTGCCTCCAGCTCATCAGGAGGTATTGGGATGTTTGGCCAAGCAAAATTTCAGGGGAACTCAAGAGCATCCAGGCCTGGGAGAAGAAGAGGGTTTTGATTAGCCCCAGGTCCTGAACCTCTCCCAGTGAGGGGCTGGGCAGTGAGGACAGCACAGCAGCAGGAAAGGACAAGGTTAGGGATGGGGTGGGAGCCAGGGTGGGGCTGGGGGGACATTGGTTCACTGCAGTATAGTGGAATCCTGGAGTTGTGGCATCCCATTATGACCAGAACAAACACCCACTGGCTCTGTACAGGATCCCCAGTGCATCCCTTGCTATCCAAATCTGTGGCTAAACCCCCATCCCACTCCCTCCAGACAGCCCTCCTCACTGAGATGCTGGCAGGCAGCCCTTCCCTTCCCACTCTCCCAGACGGAGAGCACAGCCCTGGGAATGCCAGGCAGGCCAAGTCAAAAGTGATTTAACATGCACCTCACTGCTGGCCTGCCAAGAGCATCGGAGGGATGTCTGTGCTCCACAGGACACACTCCTTCAGCCCTCTGCTCTCCTCCTCTCTGATTCCTCACCCTGGTTTGCAGGTTCAAACTCACTTTGTGCCTTTTTCCCTACTTTTTGTGGAGAAACTGGTGTCATCCAGTCAGCCCCAGCCTCTCAGAGGCAAAAGAGCCCTGGCATGCCAAAAAAGAGGGACTGGCGACCCCAGCCCCAAGGGCATCACGTACAGCCCTTCATGCACCCAAGTGTGACCTGCCAATGTCTGTCCTCAGCTCTGCCCTCCTCGCTATCCAGCTCTCCACTGGCCTCATCCCAGCAGGACTTTGAGATCTCAAGAACAGTCAGAATTTCCATCCAGGTGAACTTTTCCCGTCTGCTGGAACTATAAATCTGCGGCCCCATCACGAGACTTGGGATTTTCCAGCTCTCCAGCTAATGCCATAAATTGGCTGAACAACCTTATATGCTCCAGCCTATGTCTTCCAGAGTGGATGGAGAACCAGCCAGCCCTCCTGGCCAACCCCTCCAGGGCTCAAGCATCCCCCCTAAAGTCAAGGACCATCCCCAGTCAAATGGACAAGTCCCACCAGGTGCATCACATGGGAGGTGGTTGAAAAGTCATGCCAGGGCCTCTTCCAAGCAGCTTAACCTCAGAAAACACCCTGTGAGAAGGTGCCAGGCAGTGGGGAGGTTTGTTTAACAGCTCTATAAAACAAGCTGAGACAACCCCTGCGTGTGGGCCCCCGCCTGGGGAGCAAAGTGCTGACTCAGGCGTCCTCTCTGCCCCAGGGTGCCACTGCTCTGCGAGAAAATGGCCTTGCTAGGCTTAAAAGTTAAGCCCTGCACTTCAAAGCATCCACACACGACATGCATAGGGATGTCTCCAGCCACTGAAGCACATCCCATACCCCGGACGGTTCATTCGCTGGGGCAAGGTACATCAGCCATGAATGTCTGAGCTGTTCCATCTCAGAGAGCAGCAAAAAGCCAGCTGCTTTGGTGCTAGGCTTGACTTAGCCAGCCGAACCAGTTTTTGGAGCTCAAACTGACCCTAGGAACAGCATAGGAACTGCACAACCAGCCCTGGGGAGGGACAAGAGGGGAGAAGACAGCTCCTTCCAAGGACAGCCAGCACTATCCTCACACTGTTCTCCGAGCAGCAACACTGATGTCCATGGGGTAGGGCTTAACCTTCCCTTAATCCCCCCATCCCACAGAGCTGGTACCAGCCAACGGGCATTAAATCCAGCCTGTAAATCTCGGTGTGAGCTGAAAAGCTCGGTGCCGCTCTGCTGCCTGCCTCCTGACCGGCCAAGCAGCTTTCCCTCCACAGGGTTCCTGCCCGGAGGACAGCCGTGCTGCTCCAAGGAGCCATGTGATGCTTTGGAAGCTCCTCTGCATTTTTCTGCTGCTCCAAGCCATCGTCGGGAGGTCAGCAGCTGAATGGGAATATTTGCTTCTTGCTTAAGGGCTCCGTTGAATCCAGGACAGCCACGTGCCAGCCAGGGCAATTAGCAAGAAGGGTGGAAGGTCTCAGATCTGCTTATCAAGGTGGGAGGTAACACCGATGCTCCTGCCTCTGACAACACTATGGGAGCAACCTTTGAGTGCAAACATGCCTGGCTTGAGAGAAGAAGGCAGCACTTGGTATTCTTAGTTTTGAAGGCAGAGTAATTTTACTGGCTTCCAGCCTAAAAAAAGTCACAAGTGACAGTAAGAGAGAACTGACCCCCAAAGGAACTCTGTCAGCTGCAATACAGAAAACTGATACCAAGCCAAAAAAAAAAAAAAAAATTGGAAGAGATCATGGGAGCAGGTTTCCCTCTTTCCTCTGTGGGAGAGGGGTGGGACAGCATGAGACTCCGTGGGATTCATACCACTGGAATATCCTTGGCACATCCCTTGCCCAGACATTCATGGGGCATCTAAACAGCTTTGAAGAGCACTCTGCTGGATGTTGCTCTTCCTTTCTCACAGATCATAGATTACAGAATATTATGAGTTGAAAGAGACCCACAAGGATCATCAAGTCCAGTTCCTCCTGCTGGGGCTCAGCTCAGCATGTGAGCTCCACCACAGCCATAGGCTTTCTCTCTGTGAGGTCCCCTTGGGTTGAGGGGATTCTAATCCTAAAGCCCTTGGCACGGATGAGGCATCACACCATGGTTTGATGTGGTGATGTTGCACTGAATCCCACTGGAGAAGGCAGCAGACCAATCCATCTTTTGGATGCACAAACAGCACTGGCAGAGGGCGAATGTGCCACTGTTGGGTTATCCCCTAGCCTAGCGGTCACAGGCAAAGAAAAAATTCTCTGGATACATCCTTAATGATAGAAGTTTTTAGAGCTGTTTCCCTGTTATTTTAAAGGAAGTTTGTGTTTTCACTTAGCTCCACCCTATCTTCTCTGGCAAAGCATCTCGAGATACTCGGCTGGGGGCTGGTGTTACTGATGGTGAGACCACCCATCACAGCCCCTATCTCTGCCTGACCCAGGCTTGGAGGGTGAGTTCTGGCAGTGAGGGCTGCAGGTACTTCTCCCACTCATCTCACAGCATCAGGCAGGCTCTGGAGCAGCTCTACATGTCTTGGGGATCACAGGTCCTTACAGAGCAAGAGATGGTCCCACCTCCTGCAGAGATCAGTGGTCAAGCCCCACTTCCATCCACAACTACACAGCCTACCATAACCTCTGTCTCTGGGTTTCTGAGGACATATCAGGAGAGTGACTAAAGTCCTTTCAGAGTCAGCAACCAGGCATGAACAAACTTGAGTTGGATTAGAAATAAACTACCTTTAATCGCAGACACCCTGCGTGACCTCACTGATCTTTGAGTTTGCCCACCAGCAACGTGACAGGGAAAACTGCTGTGCTGTGCTTGAATAAAACCCCTGTCCCCCATTTCCCTTTCCTGTGAACACTAATCCTTCAGCTGGAAATCATTGCCTAAACTTAACAGGTCTATTTTCCTTCCCTGCTTCACTGTTCCCAGGCCAGCCTGGGAAAGAGGCAGCAGTGGTCCTGAACCACACTTTAGCAGACACTGTCCCAGTCTCTCAAGCATCCCCCTTGCGCTCTCCAGCTCAGGATGAAACATCACCAGCATCTCTCAAGTCAAACATGAGGCTGGCTTCTCACCCTGCTGTGCTAAACAGCTGAGCTGGCTTGTGGACAGGGGAGGGATGTAACGTGGGAACACGCATACGGCTTCAATTTGAAAAGTGGCTAAAAATAGCTCCACGAGGCTCCCACGTTCAACTGAGTCTCTCCGGCAAGAGATCAATCTTTGCCAGAGAGTCCTGTAAAAGTTTTCCTCCTCTATTCTCATCTTGCTTTTTCTGGAAGCAGCAGAGATGTAGTTCACACCAGTCCTTTACCTGCCATCAGTAGGTTTCAGAGTTAATCGCTGGTACCTGAGGGCATGGCTCACCCCTCCAGAACCACCACTTTGGCTCCAGTCCTGCATCTACCCCACAGGAGCAACAACGTGACTTGACAAAGGACAGAGTCATCTATTTTTTAATTTTTTTTTTTGCTTTACCAGATTTTTTGGGGCATGAGTCACTGCAAAAAGCCTCAGCTTGCTGAGCTGCTGTGAGCCAGTCCCACCGCACCTCTGGCTGTCTGCTGGGAAAGCTGGGCCTGCCAGCCAAGGCTCATCCCACCAGAGCTGGAGCGAAAAGTTTGAGGTGGCTGAGGTACAGGAGAGCTTCTAAATGGAACCCTGCCCAGGCTCACCGTCACTCTGGTCACTCAGCTTCCCTAACACAGCATGGGGCCACTTCCCTGCCAAGGGCAGCTCATCCTAGGGGCTGTGCGGATGGGGGAAAGGAGAGTGAACACTATGACTGGGATATTGTCTCTGGGATGGATCCAGACTTGGGCAAAAACTGCTGCCCAAGCAGGTACAACTCCACACCCAGCTCAGCTTAGCAAATTTTGGGAGCTCTCCATGTTGTATTTTCGCACTGCAGTGATGGGATCCCCTCATCAGTACCCGGCACACCCCTGTGCCTTTGGAGAGGTGGCTCTTTTCTGCCACAGAAGCATTGCTTGGATCTCATGCCCTCCCCCTGTTCATTTGGATGCCACATCCCTGAAAGCAAGAGAGGAAACCCCAGGGTACTGCCAGCTGCTTCCACCAACCTCCTCACTGATTTCTCCACCTTGCCTTGACCGTTAACCCTGTTATTTCCCAGCGAGCTGAGGAATGGACATCCCTTGCCCCAGATTTCATTGCATTAAAGATGATTCCCTGCCAGCTGCCACGACACTTGGCATTCCAGCCTTCACAACATTTGGATCTCCAGCCTCTGCTGCAATTTCCTAAAAAGCCGAAGCAAAACCTACCAACTCCATGCATCAAAACACATGGCTTTGGATGGGCGAGCATCTTGCCAAGCCGGCTGGAGGGATTCACTTGGCTTGGCACTCGGAGTGCAAGGCTGTCTCCGTGCTCTGGCTGGTCTAGTTGTTTCTTAACGAAACAGGCTCTGACAACACTATTTAATAAGGAGCCACTTTGCCTCCGGGGATGGGAGAGAGAAATATGGTGCCTTGACATGTGAAAGGCAAATCCTGTTTGCTCCAAAACCGTTTGTTGGAGAGCAAGGGAAACTTGAGGAAATGGTTTTGGCTCTGAGCGAATGTGGTACTTGGGCTGATTGACCCTGCCACCCCTGTCCCACCCATCCCAGGGGTGCTCAGAGGCTTCAGTGAGGCTGGTGGGGTGCTCTGACCTGATGATGAAGGCTCCTCTGGCTTCCAGAAGTTTCCGTTCGCTGCTGAAGCGCTTGAGCAGGTTGATCATGAACTTGTAGAAGTAGGAGTTCATGGTGGGGGTGGAGGGTGAGCACTCCAGGCCTTTTGTAGCTGGGGAGGCAAGGGGAGAGCAAATTAGTGCTGCGAGGGCCCTGCTGCCAAAGCCTTGATGAGAGAGCAGACACCCAAAACATGGTCTCAGCACTGAGGAGGGCAGGGGCATGGAAATATTCTGAAGCCTTGTATAACCACATCTGGTTGGTCCAAGCAGAGCCAGCCCTGTCTCAGCTCTCTCCAGCCCAGGGGAAACATCTTAGGGTGGTCCCAGCCCTGGAAGCAGCACCTGGGGGTGAAATGGGATTTTTGGGAGCTCATCCCAGAGCTGTTCAGCTTCAGTACCTGGTAGAAGAAGGGGTGCCTGAGGCTCTAAATTGAGTCAACCTCATCTCCTCAGATAAGGCATGTAAACTCATCCCAAAACCACAAGATTGCTGGTGAGTTGAAGAGCCTATAATCCAACCCCACGAGCACAAATGCCCCGAGTCCAGCGTGCAGGTAGAGGCAGACACACACATTCAGCCGTGGGTCACGGCACGGACACCAGTTTACACTCAGTGATGTGATTTCCCCTGAGCAGGAGCCACTTGGTGCAATAGTGTCACACACAATGTGCCCCAGGGCTAGCTTAAAGAACTGGTCAAACCACGGCAGCGCTCCAGGCTTAGGGATTGTCCCAGTCTCCAAGACTCTTGGCAGGGAGGGCAGGGAAAGGGGCAGCTCCCAGCTCAGGGAAATATCCCTTCTACACACAAGAGCAGGGAGCTGGCAGGTAAAGATTGCTTTTCCCACAGTGAAACCCCAGGGGAGATGGTTTATTTAGCAGGACAGTACTCAAAGCAAATGTTTGGCGAGAGCATTTCAAAGGCGACTTTGCAACAAGGGGAGCTCTCTCCCTTAATTTCTCCTTCGGAAAGGCCATGTCTAACTGCAGTAACGAGGGAAGCCCGCACACATGAGCACCCCAAGGCTATTCCCTACCCACTATTTCCATCAGATAACCGATGGAAACCTGAGCAGTTTGATTTATGGATGTTGTCTGCTTCTACGGACACTCAGCGGAGCATGGAGCAGCCAATTAAAGACACAATTAAGCTGCCAAAGTCCAGGAAAGCTGATGGAAAAGCTGCTGGTCGGTTTTCCACCCTGCCTCTCCCAATGATACACAAGAGACACAGGCAGGGCAGCTTCCCCAGGTTTGGATTTAGCATTTAAGAGAGCACAAAGAGCCAGAAAAGAAAGAAAATTAAATACGAGGTCATCCCGACCAGACCCTGGTGTCCTCTTCCCGCTGGAGCTGTGTGTTTACCCACCCCTTGGTATATCTGAAACCCCAGACCAGGCTTTGAAGCAGGCAGTTCCCTGAGCACAAGTGTTCACCATCGCATCGTGTTTCCCCTCAGCTGCAGGGAAGATGATCTGGGCAAAGAAAAAAAAAAAGGGATCCAGCAGAGCCAATGTGCTCCAAAACAAAGGTGAGTTTGTTTGAAGGCAGGGAGTACCCGGCGTGAAAATACAGCCGTGCCCCACGGGTCGTCACTACAGCTGCTCAGCACTGCTCAAAAGGGAGCAGAGACACGGTCTGGAGGTGACATGGGGCAGCTCTGCCTTTCCACTGTGCCTGCCTGCAGCTCAGCCTCCTACCTCCCAGCAGAGCCGGGGAAAGGAGGTGAAGACCAGGCAGAAACTGTCTTTCAAAGCTGCAAAAGTGGTATTTTTGTCTGTTTTGTCAGCAACACTGAGGCATCCAAACCTGGCTACACTGCAACACAATCTAGCAGCAGGCAGGACATCACACCTTCATCCTCCCCAGCAAACAATGCTCCAGTGCTGTAGCTTGTCTGGGGGAAGGTCTGATCACGGAGTTTCTCTCAAGACCCCAAAAACAATCTCTCTGAGCCCCACAGCAGCATGGACAGCCCTGCTGCCCAGTGCTGCCTCCACAAGGCAAACCCAGCTTTGTACCTCATTGCCACATCGCATGCCTTCCAGCCAAACATTACATATCCTAAAACACATCCCAAAGGAAAAACAGGAGGAGGCAGCAATTCTTCTCCTCTCTGACAGGACCAACACTTCTGCTGTGCACAGCACAAAGCCCAGGAGCTGTATGGCTGCAAGACTGACCAGCCAGAAGCACCCTCAGGTCCGTGCTCTGAAGTGGTGCAGAATCTCCCGCATCTTCAGCTGGAGATTGGCAATGACCTGCTGGATTAGCCGAGCATTGGAAAGTCAGAATTGCCTTGTAGAACAGATCCCGGCTACACTCTGTAGGACCTTCAGTACTGCTGTCTTCTTCCATCAACCGGTTCCTGAACCTTGGATCCTTCTGCCCAGCCTAGGAGCAAGGAAGGACTGGGATACAGAGATGGCGGAAAGTCTGCGCCCTGTTTTTCTTAGGAGAGGAAAGCACGATGTGAGTCTGCCCACCCCAGGGAGCCTCTTCACCATCCTTTGCCTCTGGGAGCACTGAGACTGAACTCCAGAGGGATCATTTCTCCACCCCTTTCCCGCCTGGTGCACAGCAGCTACGCCTGCATGCCCCTAAGGAAGGTTTCCACTGTGCCACACCGTGCCAGAGCAGCCTTGCCAGTGCTCTCTAGGGGTAATGCCAGGGGTGAGAAACTAGCATGTAGGAGTCTGCCAGGCTGCAAAAGGCTCAACCAAACCTCAGACGGAGTTTAAACAGGCAATATTTCTTCCAAGCAGGCAAAGCAGTTCTCTTCCAAAGCCTCCCAATCCTCCAAACTTCCCGTTTGCTCTGTTTACAGGATGTCTAGGAAGTGGCTGGCACCTTTGTGCCATGGTGTAACCCTTCCTGGCGTAGCCCGGAGCTCAGCTCGCTGCCCTGCGGGTTACAGCTCAGCACAGTGGCATTCCCAGCTCGACAGAACTGTAGGAGCAGCTTGTCAAGTGTTTCTCTGAAGCACGAGAGACAAGCAGGAAGAAGTGTTAAGAAAACTGTGGCATAATTAATTGAAGCTTGCACCTCTCCCCCTTTCCCTGAAGCAAGACTTTGCAGATCCGTAACCTGCCAGATCAGCTGCTAACGTGGCTGGGGCTGGTGGCACGTCACAGCTCTGCTGCCATTTTTTCTTTTTTTAATCTGGCATGGAGGAGGGAGCTGGAAGAAGATAGATACCTCCTCAGAGGAATGATGGAACTCAGTCCAGACATCCACTAAAATAGGTACAAATGAGAATTTTGGGCTCAGAGGAACATCAGAGCAGTGAAATATGACAAAAGGCATGTGGGAATTGCAGCTCCATGGCCGCAGTGAATCCACATCAGCCTGGGCTCTTATCATTGAATCACAGAAGGGGCCTTAAAGCTTATCTAGCTCTAACCCCCCTGCCATGGGCAGGGACACCTTCCACTACACCAGGTTGCTCAGACTTCCATGGATGGGGCACCCACAGCTTCTCCTAGCAACCTGTGCCGGGGCTTCACCACCCTCACAATAAAGAATTTCTCCCTAATATCTAAGCTAAACATATCTTCTGTCAGTTTTACACCATTACCCCTTGTCCTACCAATGACTACATCAATGTTGTGCAGCCGAGGACGCCAGGCTAACAAATCCTTTTCCTGGAGTCCCTTCACAGACTGGGGTAGAGCCAGGGACACGAGTGGGCTTCTTGGATCACCTAAGTCAGCACCAACATCTGTTCCCCCCATCCATGGGCACCAGCTTGAATGGAGCACAGTGAATGTCTGCAAATCCCTGGTGCATCCCCAAGCGCTCACTGGCGGCTCATGCTGTTCCCATCGCTTGCGTGGCCACGCTATAAATCAACCGAGACAGGCAATTAGGGATCTATATTAAGGCCCTTATAAATATATATTGTACATCACCCTGGAACATTCAGGCTGTCTGGCTGCTTGATGGGCTGAGCTGTGTCGAGACCTACAGTATCCAAAGCGTCCCCACATTGCGCCGGGTGAGCCTAGCAGACTCCGACACGAACTTGGATTTTCCTATCTCAGCCACAAAGTGCTGAACTTCACCCTGGCATAAAACATAACTTCTATTAATTTACTATAATTGGTTTCAAACCAGTCTTAATTAAAACCGGTGTGGACTCGCTTAACTCCATTGAAACCAAATTGAAATAAGATTGGAGCAGAATTGATTCCTTTCCGATGCAAGCTAAAGCTGGGTAAGCTGGTTAAAGAGTATCCACAAGGGTATTTGCAGTGGTTTAGCTAAAATGATTTACCGCAATCTCTAATTGAAGCAATTTCAGCTCGGATATAGGGAGGGTAAGCTAAGAGTTGGCGAGGCCAAGCATCCTTCCCACCCGAGTGCTTTCCCCAAGGCATCATGTTTCCAGCTCAGCCCAGAGAATGATCTCCCTGGGCTCCTCTGGGAGCAACAGGGATAAACCCGGCGGCAGCCGGAGCTGGTCCGTGAGCCTTCAACCCGCCCAAGCGCCAGCGGCGTGGGAGTTGGCACTGCCAGATGGTGCTCAGCGAAACCCCGGGCAGCGACGTGGGAATCTGCGCCGAGTCTCCCCCCGGCAGCCTTCCCCAGGATGTTTTGAATTTTAGGTTTTGCAAACACGGAGTGGCGAAGCCTCGCGGAGCAGGATAAAAATAGAGCCGTAAAAAAGGCAAATCCTCCCCTCCTCCCCCCAGAAAGCCGGTGCAGGGCGTAGCTGGAAACAGATGTGAACATGTCGGCAGCTCAGCTGGGCTCTGGAAAACCTCTACTCTCCCCTCTCCAGAGCACAGGATGCTGCTGAGGAAATAAACCCATCAAAATTTTGGATTGCACAGCCAGGGGCTGTGCTCAGCCTGGTTTTGCCTGGGCACACATGGATGTTCCTTCCCTTCCTACCTGGGTAAAGAGCTATGTGTTTGTAATTCCTCAGACTTCAGCATCTCAACAGAAAGGAGGTCCCAGATGGTTGAGGTACATATTTTGATGCCAAATGAGTCTTTTGCTGCCCCTGGTTCCCCACATTTAATGCAGAGTTTGTGCTCATGGCTGCCTTGGAGGAAGGCAGCAGGCACTAATAATCCTGATGGTTTTCCTAGGAAGGTTAGCAGTCCACTACTGCCTCATTTTTCTTTGCTAAGGTAAATCAATAAGTAAAAATGCAGCAGGGGTATAGCTCAGCCATTGTTCAGGAGCACAAAGCACCCAACAGAGCTGCAAACCAGGAATGGTTAAACTTCATGGTGAGCTCAGAGCAGGCTGAGGCTCATGCATCCTGAAGAGATAACCCGCAGGAATGAGCAGCAATGGGCTTTGCCGGGCCATTTCCACACCAATATTCATTCTGCTAGTTTGTTTTTCCTCATTCCTCACTTCACCCTCCAAATTCCTCACAACACCTTGGGGAAACTGAGGCAGCCCAGCAACGTAACTCCAAGGGAGGGCTTGGACAGGAGTGATTCATCTACACCATCAACTCCTCCTCTGTCCACCACTACAGATCACTAATCCCAGCTGTTATTTGGGAATCCCCAAGCTGTCTGGCTAGCTGCATGCTGTGACCATCTCAGGAGGGATGGATACCTGGAGGCATGCCAGGCGAGTTAATGCTGCATCTGAATGGTCTCTCCTGGGGTTTTCCAGGGCATCCCAGCTCTGCTATTACATTGCATCCAGGAAAAGAATCAGACCACCCTTTCCTTTGAATTCCCCTCCCCGCCAAGAAGCAGAAGAATGTTTTTGACAGTCAACTTTCCTGAATAGCTTCGTGTGAGTAGGGAAAGAGATGCCACAGCCACCAACCATCAGGAACCAGACTGCTGAGCTTGGAGCAACTCAGAACAGCCGTCTTTTCTCTTGCCTGCTTGACTCCTCTGCTCCCTGCTGTCACACTCCCAATCCTGCAAAAACTGTTGGAAACTGGCTCCTTCAAGAGCAAGTGGTTGGTGGTGTGATGTCAGCTGCCTCACTGCCTTTTGTGGGGAGGAGGAGTAGGGAGGGGTTTCACTTTTATCCTTCTCTAACACTAGAAATAGTGGTTTAGCAAATCTGAGCAGTCTGACAAGGGGCTACCTTCTCTTTTCTACCTTTCATGGACCTCCTGCACCCTACACATTCTCAACTGATGTTTGCAGAGGCTGCCAGACTGTTTGGAGGTGGGACCTTGTAATATGCTGCCACCTCTGCAGATCTACTACACAAATAAAGCAACAGACAATGAAAAGGGAGTGGCTTGGCTCACTGAGAATAAAATCCCCCCAAGATATGTCGAAAGCAAACCCCTATCACAGAGTATCTCCACTCTGGAGCACTGCATATTGTCCAGTGGGGATACAGCAAGTCTGAACTCAACAGACTATATTTCTTAAGGACTTTTAGCAGTCTCCTCCAGAGTAATCCACTGACTCCTGGGATATTCATGGTCTGCTGGTGGAAACCAATGACCTCAGGCGTGTTAGCGCATCCACATATGGAGTCAGACTCCCGGTAAACATCCTATAGTGTGAGGTGCTCAGAGGATACAGCACTGTCCCCACCATCTCCGGCAGGAAGCCAGGCGGGAGCGACCGGAGCAAGCTGGAGAGGAAACAAAGGGCTGGAACTGCTTCACCTTACCAAGCTGTGCAGAAAGGAAGGAAGAGATGTGTGCAAGATTTACCCTGTGCAAGGCAGCAGCTAGTCTAGCATCCTTTTGGAATGAGCTTCAGTCTCTTGTGCAGAGCAGAGCTGTAGACCAGGCTGGGGAGCTTGCACCTATGATATCATGGAATGGGTCTGTGCTGGAAGCGACATTTGAAGGCCATCTAGTCCAACCCCCTCGCCATGGGCAGGGACATTTTCCACTAGACGAGGTTGCTCAGGCCTCCATGCAACCTGGCCTTGAACACTTCCAGAGATGGGGGGGGGCACCCACATCTTGTCTGGGCAACCTCTTCCAGTGCCTCGTCATCTACACAATAAGGAATTTCTTCCTAATACCTAATCTAAAACTACTCTCTTTCAGCTCGAAGCTATTCTCCCTTGTCCTGTCAGTCCATGCCCGTCTCCAAAGTCCCTCTCCAGTTTTTTCGGAGCCATTTCAGGCGCTGGAAGAGGCTGGAACCTTTTCCAGGCTGTACAACCTCCAGGATGAGGTGCTCCAGCCTCTGATAATCTCTGTGACCTCCTCTGGACTCACTACGATAGGTCCATGGCCTTCCTGTGCTGAGGACCCCAGACTGGGATACAGTCTTCCAGGTGGGGTCTTAGCAGAGTGGAGTAAAGATGCAGAATCATCTCCCTTGACCCACTGACCTCTGTGACAATCACTCTTGGGTCACCTGCTACTTATCTCAACTTCTACAGGGTTGGAAAAAACACCCCCAAAGCAAAGCAGGCAGCTGGATTCCCATTGTACAGACCAGACTGACATTTGCATCATCACTCCAAACACCAGGGAGCTCTTGGGCACAGCCCTGCAGCCCTTGTCCCTGAAAAATTGTGCAGAAGGTACCAATGAGACTCCTGGGGGCCAGCACCAGCCACCCTCTCCCAGGGCAGTCAGAGCAGGTTGGGAGGAGATGTTGGGTCTCCCCGGCAGTGCTGAGCTGGGCTGGCCCCAGCTCATTGTGCTTGGAGAAGGCGTCGAGGGCAGCTGACCTTACGTAACCGGAGAACAAAGCGGCTAAATAAAAATGGGAGCTGGGAACAGGCTGCGGAAGTGGGACACGGCTTTCCTGACTAATCAACCAGCATCTGAAGGAAACCGAACTCAATGGCAGGGAAACAACTGCATAAACACATGCTGAGGGAAGAAAGGGAAAGAGAGGAAGCAGGGGGAAAACCATGGAGGCACTGGCCCCTTCCACCTCCACTCCTGCCCTTACTGCTCGGATGGCAAAGCATGAAGTGCCAAGACAGAGAGCACAGCAGGAAATCTGCCATGAGCTCAAGGATTTCAAGGGGTGACCTTGCTCGTTCACCTGCAAAGCCACCAACTGCACGTTTGGAAGGGCCTCAGGGACAGAAAAGGATTGGAGCCGGGATGGCTCAGCAGCTCTCCTCCCACTGCCGGCATCAATGGCAACTCAGTCAGAAGTGGGTGAAGAGAATTGAGAGATTTAACCCTGGGGAGAAGTGCTGGAACCCTGCCGCCCTCCCTCTGATGGGGTAATAGCATCCATGTTACTGCCAATACAGCACTGTCTGAACATCACAGCGCCCTAAGGGAACTATCCCATACATCCCAGTAAAAAACCAGTGACTCCAGAAAGGGGTACACCCTCTCTTTCGTGCCAGCACCTTATCATTTTTGCCTGCGAAGGGCAGAGTTTTGGCTCACTTGCTCTCACCACCAGGGACCACGCTCAGACACAGGGATTTCCACTGGCCACCTTCCTGCTCCAAAAAGCCCTCCCTTCAAGCAACCCTCTGACAAAAGGAGTATTTTCCAGGAGTCCCTGATTTTCCAGTCATAATCCAGGAAGGTCCTGGACCAGCTGTGACCCTCAATTTCCCTGGGGGAACTCCCCAGCAGCCCATCCAGTCTCAGCCTTGGGTGGTCAGAGCCAGATGGGACTGGGGCCATGATAAACGTCCAAGGCCAATGAACCAGCTACTTTTTCCCTCCCCAAAAACATCTGCCTTTGGTTAAAAGCCAATGACCCTGCAAAGCTCAGCCCCAAATAAATTCTTAAGGAACAATTTTCTAGTGCATTATAGGGAAGAGGAAAATGGGTGAGGAAGCCAGAGCCCATTAGGACCTGTGCCCTAAGTTGCCACTAAGTTGCCCCAGTGGGGGCAAGTTGTCCCACACTGGGGCAACAGGAGCTCTGGCTCCAGCAGATCTACTCCAGGAGGGGAGAGCCAGACTCTTTTAAAGGTTACACTTGAGTAAGTGAAGCCAAGTTGCTCTTCCAGATAGCTAACAGGGGCCACGGCAGTCGTTAGGATCCACGCCATCCAGCCTGCTATTTTTAGATCATCCAGAAGGAAGGAAACCTCAGACAACCATCAGTGTGAGCTGAACTGCAGCTCCTCAGCTGTTTGGCCAGCGCCGCAGGTGCCGCTCCACCCAGGCAGTCTCACTTCTGACAGTGGGAGGATGGATGAGACTTGCAGAGGGCTTGGGGAGGTCATCAGCTCCGCAGCCCTCACCTCTCCACCACAGAGATAAAGCTGCCAGCAGGAAACAGGTAGAGTCGCACAAAAAATCCCACCCAGAACAGCCCAACACCTGAGCTGGTTGCTGGCGCAAACATTTATAAGACCAGGGAGGGGTGAATGATCCAGGATCTTCAGAGAAAACAAAGCCTGGGGATAGGAAAGCAAAGCCTCCCTCCCTGGTGGTGATTTTGCAAGGCCCTGTGGCTGCATCCTGCACAGGGAGAGGCAGCCTTGGCTCAGCGCTCGGGTTACAATCCAAAGCTCACATGAAATGTGCTTTTGGCTGGGACGACCTGGCCTGCGGAGTACAACAGGGAGGCCCTTAAATAGCAGCAGAGGAGGAGAAGGAGCAGCCAAGCAACTGTAAAGGATGAACCACAGACAAGGAAAGGTGGAAAAAATTTCCTCATGTGCCAGGATAATTAAAGAAACGTTGGTTTGGTTTTTTAAAATCTTTCAAGTCCCCAGAAAACAGGATCGTCCCTGTTCATCTCTCTCCTGAGGTTTTGCCAGACACTCAGAGCAACATTGCAGTTCATAGCCAACGTGGGCAGCCTGGCACAGGGATCTCTCTGCAGATCTATGGATGTTTTGGAGACCTGGGATTGCAGCCAGCATCCCACCCTGCACTGATTCTAGGGCTCTGAGGGCTTTTGCAAGGAGAAAAGAGGCTGGGACCCAAGGTCCCATAAAAAAATAGGACAGTAATGACATCCCTCCACACTGGCCTCTGGAGCATCCTGCTGCTAGACTGAGCCCTAAATCCTCAAAACATAAAGTAGGGGAAAGAGCTGTAAAAATAAAAGCAGCGCCCTGGTCTGCACCATGGCAGATTCGATCCCCAAACTCTGCTGGGTGGGAATGAAGACATTGATTTCTTACTGTAAAAGAAGCTTCTCCTTTTGCCTGCACAAACCCGACTGGTGCCATGCAACACGGGGGGAGCCCAGGAGTGGGGAGGCACAGAGCTGTGACACAGGGGCACTCACTGGAGGAGTTCAGCTGGCCAGCCCTGGCTGGGACATGAAGCTCCACTGGGCCAGGTCGCACATCGGAGCCATCGGAGGGACCGTGACCCTCCTCCGTCTGTCCTGCTGGGGAGGAAGCGATCTCAGCCAGCAATTCCAGGTCCTTCAGGATAACCTGTGGAGACAGGGATGGTGCAGGGTGAGCACACACAGGGGCAGATGGCTCAGTGAGCTTTCCTTTCCAAATCCACATCCAGAGAAGGTGAGGTAGGGAGCAAATACCAAATCCCAGAATACTGAGAAAGGTGTAAGTAAAAGAGGGCTGCGTACAAAACTCCAAGTGGGAATTTCAAATGTTTGCAGAGGGGATGGGGCACGAAAGAGAGGAAAAAACCCAGTTTCTGCTCTACAAGTCCCAAGGAAGCATATGAAATTAAACCAATTTTACACAACCAGAAGGGCTTGCTTTCCCCTCGTCCCACACTGGGGAAGTCTGGGTTTTGTTTCCCCTTCATAACCACAGATTTGGGATAGTCCCAGCAAGACCACAGGGATGTTCTGGGGGCAAACACCAGCCAGCTCCCCTACGAAGGGTGGTATCTCAGGGAAAGCTTAGCTCAGGGTGCCAAGGCAGAGCTGCCATTAGGATTTCATAGCTCTTTCTATCCAGAAGTCACCAAATTAGTCTATATATAGCATTTCTGGAGAAGTTATTACCGGGTGGGTTTTTTTTTCCATCCTCAACCCTTCTCAGGTCTCAGGCTATTTTAGGTCTCCCTTCATTCAAATGTCCTTGGGTCGAGATGTTTCATCAGCCGTCCCTGATGCTCTAAGCGCAGTGGGGCTGTGCAGAGCAAAAAGGCTGCCAAAAAGGGTCGACTGCCACATCTTAACTCCTCAACATCTGGCAGAGCACATTTCTTAACACCCTTTGCCCACTAGCACAGCATCCCAGGCTTTTTCTATGTTCTCACAATGCATCTTTCTGAGGAGCTGCAGTTATACAGGAGTTTTAGTTTCTGAGCTAACATAGAAGAGCCCTACCCCTGGAAAAAACAAAAAGCCAATTATGTCTTTTTTTTTTTTTTTAATCATGCTAGAAAACACAACCCTTGAAAAACAGAAAGAGGAGCTCCTGTTTTTTGTTTTTCTTTTTTTTTTTTCCACAGATATCTTAAGCTGGGTCCATTTTTGTAATTAAGGCTGATTTTCAAGCCCACAGCAGCCTCAGAGCAGGCAGTGCGGTGTCCAGGCTGTGTGTGGTGTAGAGGCAGTGATGAGGAAGCAGCCTGCCATGGGCACCACAAGGCTCCAGCACACTTGGGAAGACTCTGTGCCTATAAACATGATTAAGTCTCAACCCACAGCTCCCAAGGGCAGGAAAAAAAAAGACAACAACCTGCACTGCTGTCCCTGAAGAATACGGCACCTCCGTGATGCTGTCAAGGCTGGGAGCTCATTGCCAGCATGGGAGGACCCTGCCATCCCTAGCCTTCATCCTCTTCCAGGGAGAGGAGGTCTGTGGTCCCTGGCAGAGGGAAGACCTTGGTCCTCCCTCTCTGCCTGGATTTCAAGCATCTATGGCTCAGACAGAGTGATGCTGGCCGTGTTTTGTTTCAAGTGGAGGATGGCCCTGAGCAGAGCTCAGGATGCCTGGTCTCCTGAAGCCCTATCCATATTCTCTAGTGGCTAATCATGTGACTCAGCTGAACTTGCAGCCTTTGAAAAGGAACCAGCTCGGTCTCAGGCTCTCACAATGGGGAAATAACACCCGTCAAGGTTTCCAAGTCATGTTGGCTGAAACTGGCAAAGGGACTCGGGGCTTGGCTACAAGGGCTAGCAGGCAGACAAGAGCCAGGACTCTCATTCATGAGGTGCATTTTGCCAAACCCAACACAACCAGGAGCTGAGGCCATATGTGGTTGATGTACAGCATGACCTAGCCACTCGTGACTGCCTCCCTGCTGCACTCACTGCTGCCCTGGTCTCCCCACACAGCCACATCATCCAGCTTAGTCTTCTCCAGCAGCTCCCACAGCTTGAGGAAACACAAACAAACCCCCAGGCCAGGCAAAAATCAACCCTGCTGCCTCCCAAAGCTTTTAGAGTCATGACCTGAGGTCCGATCCTTAATCCAGCCTCTCAGAGCTGTGTGATGAGCCCTATTTCTGAGATGCTGCTTGGGTTCAGGATGCTCTGGCCAGGGTAGCCAGGGCAGCGGTGACCAGCACCACTGGAGGATATGGATGGACCTCTCGAGCTTTGGAGAGGTTAAGGGGCATCCTCTCCATGTAGGTTACAGGCAGGAGGTGGGAAAAGCAGGATAGGCTGAATTTTGCAACTGAAAAACATGGAGGAAGCAAGAAGCAGGAGGGATGGGTACACGTGCACTGGGAGGAAGAGCAGGCAGCCGAAAAGACGTGGGGTTTTCCAGCCGTGGGAAAGAGGCAGGAAGCTCCAGCTCCCGCTGCTTCTTCCCTGCATGCTCCAGAGTGGGCTCCCAGCTGGGGACAGAGGAAAGACAGGAGTGCTTGGTATGCACTGCACATCCCTGCGCTAAGCAAAGCTGGAGCTGGCGGCTGGCTTTGTGTGAGCCAGGAGGCTGTAAGAAAGCAATATCCTGCCATTGCCATGGCAACGACCGGCTGCGCCAGGAGCGAGCTGGTCCCATCCGTCAGGAACCCAGTGGCCGTCGGACCTGACAGCGCTGGAGCACGAGGGCCAGAGCCCTTCCCGGCTGCCAGGCAAAGGTGTGATCCTGACAGCCAGCCTGGAGGATCAGCCCTCAAGGGCGTTTTCCTGGACCCGAGGGGATTTCTGGGAAGGTTTCCCAGTGGTGATGAGACATAGGACAGCGTGCCCTGCTCTGGGCAAATGTGTGCCTGGTTAGTGTAAATAGGAAGGAGCAGGGAAAGCAGCATCATGATGGATGGGGAGACCTGCCCAGTGTCTCAAGCCATTCCTAGCACAGGGATGAAGAGCAGCATGGAAGAGGACGAGCTCTGGGTGGCCAGGGAATGAGAAACAGGTTTTCAGACTGTTATAAATAAGCAGCTATTTCTCCTCTCTGAGAATAGGAAAGATTTCTCCCTGCATTGCCTCCTGAGCATGGATTTTGAGGGCACACACAACTGTCGGCTTCTCCAGATCTAGGTCAGGTTAATCTGCCGCTTGTTCTGGTTGAACGGAGCCGAGACCAGCTCTGCCGGCGGCGGCACGGGGGGAAAAGCAGCCCCCGGATGGTGTGTGCCGGATGGGATGCACCTCCCTGTGCGTGCAAAGCGGTGCCTTGGTGATCCTGGAGGAGAGGGGGCATTTGCCTCTGGTCAGAACGCTGGGCTGGCCCCTGCCCATGGCAGAGGAAGGGGAGGTGACCCCAAATGTGCTGCAGACCCCTGGGACCGAGACTCAGCATCCCACAGCACATGATGACTACCAGGATACAAAGGCTGCTGCAGCAGTAGCTCCTGGGGCACACAGAGTGGCAAGGATATGGACCGGCTCCTCACGGTGCTGTCCTTGCTGGTATTTACAGATAAGCGGGAAAAAAAAGAATAAATTAAATTGCCTGTGTGCAGCAGGGAGATGCTCCCAGGTGGCCTTGGATGTCCTAGAGGACATCTGGTATTCCCTGGGCAATGACACGGGGCATATAACATCAGGTTATTCTCGCCAAGGAGAAGATGGGAACTCAGCTGAAGCAAGATGCTACCAAGACAGAAAACAAGAATGTTAAAGGCAGAGCACTTCTTCACAGGGGCATAAGAATCTGCGACGCTGTGGAAAACCCCACAGCATTTCCAGGACGGACAAGGCAGGTGGTGGAGAGACTCAGTGGGAACCAGGAAAAGCCAAGGATGATGCTGGGTGCTTTCTCCTTCTCCACAACACAAATGCAGTCCCTTTTGTTTTACATATTTCCTCCTTCCAATGCTTTTAGCCATAGCCAGGGAAGGAGGTGAGCACAGGCAGGCAGTCCTGGAGCCAGGAGTGGCCATGAGTGAGGCTGGCTGAGCCCCAGACACACACAGTGTGAAAAGCAAACTTGGGTCCTCCCCTCCTCTACCAGCTTTAAAGACAGAAAAAGAAAAGAAAACCCACCATTAATCTTCCCACACCAATTTAACCAAACCTCTTTTCATATCTCCGACACAGTAACTTTTATCCTCTGATCTTGCCAAGATCTATTTTTTTTGCCTTCCCAGGGGAGGATGGGGAACAGAGGGAAGGCAGAAGAGCTGGGGGCTTCTTCTCTCCTCTCTAGGGCAAATCCTGCCAGGTCACGCTGACACATGCTCACAGCACCAGCAAATACAGCTGGCAGCGGGGGGAGGCACTTGGTAATAGAGCCACAGCCATCCCAAAACAAGCTGGAACCTGAAAACTCCCTGTCCACCCCCCAGCTTTTGTAAATCCCCCAGCTGGCTCTTCTGCTGGGGGTGTGAGGGCCAGGCCTGCAGCACCCAACACTGTCACAGCTCGGAGCACCTCTTTAAATGTGTTTAATTAGTGCATGGGGAGTTTAACATGCCACCTGATGCCAGTCAGGGCAGGATGCCAAGGAGGTATTTCATAGAACCACAGAATCCTAGAATATGCTGAGTTGGAGGAGACCCACAAGGATCAAGTAATGGAATCCTTACAGTTGAAAAATACCTCTAAGATCACGGAGTCCAACCACCGAGCTCATAACTAAGCCATGTCCAAGTGCCAGAAGTGCTATTCCTTCATGCCTTTGAAGGGCAGGGAAGGAGGCAACACAGGTCCAGCTAGTGGGATGGGACTGGAACAGCCCTGCAGACCATGATGTGGGAGGCTGGATGCCTGCAAACCCTTCAAATTCAACACCCACAGTCCCAGAGCTTATGACAGGCAAAGGGTTTGCTTTTATTTGCTACCCTGTCTCCCACCCACCACCTCCCTCTGCATGCAGGGAACCACACACCCAAAGCCCAACTCATCAAATCCTGCATCCTACATCTCCATCCCACCCTGGACCCTCTCTGAGCCAGCTCCTCAGGACAGAGATTGCCTGTCCTCCATGGCAGACAGGTTTTCTGTGGTTTTAGTCTGCTCCATGACTTTACACAGGAACGTTACAAGCACCACCGCGAGCCCAGACTGCCAGTTTACCCCAGTTGTTCAGTGTACATATAAACTGCATATGCATATGTATACAAAAGTTAGGAAATTATGGTCTGAAACTGGTGCTGAGCCAAGAAGTTCCCTATGGATCGTACTCCCCACAAAGAAACTTCCTGTTTCTGCAGGATGCAGTGCACAGATTATTGTTCAACCATGTCATCTTGAGTCCTCCAAGAAAGTATCACCTCACTTCTGCTTACAGGCTGCTTCCCCCTATGGCAGTCCAGGCTAACCACATTTCCCACCATCTGACTGGAATTATACACATTTCTCTACACTCCATTCCAGTCCCAAGCTCAGCCCCAGGGTAACTTCCCTCTTGAAAACCAGTAGCCTCCTTGCTTCAGTACCTCATAGCTTTGAGTCTTCCTCCAGAGAACCTTTACCACCAAAAAAAAGTTCAAATAAAGCCAGGCATACGGATATTACAGCTCTCCTCTTTGCAGTCTTTAGCTTACACTCTCTGCTTTGCATCAGGCCACAATATTTCAGCTGTGGCAGATGAAAGGCTGGGAGCTAGAGGACAATGGCTCTAAACCCAACAGAGCAAAGCTCCAAACCAAGCCGTGCTAAGACAGCTATTTGCTTTGGCACAAGCCTTTGTTCAGCTTCATTGTAGTGGGATCGGGTGTGATAGGAGAAGTTCGCCAGTATCTAGTGTGACAGCAGGGCTCAGAGC
Source organism: Origma solitaria (assembly GCA_013397895.1). Classification (NCBI taxonomy): domain Eukaryota; kingdom Metazoa; phylum Chordata; class Aves; order Passeriformes; family Acanthizidae; genus Origma; species Origma solitaria. The sequence goes on from VZRL01003103.1 coordinate 367,766, forward strand.
AGGGCAGAGACCTGGCTTTGAAACCCTGCAGTGCTGCAGCAGGACACTGCATCGGGACACGGAAAGAGATGACTATCAGTATACCACCATCCCAGGGTTTTCTTGTCTTCCAGTTTAATACTGGAAACCCAAGAGAGGGCAGAACATTTCAGCTTCTTGCAGGAAGTCGGCTTGAGGGTCATGTACATGTTCAAGTACATCACAGAATCACAGAATGGTTTGGGATGAAAGGCACCTTAAAGATCACCTGGTTCCAATCTTCCTGCCATGGGCAGGGATGCCTTCCAGTAGATAAGCTTGCTCAGTCCCATCCAACCTGAACACTTCCAGGGATGGGGCCAGCCACAGCTTCTCTGGGCAATCTGTGCCAGTGCCTCACCATCCTCACATGGAAAAATTGCTTCTTAGTAACCCATCTAAACCTCCCTCCAAAGTCAGGTGCAGCCCAGGCTCAGTTCACTCTCTCTAGGGAAGGTCACCAACTCTTGAGGAGACTTCTGAAGGAAGTACTTCTATACTCAAAGCCTTGCCCAGCCACTGCATAGAAAGCAGGTTTTCACTTTGCAGAGTTGAGGAAGCCAGAGTCTATCCTGCTTCACATCAGACACCAGCTCCACCTCATGCGTCATTCCTGCATGACTCAGAAAAAAGTCCCAGCACAACTTTGAACCCCCAACAAGATCGAGGGGAGCAGATAAGCAAACAGGAACATGTTGAGCCACCATTCCATTTCGGAGCCAGAAAAAGGAAAACAAAGCAAAGAAACAAACTAAGTAGCGTCACTGCTTCACGGTTTTCTCAGAGATGCCTCAGAGCTCCTGTTGTGTTCACTTGAGCTCAGCACCCACATCCATTCAGAATCCAGGGAACTGAAAGGCTACATCCAAAGCCACCTTTGCACCGTGAACTTGCAGAAGGAGGCAACCTGAAGAACACGTCTTCTTTTCAGCAGTGCCTATCAGCAGTGGTGCCTTTAGCCTGCAGGTGGAAAGGTCCAACCCACTCCTCCCAAACAGCATTTTCTGACTTTTCACCTTTCCTAACTTCAGCTTTTCAACCAGGGCAGCAAGACTCATCTGGATGAACCAAGCAGACAGTGTAGAAAAACCCACTCCCAGCAGAATCTGGTTACGTCTTGTAAGGAACTTTTTAAGCACATCAAATTTTAAAGCAGGGCTTTTATAGACTGCCTTCAAAAGCATGTCTCAAACACAGGACAGAACATCTCCCTGTCGGGGAAGCACAGGAAGCAGCACGGGGTGACGCAGTGCAGCAGCACAGCATCTGACAGCCAGGAATCCTGGATCCCGACTTGTCTACATATCAAAGGGAACTGCCTGCTTCAGCTTCGCTCCAACTTCGCTGTGCTGCCTTTGTGAATCTTAACTAGGTCTCTTGACCATTTCTTTACTTGTACAGGAGGACTGGGTAGGAAGGAGAATAGCAGAGATGGCAGAGATGACTCAGGACACTGCAGATGCATCATGAGATACTGGCCCCTGCTCAGCACAGTGGAGGTGGTGCAACACCCTGTGCTACTTGAATGATAAAAACAGGCATGAGAACTTAAGGGGTATGGATCTGGCTTCATCCAGTGTGAGTCTTTCCTTGCTCTGGGCTTGATTATTTATGCAAGTGCAGAGAGAGACTGAGAGCAGCTCAATAAGACAAGACCTTAAAAATAAGGTGCCTGAGCTCAGTCTTTCAGTCTGGTGCATAGACTAGTACTGACCCTCCAAAGCCAGACTGTCCTTTGGTGATGAGCTGGTGACAAACAACTGCTCCAGGACACATCAGCAGAGTGACAGGTAGCCTCCAAACTGCGTACAGGGGTCAGGGGAACGCTAGGTGCTACAGGAGAATGTTCAACTTTGCTGAGAATAAAGATGATACTGACACTGCTGCCCAGCAGATTCCCTTGGGGAGGGCAGCATTGCAGGATGAAGACAGCAAAAAAACCCTCTGAAGATGTGTGTACACCTTGTGCAACACCACACGACATGCACAGCCCTCTCTGGAGAGAGAGATGCTTCCTCATCAGAGCTGATGTTTAGCTCACACAGGCCCCCATGCTGACCAGGGGATCCCCATGACATTATCCAGGAGCTTCAGGGGGTCACGGTCCACTCCAGGACAACATGACTGTGCACACAAATATGAGACTGGCTAAGCAAGCGTCCCACATTCCCTTTTCTAACAGGCACAGACATCGCAGGTTAGCTAGCTCAGAGTGTCCTCATCATTCCTAAAAATGTCCAGCTCAAAACCCCCCTACTAATTCAGTCATTTCTATTTCCTCTGCAGAGAGCAGCAAATCTGGTTGACAGCCAGCTGAGTGGTGGTGTTTAATGGATTGACTCGTCTATGGATTTCCTAAAAAAAAAAAAAAAAAAGCCACCTCCAAACATTTAAATAAATAGAAGCCAGGATTAAATAAATCAGCTTAAAATTACTTTTGAGCCATTCCCAGTTATGTCACATGGAGGAAATGCATCACCAGGGTCCTTTCTTCACTGTTTTTTTCAAATATTAATAAGCAGTGTAATTGCAACATGACTCACTGCGATCTCCTGCCAAGCTGGAGAGACTATCTGCAAGATGCAGGCTTTCTAGAGCGTTGCAAAGGCAGATGTGTGCTTAGGGACTCTTTTGGAAAGGTTTGCATTGTAAGCAGCAGGGGATGGAAAACGGCCAGGCAGTTCCTTGCCTTTGCAAGTCATTCCCTTACTTGCTCATTCCCTTCCCTCCTCTCTTAACGACCCCCTCGCACAAGGGATTTATTGCAGGATTGGGGTTTGGTGCTCTGAGCATGTAAGGCACAGCATAGCGTGTGATTTTTATTCCATGAGGAAAGTCTGGGCTCAGAAACCAGCCAGGATCATTTGTAGTTCCGGGCAAGAGGATCCAGCTGATGGTGGAAGCTCTACCAGTCCCTGGGCCAGCTGTGAGCCATGGTGCTGGCCTCCCACCCAAGCACTACAATGCTCCAGGGAACAACTTAGAGAGGGGTAAGACAGCAACAACACCAAAACTGAGATGACGAACCAGAGAAGAGGGGTGAAGAAGCAAGACAAGGAAACAGGAAAATGGTGCAGCACCTTGGGACATGAAGAGCAATAGCAGAGCAAGCTGGCTCAGTTTGCTGCCTGATTATCTTCGCTCACTTCCAAGCTGACTGGTTCCCAGCCAACCTGATGCCACTGGGTATCTACTGCAGCCCCACCAGGCAATGTTGCTGCTGACCTCCAAGCAGTGGGTGCTTCTTAAACACCTCACAACATGGATTTGGCAGTGCCAGCTTGGACACAATCCCCCTTGCATCTTTACAGAGGTTGCTGCAAGGCACCTGAATTCCCACCTAGCAAGGATCCGACCATGACCCAGCCCCATGGGTGAAGCCCCATCTGCCTTCCCAGGCAGACAAAAAGGATTCTTAGGAGCTGGCTTTCAAGGGTCGACTCTCAGAGATGAAGAATAAGGTTTATACATCAGAGAGGCCTCAAGACAGCAGGATTTTCAGCTGGGCAAGTACCTGCAGGCCCTGCATTGAGTCTTCTTCAGTTTGGCCAACAGGGTAAAACAAAACTCCCCAGTGCCAGCACTGGCCAAGCCTCACAAAATACTTCAGTTCCACTAAAAAACCCAAGTCCAGCTAGATATGGAGACAGTAAGCTTCCAGGGCTTCTGCAGCAGCTGCAGCACTTACCTCATCTGACTCGTCTGAGAGGGTCCGCAGCAAGATGGGGAAGAGGCTGTCAGTGTGTCGGAACATCTGGAAGCAGAAGGATGAGTGGCATCAGTCCTCCAGGCTTGGTCATGTCCTGCCTCAGGACCACCTGCCCTGAGGGAGGCTGCCAAGAGCTTCACCAGCATTTTCCACCTGAGCTGGAGAGCTCTTCTTCCTCAGGGGTATCTGGCAGCCAAAGCCTTCTCAGAAAAAGCAGGTGGACACAGATTTGCAGAGCTACCAAGACAATTACAATTTGCAATGCTATCAAGGCAATGGAATAGGCTGGGAGTTGACAAGCTCAGTTGAATGCTGAGTCCCCAGCTTACCTTCCGAGGAGTCTTGATGTATAAGTGGTAAAGCCATTTCAGGACTGCAATTCTGGTCATCATCCCAATGGATGTATCACTAAGGTGGTAGTCCAGCACCTGAACTATTCCATCCAGGTTCAGGGTCACCTGAATCCTCTCGCAGCTGCACAGAAAGGAGAGAGGCTGGTTCAGTGCTGTAACATCCAACTCATTCCTCCTGTGATGGGGAAGTCTACAACACTCCAGAGGCTGCATCAAACACCTCAGCTCAAACCCTCACTAGATGCCACTCACTAGACCAGGCTGCTCAGAGCCCAATCCAGCCAAGCCTTGAACATTTCCAGAAATGGGTCACCCACAGCTGCTCTGGGAAACCTGTGCCACTGCCTCACCACCCTGTGACTAAAGAGTTTCTTCCTAACGTTTAATCTAAACCTGTCCTCTTGTAGTTTAAAACTGTTCCCCCTTGTCTTATCACTACCTATGTTAACAGTCACTCTACTTTTGTATAATGCTTTGGAAGCAACAGAAATCTTCCAGGTTTTAAGGGTTACCACTTTTCCCAAAACAGCTGGTACCTACACATTGGAAGACACCACTGTAAAAGAAAACAGTACCATGGCTGTGTGAGAAACTGGTCCACACTGCAGTTGCCAGATTTGGGGTTCAAAGATTAGAGATCCATAAAATACACTCAGAATCCACCTCAAGGTTGACCAGCTCAAACAGCTTCAGAGAACATTAACCCATGTCTACTCAATCTCCAGTCTGATGAAGGCATCCAGGTTCTGCTGATTCCAGTGGATTTGTGCTGAGAACTGCAAACGGTGCCCTGTCTGGCAGTGGGTTTGGCATGCAGCTCTCTGCTACATCACTGCCTTGAGAACTTCATCTAGCTTCCCAAAAGCCAACCCAAAAGATCAGGATAACTCTTCATCATAAACAAGAGATGAAATGAAATATCTCCCTTAGTTCACCTGGACATTGTCTCTGCTAGATATTGACAGCTGCTGCAGACTCTTAGCTCTTGCTCCCCAGTTTTTCTCCAAAATAGCTGAGACCTGCATTGAGACAGGTGACCCCAACACAGAAGTCATCATGACACAGAGCATTTTTGTGCCCTGATTGTGATCCTGAAATCTACCTGATGGTTTCCCACCTCCCTGACAGCAAGGACATATGAAGTATCTGTCACAGGAGACTCATTTAAGGACAGATGATGGTTAGAACCAAGATGGTTGAAGAAAACCACCAAGAGGAGGCTGCACTCAAGAGCCATATCACGCCTCTTCTACCCAAGCTACTGAATTATTCAAGGCTGGACCAGGCTCTTGCAATTTTTCCAGCGTGCACAGAGCTGCCGTGCATCTTGTTTGATAAGAAATCCTAAGGGGCAGATTTCTCACGGTATAATTTGCAAGTAGAGCTGTGGCTTAATAGGATTTGATCTTCCCCAGGACACACGTTGTAAGGGCAAGATGAGGAGGCTGCAGCCCCTCAGAGCCCTGCGGGGATCTGACTGCTTGATCTGCCTCACGTAACAGATGCTGGGGGCTGCAAATTGCATTTCACTTTGATGTTGAAAACAACAGCCGAGGGCCAAATGCTCAGGCACACGAAACTGAGGGGAAGGAGGGACCCAGAGCATGAGGAGCTTGGGAGAGATGTCCAAGGGAGCAGCGTCTCAGTCCATTTAAACCAGGCTGAATGAACACTGTATTTGCTTTTCCTACAAAATCATCTCCCATGGCAGCTGCACAGCCTGCCATGTTCCCAGCACAGGGCTTCAGATGGAAGATGAGAATGAAACCTTGATACGGTAACACCTCCACGCCAAATACATACATTGCCTGTACAGGATGGGGAAAAACAAACCTCGGGGTAATGCACATTTTCAGAGGGAAGAGGCCAAAAGGACAGCACAGAGAAGTGGTGCCTGAAGCTGGGCAGTTTGGAGGTAGTTTAGATGCTGTCACATCCCACCAGCTCCATGCTGCTGCGAGGCAGGAGGGCAGGACGCAGGGTGCCATGGGTTGCCACAGCACTGTCAGTCTGCTGATGCTGGACTTCTATCAGCACAGCAGAAACTTGCTTCTACAACCAATTTCCAATCTGGTTTGTGCCAAAATCACTTGTGAAAACCCCTTCTCCATCACTGCTTGTGATGCAGTACCCGGGCAGAGCCTGGGTGGCTCAAGCCGAAACCCTCCTGAGTGGAGCCCAGGAGGTGGCTGGGAGCACGGAGCTGACTTGGAGGCAGGCAGCTCCCACCCACTGCCCTTGGGTCCGCTGAGCTCAGCTCCCACTAGAAGGGATTGCAGCTGGGAAAAGCCCCTCCCCAGCCACCCTCTGCCCACAGCTGCTGAGATAAACCTTTTAGGGGGGTTACTGGTGGAGAAGCAGCTCCTTTACTCAGCACAAAACCAGGGCACAACTATGAAAGGCAGGAGGTCTGATGAACATGGGAAATTGGGCTAAAAACCTCCCATCAACCACACTCCTCTGCCTCTGGGATAGAGTAGCACCAGACTACCGTGGGCTACCACCTTTCCAGGGGTTACGGCAGCAGCCGAGCGCTGCCACAGCTCTGCAGCTGGGCTCGCGGCTCGGCCTGGCTCTCCTTAATCCCCAGGCAGGAGGGAGCAGGAGCAGCAGTAATGGCATTGCGCTAATGTGATCCTCTGGGCCTGCCACGCCGGCTCCCAGTGCCGGCATCTGCAGCAGGGCAGATGTCAGATGCAATCACTTCCATCTAACCCACTACCCCAGATTCTCCTCCGGAGGATGAGCGCGGCCCTGGCACCGCCCCCGCCGTTCGCCTGTGACAGCGAGAACATGTTTTTAGGGCAAATTGAGCAATGATGGGGGCTGTGCCAGGCTCTCACCTCTGGATACTGGGAGTCTTTGCTCAAGCTCTGTGGTGGGGTAGAAGACCCATCCCCCCAGCACATCCCCCCCTCTCAGAAAGCACCCTCCAGCACAGGAACAGAGCTTACTTTCCCACTATATTCAACCCACAGCAATGTTTTTCACTCCATGTCCTTTATCAACCCATTTTCTCACTTCTCCCCTTTCTTCAAGGGCTTCTGCCATTTCTCTCCTCAGCAGTCGCCGTTTCTCTGCCAATGCCTGAGCTGTCATCTCTCTCCTGGCCTCCTGCCTGGCCCAGCTGCTTTCCTGACCCCATTTTCAGACAAGGTTAAGGTCCAGGCCAGGCTCTAGCCTTTAGGCAAGCCCAGCAAAATGGCCTTGCCAAGGGTTCTTTCATAGTGGTCCAAGTCACAAGGGCAGCTCCCATACAGGCTGGCAGCTGTGCTGCTCAACAGGCTCGAGAGCCAGCGGCCAGGAGATAAATAGCTCCTCTCTCTGCTATTGGTCCCACAAGCTGTCACTTTCTTGTCCTCCATCGCTCTCATTTCAGTGCTCTTGGCTTCCTTCTGCTTATTGCAGTTTCCAAGATCTCCCAGGGAAGTGACAAGGCCAAGGTCTAGGCAGAGGCACCCAGTCCAACGAGCTGTAGATCACTGTGACAAGGGCTGGGGCAATGTGCCTGAGGTTCCCCTCCAGCTCACCCACCCAAGCATGAAGTGGGAGCAGCAAAGGGAAGCCATCTCCTCACTCCCGGCTGGAGAGAAGGGCCAGGACGAGTCACCCTGGACCTAAATGCTGTGCAAGACAAGCTGCTGGAGAATGGGATTCCAAGGCAGGTTTGGTGCCTTAGCTCAAAGCAAACCATCATGCTGCCTTCAGCCAACCATCTCCTGGGTGCTGACCCAACATCATCCCTACCGTCCACCAAACTGTTCCCACCTCCATGAGCTCCCCAGCTGCACCCCAAAGGTGCATCAGGCTCTGGGCATGGGAGTATAGCAACTTCCAGCAAGAGACAAGCAGTAGCTATTTCAGCTTTATAGTAAGCCCTAACTACCACATTTAAAAGCCTGGTTTAAATGCAGGCTTGTGCAGTTCAGCCACGTGGCAGCCACTTGCCCTTTCTGCAAAGCAACACGCAGTTTTACATGTCCATGTGTTGCTGGCCACCACACAAACCATGAAGCCTTCCTTGCATCAGGAAGTACCACAAAGGCTCCTGGAGATTCCATGTCCCTTATCTACTTCTGCGAGTGACTGTGGTCCCATCAACTTTGTCCCATCACCCAAACAGCCTAACACTGACTGCTTCCAGCTGTGCCCGACCCTCTGCCCAGTAGCACCATTAGGAAGTTGTCTCAAACTGTCCAGGTCTTGTTTTGAAACACCAATGCAGTTACAAGAGCCTAAAAAGCACTTTCCATCTGTTTTGGTCCATTGACGCAGGACAGACATCTGGATCTTCTCCTGCGGCAGTTCAGACCGACGGAAGGAAGCCCAGGCTCTGCTCCAGCAGCCACGCTTCCACCTCCCCTTCATGATCTGGGCTCACACCAGCGAAGGCAGCAGCAGCATGGCCAGCCAGGCCACGGGAAGGATCCAGTGCCTTTGAAATACGGTTCTGGTCCATTTCCAATGACAGCTTCTGCAGAAGATGGAAGCGGGGCCCCCCATCTGGATGGGGAACCCCAAAACTCCTCCAGCCCTGAACAGCCAAGCTCTCCCAGCAGGCCAGTTTCTGTCTTGGCACAGACACGGTCTCCATTTCCTAGTAGATGCCACCAGGAAACTCCCTTCAAGTGAAGCTGGCAAATACTTGGGAAGCATTTTGGAGCACATTTTAGGAGTGGGGGGGGGCGAGGGGGGGCATGTGCATGTGTCAGTTTGCGGCCACAGGAAATGTGCCCAGCATTCATGTATCCAGCATCTAGGCCTTGTCATCTTCTTGGATGGCATCTTCCCAGAACATGGCCCACTGCAGACGCCAGGCCATGATCTCCTCTGCCCCCACTGACCAAGGTCCTCCCTTCCCTGCTGCTGCAGCACTGTCCCTGTGCAGCCAGCTGGGGAGGGCAGGGGAAGGGGGCGTGAGAGCTGGATGCTTGGGCCATGCTCCATCACTTGCTCGCCGGGGGAGGCTGGGGGAAGCAGGGGGGGAATGAACAAAAACAGAAGCAAAGAGTGACTTCATCTTAAAAGGCAGCTGCAACTTCCTCTGTTTGCAGGCTTTCCAGCTTTTCCCAGCAGCGCAAGAGCTTCCTGCGGTCCTGCCTTGACACCCAGTGGGCATTCAGATTGCCGGCAGCTGCCGCTCCCTGGTGTGAGTTATGGCTGCTAATGGCCACGGGTGCCAGCTCCCGCCTCCCTCCAGCTCCAGCGCCAAGCCACACAGCCTGAGCGATGGATGGAGCAGCAGGCACATGTCCAGGGCTCCTGTCAGCCCCCCAACCCTGTGTTAGTCCCCCACAACAGACACCACAGCGAAAATGTTTCAGGTTCAAATGCTAGACCAGCAGAGAGGTCACACAGGGCAGGTAAACCCCACAGTAAAACCTGGAGTTTCCTGTTGAAAAGGCCTTAGGAGGGCTCAAGAAAAAGCCGCTCTGCAAAACCAGGTCTCACAGAGATATGGAGGGTCTTGCCTGCTGTCCCGGATGGTTTTCCCTGAGCTCGAGTTGCTGTCAGAACATTACAACTAGAGCAGCTGTTCCTCTGACTCTCAGTGACACCGGGAGAAGTCATCCCAGCTCACCCTGCTTCTGTCCCTCTTCAGTTTTCACTCCCTCTCTCCCACAGGTGCAAGATCTTCAGCACAGAGCTGTGGCTATCGCTTGTTCTCCTGACTCGACGCCTCTTCTTTTTCTTCCCCCACCCCCTTCTCCATTTTAGCCTTATGCACATCCACTTCTGCACTTGCTAAACTTCAAGGGCTGAGCAGGGTCAGGACACAGCAACCACAAAAAATCCAGGGAAAAAAATTCAACTGCCATAAACCAACATTTAGGTGCAAATGAAATGATCTGTATTTCCAAAAGAGGAAAAAATTAAGGGCATCATTAAGACCAAGGAGTAGCTGGGCTGTGCAGAAATGCAAAAAAGGAACAGAGAGTACAGACCATCAACCTGAAAAGCTGATGCTTGCACTGCTCTGGGATGTGTTGTGATGGGCATCACGCTGGTAGGATGCAGCTAAAGCAAGGCATCCTATTTTGGGGATCACAACAACAAATAAAAATAAGCATCAGCACAATGAAAATGTTAGAAATCACTGCCTCTGAGTAAAGGAACTGCAGGAAGCAGGAGGAAAGGAAAGCTATTAGAACAGATGGATTTGTCCCCCAGTTTAGATAGCTGGATGGGAAGAAAGGTACTTGCAGGAGAGACGATTTAGGTATCAGGAGAGATCGTGCTGGGCACAGAACTGGTGCAGGGCTGACTAAAGCCACACAAGGCTGGCAGGGGGCCAAGACCTGTGCAGTCCCAGCTCCAGCCCCATAGCCCTGTTCCGTGGTGGGCTGCCAAGACAGCAGCATGGAACAGGGTCAGTCTCTTTGGGGGAAGAAACACCTCAGTTCATCATAAAGTCAAGACATTTTGGTGCAAATACATCAGAGAGAAGCAGTCAGCTCCTAGAGCATCCCCAGTCATCCATCCTACTGGGACCCAAGAGACCCCAACTGCCTCCCAGCCCAGCCTCTCTCAGTCATTGTACCCTGAGAAACTTTTCCTTCTTCTTAGGCCCCTCTGAAACAACAAACAGACCCTACCTGGTTACTGTGAAGACACTGCTGTTGCTGGAGTCACCAGATGCATCCAGAGAACCTGGGGGCAGAAAAACAGACACCGCTAGTGGGCTGATGGGGAAGGTAGACAGCAGGACTGGGAGGCTGGAGAGCTGCATGACCTTCCGCAAAGACATCCCCAGTCATTGTCTGAGGGTCCAGGGACCCAAGGGATCCCTTCTGCCTGCAGTCAGCATTTCAGCCCTTCTCTGCTGCCAGACAAGCTGGTACAGAATTGCATTTACCCAGCAAAATGAAGGTGGGCACAGCTTCAGATATCTGCCCTAAACTGGGACCTCTCCTGTGTAACAGAGACTCAGACATATCCTGCTGATGGTTTCAACCATTCCCAAAGAAGTAGCTCAGAACTGCAGAGCTGCCTTTGATTCTCCTGATTTCAATGCCTAAAGACACCACATGCACAGTGAAGGTAGAAACCAACACAGGACATCTCCACCTGGCCATAGCCTAACTCCATGTCAAAACCAAGTGACTCAAACAGCTTTCCAAACTCTGCTCTGTGCACTGGGTCTTACAAGCATGGTGACAAAGCACGACAAGATGAACTCGACTCTTTGTGCCCCCTTGTGCCAACAGACTCCACTCACATAAGAAACATCACCACCATGTCAGCACACCCAGTGAGTAGAGCTGAGAGTTTCTTAGAAAGGCATCACAGTTTTATCTGATCCTGCCTGCTTCAAGGTGCAATCTGACTCCAGAAGAGCAATCTGATGCCAGAAGGGCTGAGAACAAAGCAATTAAGCTTTCTGTTACTATTTTAAAGCGCTTCTGTGATCGATTTTAATACAAGGAGGTACTATTGGGACAAATAAGGAATAGAAAAGTTTTTGCTACTGTGCTACAGCAGTAAATTTTTCTGCTTTATCTCTTCTAGTAAGAAAACTTGTACTGAGTTAGGTAATGAAAGCTTTTGCACCTTTATTGACTAAGATGCTTACATAGACTGAAATTTTGAGGGGCCTGGGTCCATGCTATGGATACAAATCAAAGGAAAAAAAGGAGGAAAAACAGTGTTGCATTGGCCGGGAATCGAACCCGGGCCTCCCGCGTGGCAGGCGAGAATTCTACCACTGAACCACCAATGCTGCCCTGCGTGCTGCCCCCGCGCCTGCCACCTGCTCCTGCCACCCCAAACGCCACCCACGTCCCCACTGCCACCCACCTGTGTCCTGCTGCCACCCGCAGCCTGCCCTGGCAGCTCCCTGCTTCCCCGCCTTCCACTGCTGCCGTCGGACAAGAAAACCCTTCAGTCTTAATCCCATCCTCCTGCTCCCTCTCATGGCAGGATTCTCCAAAAGCCACTGGTGGCCGCAGGAGAGCATTGGGCTGAAGGTGCAGCTTTAGAAGAACACAGATGAGCCCTTGCGGTTTAAACATTAACACGTATTTCACACACCTGGACAACAAAAATGTGTTGTGCCAGAAGAAACGTTTGGTCATGCCAGGACAATAGCATCCAAGGGATGCTGGAGGGCTAACACCACTGCTGTTCCCAGGCATTGATTCATGGGGACCACTTAGTTTCTTTTCACTTGAACCCTCTTTCAGGTCTCCCATCCCACTTGCAAACTTCTGCCTTTTATGTTCTGGAAATTTTAGGACTGGGACAATACCTGCCAAATAGTCTGAAGAGCACCATGAATCTGGACAGCATCCAAAACTTTTCTCCTTTCTGTTCTCTGCCCTTAGCCACCACAGACCTCCTCCATGTACATTTTGATGCTCTCCCAGGACTAACACAGCCCTCTGAGCTCTCCTTTGAGTGATGATAGCTGTTACCGAACTAGAAATTATCTTTTTCAGGTCAACTTAATGACTAAGTTGAAGGGGAGCATGGTGAGAGGACGGGGATGCTCACCAGGGCATGCAGCACTGCAGCACCACTTGGGCCAGGCCAGAGCAACGACCCTCTTATGCAAACTGCAACAAACATGTCTATCGCAGCAGAGGATCATCTGTGCAACAGGTCTCCAAAGAGAGCATAGCGGTCCCATGTGCTCTGAGCTGCTTCAGGACACCAGATCAACTCAAGAACTTCTCTTGAGAACATTTCCTTGACCTTCCTCACACCTCTACTAGCCCTGGGACTAGTACCAGGGACTCACAAACAAACTGGGTCTCACCGGTGGTCACTGCCTCTGGCTTGGAGAGGGACTCCTCTGAGGTGGGCTCTGCTGGTATAGTCATTGACGGCTTGGCCTCATCCATTTCATCATCCTCTGGGATGACCAACTTCATCAAGCTCTGGTTGCACACGTTTGCCACCTCCTTGATGTCTGAGTGAAGGCAGTGTAAGGAACATGCAGTCCCACACACAGGCAGATGCCGGCCCCGGAGAAGCCACTGCAGCCTCACCAGAGCTGCCCCTGCCCAGTTACTCCAACCCCCCCTCACATCCAAAGGGCCAGTGTGGGTGTTAGCATTTGGTGGGAGAACTTCTCCTGGACCTGCACCCCAGGGGCAGGAAACAGGCACTGGAACAGGTGCTTCCCTGTGGGTTGCTGTAGCAGGAATGGAAGCAGCTCTGAGTTACAAGGATACTCTTCTTGCGGTCATCGTAGGAGAGACATGGCAGGACAGCAGTCAGGATCCCTGAGGAGTAAGGCAGCATCACCCGGCCAGCCAGCTGGATAAACTCCCTCATCCAGCACATGGCTGTCAGCTGGATCAAGTCATCTGGAAGACATGGAACAAGCAAAGGTGAGGGAAAGAGCAGCACTGGCTCCACAGGCCAAAGACCACCTGCAAGCAAGGAGCTTCCTCTGCTCCACCCCGAGAGCCCCTTGTCTGGGACAGTTTAGTTCCAGAGGAGATCAGAAAGACCTGAATCTACAGTGAGCTTGAGATTAAACACAATCATTAGGTTTCAGTTAACCCAATCCAACCCATAATGCAGGTTTCCTCATTTTCAAGTATTCTGTCAAGCTTCCCAATGCATAAGGATATTTCTTCGGTCACACCCATTGCAGCAGTATGTCTGGGTACACAGCAGAACCACGGAGCTACAGTGCAGCGCTGGCACAAAAACAACACACGTCCTTAACTCTCTGACCTCTGCACCAAGTGCCACCAGAGGTTACCATAGGAGCCTAAAGAGATCCTTCTAGAAGTGCTGGATACCCACAGGTGCCTAATATTTTTCTTTTAGGTCCCTTTACTTTGGGAAGATGCCAGACCTGTGTTGTGGCTGCAGGATGTGCAGTACAAAAGCAGTTGTGCCAACTGCCTGTTCCCCCTTTCAGCAGGATTTGCATGCACAGTGACAAAAAAAAGACAAGCAGGTGAGCTGGTGAACAGCCTGCTGGAAAACTCCTGGCCTGAATCTACGGTGGGCACCACAAACCAGGAGGCTGGTGTTACTGCCTGGTCCTGTGCACTCACCTGCTGCCTGGCAGTGGATCACCAGGATATTGGCCATTTCTGCGAACTTCACACTGGAGGGATTCTTCTTGATCTCCTTGAGGAATTCCCCAAGGGCCACCTCGCACCTGCAGAGAGACAGAGCAGCTGGTCAGCGCTTAGTCGCCTAAGAGAAATTAGAGAGAACATCTTCTCCAAGTGCACATGGAAGGATGCTGGCGGCATGGCAGAAGTGTCTCCACACTAGGGGCAGGGTCAGGAAAGATGAGACTTGACAAGCTCACCCTGCCCCACAGCAGTAACTGCACACATCTGCAAGGACAGAGGTGATAGCAGCCAGCAGCCTCCCACAGCTTCCCACAACTCCCCCACAGCCACACAGGCTCTGTGGATATGGAGATGCCTGGGACAGGGAGCACAGAGAGGAGCAGCGGGCAGGCGATGCCCAAAGCTTTCGGTGCTTGTTCCTTGACATTCAGATGCTGGGAAAAAAAGATACAGGGAGGATCAAGAAAGGTTTGGCAGCAGGATAGACCCAGGCCAGTCTCACCACTTACTTATGCCCTACAAAACCAGTCCAGCCACTCTCTCCCAGCACAAAATGCCAGGATCCTCTGACTTCCCTGAGAACCTGCAGACCCTCCTGAGCTTCAAAATGGCTCTATCTTGGGACCAGCAGTGTATATGTGGAGCAAGCTCCCAACCCTGCTTCTCTTCCCTACCCAGGAGATGCTGGGCTGGAGCTCTGCCTTGCTGAGAGAGGCTCTCATGCTGCAAGTTTCTTCAGAGAGCTCATGCCCCATCCCAGAACCACACATGAGCCTCTGCAGCTCTGACATCGGGTGCTGGGAAGGCAACAACTCAACCAAGCCAAAACAGTTTTCCCCCAGCACGGAATACGGTGTCCTCCACAGCCACAAGATGGGGGAGGTCCTTGTCTCAAGGACACTTTGATCCACTGCCTGAGCCGATCCACCTCCCATTATGCACATGGAACTTCGCTGCAGTTACACCCCAGAGTTGCAAACCAATGGAAAAAGTGATGGATGAACAGTGAACATGACACAGCCCTCACATCCAGCCAGCCTCCACACTCACATTTTCCGTATCTCCTTGCTGTTGTCTCCCAGGATCTGGAAGAGCCCATCTAGGATTTCTGGCAAGTAATCCAAGAGGTTGATATCAGGTACGGACTCTAAGACCAGGATCTACATCAGGGAGGAATATGAAAGAAGAGGTGAGTTTTGGAGACACCAACTACCGTCAGCAGCACAAATCTGGCAGGATACTGAGGAATTCAGAGCTGAGCTGAGTGGGTTGGCTGGGGGCAAAGGAAAAGAGGCCAGTGTGAAGTTGCCCATCTTGGGAAGCAGCTGAGCTAGCAGAACAAGGAAACAATCAGCCTGCAGCAATGCTACATTTCCAATCACAGCTCTGTAAACAATGCAGGAATCAGGAATGACCGCCAAGATGCATCCAGGCAGACCTGGGGTCGCAATGGCATGGCTGAGACAGAGAGCACAGGGGAACACATCTCCTCAGAGTCCAGCCAGGCACCAATAGCTCCTGGCTTGCAGAGAGAGAGCAAGAGAAGATCCCTTTCCTCCTGGAGAGCAACATCTCCCCATCACCTCTGCATGATGGAAAGCAGCCCAGCACTATCCCTTGGGAGAGTGTAACCTCTAAAGCACGGTATGTCTATTTATACAACCAAAACTTCAAGTGTACTTTCTAACTTGGTGTGCAATGTCCTGAACACGTTGGCAGCAGCACAGTATGAAGTCCCTGCGGCTGCAACAAGGTGATAGGGAGCCAGCCTTGTAAAGAAGCAGGTGAAAAACTCCGTGCTGGCTTAAAAATCTGCCCAAATAAATCCAGGTGCCTGAGATCACATGTTGCTGTGAATATTTGCAGCTTTGCCTGGACATGGGAAGCTGATGGGACACAGTACCCTGAAGTTTGGACATGTCCCCCCCGTACCTACCCAGGATATGATGAACTGGCGGGCATACTGGTTGTTGGAGTAAATCCTCTCACGTAGCAGTGGGATGAAGCCTACCAGGTCGAACTGGTTGCTCTCTGTCACGATATCCTGCAGAGCCCAAGCAGAGGGTGTTAGGATGGCTGCCAACACATGTCCACACAGCAGCCCTCTCACTCTGGGTTCTTAAGCCATGTGACAGGAAAATGGTGACAAGTATGAGTCTGCAGGTCAGGGGACCTGGGGAGAAGGAATCATGCAGTTTATTCAGGCAATGAGCTGGCAATCCCCTTCAGGCAAGGACTAATGCTGAGCAAGACTCAGAGAGAGATGCTCCTGCCTGCTGTGTGCCAGCCTGGCTGAACAAGAGGATGGGAGCTTCTCTGATTCATGCCTCAGTGATGTGCTGCACACATGAGCAAGCACTTCTGATGTAGCCACGTGGATTGGAAGGGGAGAGTCCCCTGACTTCCCTTTATAGCTCTTTCTACACACTTGGTGGATTTCACAGCATGGCTGAGTCCCTGGCCCTGGTACAGAGGAGCACATCTCCCAGCAGCAAGGTTTGCAGCAGGAGACTGGGCTAACTGCTGTGAAAACAAGGAGCAAGGGCAGGACCTGGCAGGAAGCTGCTCACCTCTGAACAGCAGCAGAAAAGGAACTGGGAGGTCTGTGGCAGTAAAACCCTGTGAGCAAGGAGAACAGGAACGGGAACCAAGCCCATACCCTGAAGCAGCAGCAGAGCAGCTCCACTCACAACATGACTCCCCTAGGCAAGGGGGGGAGAGCAGAGGAACAGCCCTTCTGCTGCCTGGGACAGCACTGGAACCCTCAGACACAAACCTGGCTTCCACCAGCTCCCATGAGCTGAATGCACACATAGCACTGTGATAACCCACCAATCCCTCCATCCAGCTGCCTGAGAAGGCCACCAGATCCTTGACTGAAGAGGCTACAGTCAGTGAGAGAAGAAATATTTTGGCAGCAGCCACAGGATTGAGGTGGGACGGCTTTAGTAGCTGCAGCCTCAAGGACTGACATGTCCCCAGCCAGGACATGTCTCCAGCTTGCACCAAGGACTCTCAGCTGGAGAGCAAAAATACCTTGAGGAGCCGATCGAGGAGCTCAGAGCCACTTTTGACATTTGGGTCAGGATCAGCAGCCAGCTGTGAATGACAGAAACAGAGACATTGAAACAGTGGGTCTGCTTCCCTCTCTGCAGCGCAGTCACAACAGGCTCACAGGACTGTTGCTCTCCTTTGACAATACAGGGACAGACATACAAAAGTCCCTTTATCTCCAACTTCTCATTATGCCCCAAAAAATTCTCATGAGAGACTTCCTAAGGGGGAGATCAAGCACACATCACCTCCCCCAGCTATGCAGGTCTTCATGGGCCAGCAGTCACGCTCCCAAGGAGCAGAGAAATGCAGGTTACCAGTGAAAATCAGCAAAGGCAGACATACACAGACATAGTTTTGACCCTACAGAACCCACAAAACCAAAATGATGCAGAGCCACCTTGCCTGCAGCAGGTCTCTCAGCCTCATTTTCTAACACCATTCAACAAGGAGCAGGAGAATACCATCCTGTCCTCACCACCATCCTGGAGGTGAGGACAGAGAACAAGATACCTTACAGTCAACGTCATACCCACAGTATCAGTGGCTACTGTGCAGAAACTGCTCATTTTGCTGACCCTTGTGGGCCCCTTCCAACTCAGAATATTCTGTGATTCTGTCCTTCAGACCTGTCTTGGTCAAAGTAAACCAGTTTGCTTGGAAAGAAAACCTCAGACAAACTGGTTTCACTTGCAGATGATGAGGACTAATCCTCAAAAAGTACTTGGGGGTTAAGAGGAAGCTTCTTACTTTGCTGAGGCCATCAAAGAGCACATTGAAATGTGGAAGGACAGAGCCCCTGGCCACCTTGACAATGTTGTAGAGAGCCTCGCAGGCGTAGTACCGCAGTCGACTGTCGGCGTCATTGAAACACGTCAGCACCGGCTCGATCAGCTCCTTCAGGTACAGCCCAGAGTCCTGAGGGGCACGAGGAGACTGGTTAGCTACAGACCAATGCACAGGGAGTGGGAAGAGATGGCACTGCCCTGGAACATACTGCAAATATTCAGGCCTGTGATGGCTTTAGTGCACCTATGCTGGGCACAATTTACTAATTAATTTTAAATTTTATTAGTATATTATTATTATTTATTATTACTGCTATATTATTATTATTATATTGTTATTCAGATACGGTGAGAAGCAATCAGGTTTGCTGGGCATCTGCCTCATCTCCTGCCTGCAGGGCAGAGAGAGCCAGGGATGCATTTCTGTGTGGGCCAGTCTCAGCAGTGCACAGCAGGAGACGGAAGGGCTGCAACTCTCATCAGCTCTGTTAACACAAATTAGCACCCAACCTGCTGAGTCCAGTCCACCTGCTGGAGACTGAAGATGGACAGAAGCCCTTTAGCCATGCCTAGGGTGCTGCCAAGATGTAACCTGGGCCAGAAAGTGCTCCTGGGCCCAAAGGATGCACTTGGGTGTGCTGGGAGAACTCGAACACAACCTAGTTGTAGGCTGCAATGCAGGGAGGGAGCCAGGGAGCTGTGGGGCCACCAGCCCGAGCCTCCCCATCACACTGACCCAAGAGGAGCCGTTGTTCTCTCACCACCACCAGCATAAGACAAAAGACCTACCTTGCCCAGGGCAATGGAGCAAGCAGCAAGGCCAATGAGTCCCCCTTTCCGGCTGTGGGGATGCTGAGAGAGCGCGAACTCCTGTGACAGGATCTGGATAACGTGCTTGATCTGAGATGTGTTGTTCTGAGCCACAAACTCTCGCACCAGCCTGGGGAGAGGAGCAGGAAGCACACACAGGAAGGTTTAGGTTCTGCCTGATGCAAATGCTGAAGGGCTTTGTGTCAGAAACAGGGACTTTCAGACACAATAAGCATCAGAGAAAGCAGTACTGAAATGGGGAATGCTAAAGGAACCCAAAAGTGAAACCAGAGCTCTCCCCTGCTCACATCCACCAGCAACTCCCTGCCCTCCTGCTGCTCCAGCCTGCAGCCTCCTACAGCATTCACGAACTCCCAGCCCAGGATGTGCTCTCGAGGGCCAGCCCAGTGCAACTGTGTGCTTCCAGAGACGTTACCAGGTTTTCAAACACCCTTTCCAACAGGGCAGGTTATGGGGGTCATTTACTCCCAGCATGGGACAAGATGGGAGCTCAGCACACACCCTGAGTGCTGCTGGCTCAGCAGGGAATTGCTTCCCACCAGATCCACACACAGTGCCATGGTTTTGGACCCTTCCAGCCACTCATACAGTGCTTTAGTTAATATCCCATACATTTAACTTCACTACTAACAATATATTTAAATATACTCTTAAACAGTACAAGACTTAACAAAAAGCGAACCCAGTTTCCATATACGAGATCTGCTCCTCCCCAGGTACTTGCAGCTTGTTACCCAGAGACAATTAACACACCAGCCGTGGATGAAGAGACCCATATCCCTGTTCCAGCCCACAGAACTGCTTCCAGGTACCAGCTTGCCCACCCAGCTCTTCAGCCCCAGTTTCCTGGTGGCAGAGACGCTGTGCAGGCAGCTGTGCAGGCAGCTGTGCAGGCAGCCGTGCAGGCAGCTGTGCAGGCCGCTGCAGCATTGGTGGTTCAGTGGTAGAATTCTCGCCTGCCACGCGGGAGGCCCGGGTTCGATTCCCGGCCAATGCAGTGCTCTTTTCTTTTTGCAGACGTAGGCAACTCAAAAACTCTGCCTAAATAATCATCTTTACCTTAACTGTAATAAAGGTGCAAAAGCTTTCCCACCTAACTCCATACAGGGTTTCTTTGGCACTATATGAATCTCACACTCCGAAATAGGTACCACTGGCCAGTCACACACTTTATAATCCAGGAAAATCATTACAGAAGATGTTTATGAATGCTTCCTACCCAAAATTATGAACACCAGCTCTGCTTTCATCTCGCCCTGCACAAAGCAGCTGCTCCCTTTCTCCCTGGGGGCACCAGGCAGCTCCTCCCTCACTCTCACTACTGCAAAGCCAAGTTCTCCAACAGTTACAGCCCAATCCACACTCACAGACTGCTGCTTTAGGGATAACGGCTCCATTTCTAGTCCTTCTCCCAGAAGAGGAACACACTGAGCTCGAGCAAGACAGACCACTGATTGTTTTACTGCCTATATTTCACAGATGGAGCTTTGTTTGAACAGGAATAAGTTTACAGACTTCCTTTGTGAGCTTAAAGGGCTCAAGATTTAATTAATGAGGCAAAAAGGCATAAAAGCAATGTGCAGCATCAGAGCCTGCAAGCAGCAGGAGCTGCTCTCGCATTACCAGCCAAAGGATAAGGAGATTCCTGAGTCAAGAGGCAGCAAGTCCCTCCTGGCTTGATGCCATCGACATGGGAGTGACGCTACTGGGCCCATTCTGTGACGGGTTTTAGATGAACTAAGCCTGTGAGATCTGTAGAAAAGGCTGGCCCTCACCATCTTCCTCCTCACATTCTTCCCAAGTTGTACTTCCATCTCGATCAGATGAACTGTCTGACCCCAGAGCAGACTTTGGTTCATGTAAGGCAAGCACAAACCCTTAATCCCGGGGCACAGTAAGCTGGAGCAGAGCTGCTTGGATAAGGCACAGAGCATCACCCCTCACAGTGCAGCAAAGGAGTTACTGAAGTAACCCCTGAGGCTCGAGTTATAAGGACACTGCAAGAATCCCACCCTGCAACACCACAACCTATGCACAATAAATTATTCCCATAACAAAGAAAGAAAATTAGAGAAAACTAAACACACAGAACAGCAGAAGGGGCTCACTGGGTTGGGTTTGTACCGGAGCACACACTCACCCTTGTCCCAAGTGCCATTTTTCTCTGCTGACCTCTCACACAGCACCCTCCGTGTTCAAGGCAAGTAATTCCCAAACCACATCGTTCACTGTACCCTCAGCAACTCCATCCCCATGTCACCGACTGCCACAAGTGCCTGACTGCTCCCCTTGCAGGCTCGCTGTGGCCACATTGCCCACCCAAAACTCAGCCACCAGCTCGGACTGTCACTCCCAGCCCTGTGCTGGGCTGCACCCTGAGCTGATACTTCAGATCTCACGTGGGAGGTGAGCTCTCAGGCAATGCTCAGGGAGGACACAGTCCTTCCCAAGGAAAGCTGTGGCCCAGCACAGCACCCAGACCAGCAGAGCAAGGGTGAGAAGACAAGCAGGCGACATGCACAAGCAACACCAGAGGGGCACAGCCATACCAGAAGGTGCCTGCAGACCTCTGCCTGGGATGTTCCAAATGCAAGGCCTGAAATCTGCTGGAACTGCAGCTGAGCAGGAATAAACAAGGGCAACACCCAACGGCCAGGGGTGACAGGAATACTTCCCACCTCTCTAGCCAGGATTCAGCACAGGACAAGCTTGGGTGAGCTCTAGGGGGAGAGGTGGGATGGCACCACGACTCTGGATGCGTTGCAGCAGAGCAAGCAGTACATTTCCAAGGAATTCCTACAGTGATGGCTCTCGTGTATTCATTTGCACAGGGCTGTGCAACTGCACCTGCCACCCACCGCCAGAATGAGCCTTCTGCCAGGGGCTCTTGGGATGCACCTGGAGCCAATGGGTCCTCGCTGGCACCCAGGAGCCAGCGCACTCGGGGATAAACTTCAGTGCCCGCTGGGATGGGGGTGGGAAACAGGGAGCGGCTCTGGGAGAGATCCCTCCTGTCCGGGCGCCGCCCACGGTGCTGTCCCCACAGGATCACCGTGTCACCTGAGCCCCTTCCCGGGGATGCCCGGCCCGCAGGGTCCCAGGCCAGCAGCCCCGGTACCCGGGACGTCCCGGGGTGACCGCGACCCAGGCCGTGCCCAGCCCCGACCGGGCAGCCGGGCCGCTCCCTGCCGCCGCCCGGTGCACGGCTGGACCCACCCAAGCATCACGGGCCTGCTCCCGCCAGACCGGGGCCGCAGGGAGTCCCAGCAGCACAGGACCTCTCCCCGCCCTAGCCCGGGCGCTGGGCCGGGCTCCCTGACCCCAGCCCTGGGGCCGCCCGCACCGGCACCGCCCCCATTCCCGCCGCCGTCCCGGTTCCCGGCGGCTCCCGCCTCTCACTTCTCTATCTCCAGGGCCGCCACCTTCCTCTTCTCGTAGAGCTTGTCGGTCAGCGCCCGCACCACGCCGGGCGTCAGCGGCGACAGGTCCCGCTCCGCGTTCATGGCCCCGCCGCCGCCGCCACCGGCGGCCACGCGACCCCGACCGGGAGGCGCGGCCACGTGACCCCGACCGGGAGGCGCGCACACGTGACCCGGCAGCACAGCGCCCCCGTGCGGCGCGGAGACACGCTGCACCCCCGGCTCATTAACCCCCTCGGGTCATTAACGAGAGCGTCATTAGGGAGAGGCGCCTTCGCCCGGGCACCCCGAAGGGGCACAGTCCCGCTCCTGGTCACCAGTTTATATCTAAAAGGGTTAGACAGCACTTAATCATTGATTGATTAATATTTACAAAGTGATTCGACAGGCCTAGCTATAACTGCAACAGTCACTCAATTATCTATAAGGTGCTTAAATTAAACTCACATATGCACCCACAGAGACACACACGTAGATGCAGGTAAATGTACCCAGCTATACCTATTAAAAATTCCCTTCAAGTGCCCGTGAAACACTTGGATCGAATGTCTTGCTGTTCCTCAGCGTCCAAGAGTTGTGCCTCCAGGTGCGGCGGTATTGGCCCAGGCTGCAATTCTTCAGCTTGTGGCACAGACCGATTGTTTGTGGTTAAACATCTCCTGTCCAGAGGATTCCCCTCCTTGTGTCAGCATATCTGGCCACCTCACACGTCACAGGATGCCTTTTGAAAGTGACCAGGACATCTAATTTCAAGGTTGCTTTGATGGCCTTGGTACATCCCAGCATAGCTGTATTCCACCTCGGGAGAACCAGAGAGCCCAGACTAAACTGGAATTACTGGCAAGGGCAGGATTGACGGCAAAAGGGATGGATAGGGCGAGCAGCTGTGCCAGGAATCTGCCTCTCACTGTGGATTTATCTGAGGTTTGATAAAGTAAGAACAGAAGATGCCACTTCCCATAACATGGAGCTTTTTCTGCAGGGCTGGTGCCCAATTCTCATTCCATCTGCTTCCAGCCAGCTCCTGCCATATGGAAAACTGAGCCAAAGAGGGATTTTGGCTTCTGCTGGCTGGCTATGGGCTCAAGGGCTGCCCTGGTTCAGGCTGGTGCCTTCCCACATGTAGCAAAGACCTCAGAGAGTCCACTGACTTGATCAGAATCCCCCACAACTAAACCTACCCTGTCCAGAAGAACAGAAAAGCTTCCTACAACTTGCTAGGAGGAAACCCTGGAGAGACTCTGCAAGAAAAGCTTGGGGGATAGAAAGCCCAAGGGAGGAAACTATGTCTAACATCTGGCTGCTGCTTGGCCAATTCAAGAGCAGGGCATATATTTTCCCTTTGTGGATGATCACACTTCATTGTTAATGAATTTACCTTCTCCACAAAAGTCCTCAAAATAGACTGAGAAAAGGGAACACGGGTGTGAGTACAGGATGGCATGTGGATTGACACCACAGTGCCACTGGTCCAGCACAGGGACCTCAGCACATTTCCCCGCTTCAAACACAGCACTTAGCACAAAGGTCAAGTAAAACCAGACAGAAAAAACCAGTACTAAAAGTAATGAGCAGAATGTAATTAAATCACCACCAAGTTTGATTAAAATGTAGTAAACCGGGATCAAATACAATTTAATGGAACTGGGACATCACACATGCCCCCATGAGAACAAAATGTGAGTTGAGGGACAGGGCAGAAAATCCCCTCCACACCTTTCCTGTGTTGTGTTCAGATGAGGAGGACAGACTGGTCAGAAAATCACATTTCCAAGAAGAACCCCCTCCTGGAGAGGAGAAATCAGTCATTTGCTTAAATAGGATTTCTGAGACCTGTTCCCAGGTCTGCCATATTTTAGGGGACCTTTCCTCCATGGCACAAGCCCTGGTTCCCAGATCAGAGCGTTCCTTGGGCAGGTTCTCACCTGGACAGGTATGATGCCATCGTTACAAAGGACCAGAGGGAGTTTCTCTGTATCACCCAGCAGGTGCCTCTTGAAGCACAGCACAGGGTCCCCCCTCCTATTACAAAGGCCTGGGCACAGGACCCTCACCCAAGGCAGGTGCCCCTCTCCACTGGTAGTTAAGGTCAGGCTTTTGGCTTTAGTTCTTTGCGGCTGCAGAAGAGGCACAGAAATAATTTCAGCTGGCACTAACCCCTTTCCCAGCGGGCAAGCAATGCAGCAAAACACCCACTGTGTTTTCCCTAGCTGGTGCTCCTGTACCACACAACAAAGTCCTCCCTCACTCCTCTCCCTCCCAGTCGATTTAGGGCCATTCATGAGAGGAATCTGCTTCAAAGAGACAGAGCCTTCCAGAATAACAGTTAAAAATCATTTCACTTAATTGAATCATGCAGTACAGGAGGTAAATAATGAGGCACCAGATGAGACATGGCAAATCCCCTGGCCACGGTGATATGAGACATATGCAACAAGCACAAGCACAGCATGAAAACTGCAAAAGCAAGAAGGCAAAAATAAATCAACACCACCATCAGCAAAGATTATTTCCAAGGACATTAAAAAAGATATTGCTTATTAGGGCAGAAAGATTAGTTCCTTGTTCTAATTCAGGCACTAAAGGGTTGGGGAAGGCCAGGTCAGAGCTCCACTACACAGGTCCCAGGGTAGAGGAACTGGGCTTCTCTTGGATAAGGGCTCCAATCACTCCCTTAGCGTAAAATAGCTTAATACAGCCCAGGATCATCTCATTTTACAGAAACAAGGAGGAAATCGTAACTGCTGACTTGCTGGCGCAGAAACTGCTTCATCTAAGCCTTTGTCCTTGGAAAGCCCCAGCTCAGCTGATGCATATCTCAAACACTTCCAGTTGGCTACCTAATGTTGCCCTGCCTTCATAGTCATTTAGACAGGCTAAACTATCATCCTCCCTTTTCTGCTTTGCTCTATCTAACAGCAGCTACTGCCTTCCAGATCATCCCATGCCAAGCACTCTGACGTAGTGCTAATGGATTAAAAAACTGTTTCATCTCTAAAACCACCCTCACTTACTTTCCTTTACCCTCAGGAAGGGTGTGGAAGGAATTTAGGATCACACAGCTGCAGTGACCCGCTCTCCCACCTGCACACCCATTTCCAGCTGGGTCTTATCAAATCCCAACAAGTTTTTTGTGTGGCCCTTCTTGATGCACAGTGCCTTCATGAGAAGGCCCTGGGATGCAGAGGAATGTCAGCAAAAGCAAGTGGAGGGAGCTGGAGAAAAAAGAGCAGGGCTGTTAGCTCTGCTTGGAAGCCTCTGTGATCTTCTGCCAAATTAAATTAGGGTTTAATTACAAGCTAAAGGGGAAATCTAATTTTGATGCTAGAACAATGCATATATTTTATAACAACAGAGGAACAAGCACATTCCAGTGAAGTCCACGAGGAATTAATTTCCTCTGGGGCCACTTGTTGGCCGCTTGCCTGTTTCTCTTTACTCCCATTTTTTTAGAACCAATTTAGGTTTTTGGAAATGGGAATGCTGAATCCATGCTCAGCTTTTAATCACCCCATCTCCCCCTCAATTGGCTTTGCTGGATCTGAGCCTGCAGGCACTTGCTCCTCCTGATGCTGAGTCACCTGAGGCTGCTGAGTTGGTGGCAGCTGAGGGACCCGAGCATCTGGCAGGAGAGCAGCCTCTGCTCCAAAGGGTTTGGCATGGCCCCGTTGCTGGCTCTTTCCTGCTGTGGATGCTATGACAGCTCCCTGTTCTGCTCTGCATGTTAATTAAGCAGTAATGTATTTTCTCTGGGTCCCTCAGCAGCCACCATGTGATTCTGCATGGCAGAGCTGCAAATGAAGATGGTCTCCAAGCTATTAACACCTCAAATTGCTCATCAAGAGCCCGGCAGAAGGGCAGCATGTCAGATATTATTTCTGATCCACATTAAGCACTGTTGGTATTCTAAGTGTTCAGATTAAACTAATTCAGTCTGATACCAAGGGAATCAAGTATCAAGACTCCGGAAGGTGAGATGAGTAGAATTTAAGCATCCATACATCTAACCTTGCTGGAGCCCATCAGCAGAGCCTCCTAGCATCCATCAGACACACACATTTATTTTGACCAAGACAGAAAAATGGACAAGACTCTTGTGTGCTTAAATCTGTTTTTTTCTTCCAACTGTTCAACCCCTTCTTTCCTCTTAATTCTCTAGTCCCTCATATGTCTTCCAGAGAAATCTCGTTCCAGGGGAAGAAGTTAAGTCTCTGGATTGTATCCTGGTCACCCAGCCAGGATGGCTTCCTGTGGCATTACCAAAATCCTAGCCTTAGCTAGTGGTGGTTCCATCTTGGAGCCACCTGGCATTGGCTCTCTCAGACATCAGGGAAGCTTCTGGCAGCTTCTCACAGAAGCCACCCTGTAGCCCCCTCCCTGCTACCAAAATGTTGCCATGCAACCCAATAGGTGTCAAACTTTCATTAATCTGTAATAGTACTAAGATTTTATGATTTGGCCTGCCACTATGTTTGTGTCAGAGGGGAACCTGCAGAGAAATCACAGTGGGAATTGCATTTCCTGTAATTACATTGCATCCTCACTGCTGGATAAAGTCTGCCTAAAAATGTTGTTGTAACTGCTGGTGTATTTCTATTTTTAGTGTTGCTCCCTTTTTTTTTTTTTTTTTTGTGACATTTGAAATTAAGTTCTTTTCTCCATGGGAGCTCTGGAGAGCTAGGGATATTTTGACAACCCAGAAAAATTCAATCAAAATAGTTAAAAAACTGAAGAGGATCTTTAGCCAGGCTGATAGTCTGGGGTTTCTGTTTGCCCCTTTAACCCTTTCATTCCAAATTCTATTTCACACCTGAGAGACTGGTCATTTGTTATCTTATGCTTTCTCCTTGGGAATTGACACTATTTCCTTCCCTCAAATTTTGAGCTAACCCATGAAATCTAAGGCAGTCTTATGACTTTTCTGAAAGAGATAAGTGAAACTATTTTTAAAACATCTTTTCAAAAGCCTTTCCATAGAGAAAAGCCTTCCCTGCAGGGAAAGCAACCCAAGGAAGAAAGGGAAAGAAGCCACGTGCCTGGTGTACTGTTATTTTTCCAGGCACTTTTGAATTTATTTTGTGTAAAACTCTCTTGAAGTGGCCTGTGCATTGTCAGGCTTCTGATGTGGAGGCACCAAGTACAGGGGCATCAATGTAACGCAAGGGTGAGCACACATACTGTGCCCTGTACCCCTGACTGGGATCCTTTTTCCTCACCTGTTTGTTAGGCTGTGGTTTTCCAGTGCCACCTCCCGCTGCTGGCACATGGTGCTTTCCTCGATGTGCGCTAAAAGCAAGTCTCCTCTGCAGCCTTTTCTGTTTTTATAGACAGGTACAACACACAGAACTGTCCCAGCAGTTGTAAGCAGATAACCATCAATGTCTCCCCGTTGAAGGCAGAGGTGCATTTCTTATTTGAAATTTGAGCATGGTGGCAAAGCAGAAACATTCCTTTTAGATCCTGCCAGCACGAGGCTGAAACCAAATAAGAAGCAGGCAGGACATGAGCAGGTAGGGCAGGTACCTTAGAAGTTTCCAGCCACTGCTCATGGAGTACTCTTTGTACTTTTGCAGGGACAGGTCCAGGAGCATTTAGACAGAACCCACTTCCACTGGCCTCTGGGAAGGCAAACCCATCTGGTGCATTAAGGAGAACCTGGAGCTGGTGGTCTTCTGCCTGTGCCGCCAAGGGGTGAACATGGAGCTGGGGATCAGCCGCTGGGAGCTGGGCTTTGGCAGCCGCTTCTGCACAGGTCACTCATCCCATGGGCACCCAGACTTGTGACAAAGGGAAAATGTTCGACTCTGGTTTCAGAGGCACAGATAGAGCTGCTCCAAGGTGAATTCAGCAGCGAGGCTGGTGTGACTGTCAGGCAGCTGATGCTGAGTATCCTCCTGTCTCTGCAGGACGGACAGCAAGACCCTGGTCCTGAGAAACCACACACCACTGCGAAAATTAAAAGGCACAACTACATCTTGTAGCAAAATGTTATTAGAGGAAGCTAAAAGGAAAGCCTGGGTAGCGTTCCAGGAACCACATATCAGAGATAGGAACAATTAGTTACGTAAACAAGACCTAGCACTTGTGAAAGCAAAGCAGGCATATGTGGTGGATGTCACTGTGAGACACAAAAATCCTGGAATACATTTACAAGAGGCCGCAGTGGAAAAGGTGAGGAAACACCAACACCTTAAAAAACAAATTCACGAACTAATGAATGCAGCATTCATTGTGCTTAGGGATTGATGTGCCGAGGCCGCCGGGGCCCAGGCCGCCCGCCCGCGCTGCAATGGCGGCGCTGGGCCGCACGGGCGCGCCCTAAGCCCGGCCTGGCAACGGCAGCGCTCCGGCCCTGAGGGAGGAGGGCGAGAGGGGCCAGGGTCGGGCAGACGAACAGACGGACAGACGAACAGACGGACACAGTGACACACGGACACACGAACACGGGGCAAGGCCTCGGCCGGCTCCAGCCGGAGAGGCTGCTGAGCTTGGTCGTTTGAACACCAGAACCCGCAGCACTCGGGCTCTCGGCCGTCAGCCACGCTGTTAAATGCCAGAGACTTACCTTTGCCCCCCGGGAAAGGGATTTCTCTGGAAGGCATTTGCACTGTGGGGAAATGAACGTGCAGATGAACAGCACTTGCATTATCTGTGTGTTTATTGTCTCTCTCCCCACGGTGGTGTGACACAGCAGCCGCTCCTTCATCTCTGGAGCGAATCCAGAGGAGGCCACCGAGTTGATGGAGGGATGGAGCACCTCTTCTGTGAGGCAAGGCTGAGAGAACAGGGACTGCTGAGCCTGAAAAAGAGAAGGCTTGGGGGTGACCTAATTGCAGCCTTCCAATACTTGAAGGAAACTTACAGGAAAAATGGGACAAGACAATTTACAAGAGCATGTAGTGGCAGGATAAGGGGGAAGGCTTTGAACTGAAAGGGAGTAGGTTTAGATATTAGGAAAAAATTCTTCCCTGTGAGGGTGGTGAGACATTGGCACAGGCTGCCCAGGGAAGCTGTGGATGTCCCATATCTGGAAGTATTCAAGGCCAGATTGTGTCACTGAAAATCAGGAATAAAACTCCTTAACACCAATGTAGAATTAAGAAGAACATATTAGTTTAGTGCAGTACTGTATGCTGGGAAATGACTCCTGCCTAAGGTGCATGTGTGGCTCAAGATCACACACATATTTATTAAGCTGCTGGACTCTGCACAGTTCATCTCAGAGGGTCTTCTTGGGTGTCTCTAGGCAGCCCTGATGGTTGTTGAGCCTCTGAACTTGAAGCATGATCAAAGGTGTTGTTTTCTCCTGTTCTTCTAGGCTGCAGGATGTATCTGAAAAAAACTAGTTGGGCTGGTTTGACTTGTCACAAAGGTGATTATGGAGCTCTCAACATTCCACTAACTGATAATTTTTCCTAAGCTGTTTACATGGCATCCCTGGAGGTACTCAAGGCCAGGTTGAATGGGGCTCTGAGCAACCTGGTCAGGTTGAAAACATCCCTGCCCATGGCAGGGGGTTCAGAAATAGATGACCTTCAAGGCCTCCTTCCAAAACCCAAACCAGTCTACAATTCTATGTCCTCCTGCATGCAAAAGTCACTCGTCACCCAGTGGGTGCCAGCAGAGCATCCAGCAAACACCCCACACTGGCTCACCACCCACCCAGTTACAGTCCCTTCTCTCCTCAATAGCCCCCTTTCCTTTCTGTGCTGTAGCCTATTTATTCTGCGCTCAAATGTCCGAATGCTGCATCCCAATAGCCAGAAAAGGCATTTGTGAGTCATGTGCTGCCTACAATTGTAATAATCCTTGCCTCAAATGATTATTGCTTGAATTTGTACAAAGAACAACAAACAAAAAATAATAAAAGAAAACCCATACATTAAAAGAAACAGATGATATAAGGGCCAATGCCAGCAAACTCTTTCTTGGAAGCTGAGGGGAAAGAACCCATATGAAAACCCTGAATAGCCAGCCTGCGTTCAAGTAAGGAGGGACTCACTTGTTTCTAGGGTATCTCATGAACTGAGGCTGGTTTTAAGAGAAACCTCAGAAAGAGAGATGCCTTGCACTTCACAGGAAACACTCCAGGTGACGACTGGGAATGCAGGGAGGAAGGCAAGGAGCAGAGAGCATCTCCTCCACCTGCAGAGAGCACCCATGCCAAAGGAGAGGGGGCAAAGGGCTGTGGAAGTGCTTCCACCAGCACTGTGGAGCTGAGACAGCCTCCTGACAGAAGCAGGTCAGCCTGGAGCTGGAGGGACTGACAAAAGTGTCAACCCCTCTGGGTCCCTGTCACCCAACCCAGATACTCCTTACATGAGACAAAGTGCATCCAGGAATTAATGTGGGGATTTAATGGGAGCACAGGTGGATTGATACCAGGGAGAGAGCCTACTGCTCTCGGACACCTACTGCTCCCAGCTTCTGAAGTGTTACCAAAAAGACTCTCAGCCTGTGTGTTGGTTTCTGAGCCTGCTCAGGACACGGCTTTACACCATTTCCCACACCCACCTCCCAAAATAGAGCAGACAGAAATCACACTGCTTCTGCAAACCACATGTGAAGACTCACATGGGATGACATGACTCTGCCAGCTCGGGCTGTGTAAGAGTCACCTACATCAGGACAGAGAGGTAATGACACTGCCTGAGGTCCCTGCCAGCACCAGGGACATGCACCAGAAGCCACCACTTCCCCTCCATTAAATGCAAGAGTTTGATGGAATGTCCTGAATTGGAAAGCACCCACAAGGATCATCAAGGCCAACTCTTGGACACTCAACAGTGCTTCCCTAGAGCATGGCACCACATGTGCAGCATCCTTGGCAAGGCCCCCAGGGACCATACACAGAGCCAGGTTGCTGGGTAAAAACCAACCTCCCAACAAAGCACCAACTCTTTCCAGGTGATCCCAGGACAAGGCACCAGACACCACACACCCAGGAGGTATTTAAATGGCCTTACGTGATGCACTTTGAATTTCTCCTCCAGGCAATCAGATGCAGATTGAAAGGGCACTTGGGAGCAAGCCATGGACAGCTCAAGGGTGTTTGCAAGATCTGATTTTTGGGTTCACTGGAAGTCCTCAGCTCCTGCTGAAACCCACAGACCTCAACTGTACCATCACTTTCAACAAGAAAAGGCAGAGGAGGGTCTGAGGCCCCTCAGGCTTCATCCAACATGGCTCATGCCTCTCCCAGAGTATTCCTATGGGATGTAGCTCATCTGATTTTTTGGGGTGTGGGTGCTAAAGCTCCTCAGCCACTTGGTCCAAGGTGAGCTGGACCAGGGCCAGCTACAATCAGCACTGCAGACTGGCACGGCAGGTCCTTGTGCAGATCATCCTCAGGCAGCAGTACTGCCCTCGCTTGACAAGCTATGGCCCTGGAAGTAGTCTCCACTGACTTTACTGCAGTTATTCTGACTTGCACTGATTTTACAGATGACAGAAGCCATTAAGTCTTCTCCTTCCTCATGCTTTGCACAGCAGCCAGGGGATTTATACGCATCAGGTGAGCTCCTGATTCTCTATGAGACAGAAAAATGCTTCTCCATCAGACTCGAGCCAAAGGTCCTTCTGAGCAAATCAGTAGCTCTAACAATAAATACAATTTGTAGTCTTTGTTCAAAATTAAACAAGCCCCGACAGCTGTAATTTGGAGGTGCTATTTAAAGCAATCTGCACCAACTACAGTCTTACCAGCTACTTCAAAAATCAGCTCTGCAAACAGATGACTATTGACTTCTGTAATGGTGAGCAAAGGAGGAGAGATGTGTTCCAGCTGTCTGTGTAGCCAGGATCTGGATATTCACCATTTTAAGATGTCTTCATGGGGGCAAGTGCTGAGAGCCTGAAAGCACCAAGAGTATGGTTGCAGGGGTTAACAATATTAGGAAGCGTGGGAAGCCAAAAACCGGTTGAGCATAACCACCTGAGAGTAGCAGGGGCTCCTGGTTGGACCTGACAGGAAAGCAGAAGGCTTCCAGCCGTGGAAAGAGAGTGATTCTCAATCTGTCCTCTTCTTAGGGCAAAGGCTGCAGGAGAGGGAAGCTGCATCTCAAAAGCTGAATCCTGAGGGCAAGCTCACAGCATGGCTGGCGGGCTCCCTGCCTGCCAGCATTGCTGTCTTTCCACAGGGCCAAGAGCAGGGCGAGGAAAAGCAGGGAGGTGGAATGAGGAGCACGTCCTGAAGTCCTCACCTAAAACGAAACATTTCTGCTCATCTGAACCACTTCTGCCGAACCCCAGAAGGTGTCTCCACCAGCCTGCACTGATGTGGCCCATCCCGGGCAGGCAGTGAAGCCCCAGCCCAGCACACACACCAAATGGGATTCTGCAGCAGGTCACCATGGGGCAAGGAAGGAAAAGGTAAAGCTGCAGCGATAATGAGCACAAAATGAAAAGCAAACCAAAAAAAGTTCCAGTTTAATATACTTCCTAGGGTCGAATCCCAAAATAAATCAGACACTGAAGCTCCCCCCTGCTGAGTATGCCGGCATTGCCATCCATCTCCTGCCCAGAAGGAGCAGGGATCTTCACCCTGGCAGAAATCAGATTAAGGATGTGGGGGGCTTTTATCCCATGTAAAAGCCAAGTTAACGTTGCTGTTGGGGTACTATTAAAGGTGACTCACATGGTACATCAGAATTCCTCCCTGCTTTACCTAGAGCAAGGCAGGCATACTCCCAGGACATGTGCTCACAGTCCAGTGGTCCCACAGAGCTCCTGGAGATGGGACAAGGGATGACTGGACAGGATTGACCTGGTCCAAGTGACACTGGGGGCATCTGGGGACAAGTGGGTGGTGACAGAGGCCAGCAGGCAGGAAAGAGGTGACAGTTACCAGTGAGAGGGAACATGCAAAGCAAGCTCCCAGCTGGAAAGGTTTCCTGTGGAGGAGAAGGATGACTCTCCTGAGGGCAGAGGCACTGAGAAGGCGTCTTTGAGTCAGGCACTGCTGAAAATGCGTGGCATGGCAGCTGGGCCCAGAGGGCCCCTGGGGTGCCCGACCCCCTGGAACTCCTACCTCCCCCTGCTACATGAAGCACACAGTGGAGAGTAAATCAATCCTTCTTGTGGCATCCCACACCACTGATTCTGGGATGGGCATCTCTTTGGGCTGCTCTGCTTTTTGTGAATGCCATTCAATCTCCCTGGAAGCTGAAGTCCTCCCCTCACTCTTCTCCTGGCTGCCTCCCTGTTCCAGCCAGGGGTACAAATGAATGCTGACACATCCCTAACATCCCAAAGTCATCACACCTTAACCCAACTGCTACTGGTTCTCTGAGTTGGCAAAGACAATACACAGCAATCTGTCAGAGTTCAAGGAGCATCTGGACAATGCTCCTCATTATAAGATTTAGTTTTAGATTGTGCTCCCTGTCTAGGAAGCACCTTGGGCTAGCAGGAATCAGCACAAAAATCCCCAGTGCAGATTTACATTTAAAAATGTGTAAAGTTTTGGCACCTGGATACCAATTTACAACAAGGGGCTTGAGCCTCTTCTTCTGAGAGTTTAAAAATTTCTCAGCCACCCTCTTAAGACAGGCAGGCACCAGGAAAGAGCACAACCATACTAGAAACAGCATTTATGGGCAGAACATTGCCAGGGGTTCAGATGGATTTTCTCTTGGGAAAGCTGTTTGATGCCTAGTTCATAGGAAGCAGCATGACAAAAGATGGGGAAATTGAGAAAAATTAGGTCTGGGAGATTATGTCACTTTACCTGTAACTGTCACATGCAGTGATGACTGTTACCACCAAACTAAAAATAAACATCAACGTTTTGTTTCATAAATATTAAAGCTCTGTAGAAACAGGCCTTGAGCTTCCTGCACCTCCTGCCCAGAGGAAATCCACACAGAAGCCTCCAGACAGCACTGGCAGAATGGCTTGGATAGGGAGAGGGATGCCCTTTGGAGAGCCCATGTACCTTGGGCTCCCACTGTGAGCCTTGGCTAATGAAGATGTGCAGAAAGCAATGGCAGAAGCTGGCTGCTCACCAGATTTGCTGCTGAACAGTGCTGGCAGAGCAAGGAGAAGTCACCTTCCAGCCAGTGTTTGCTGACTGGCTCCAAAATCAGAAGGCAACCCCCTCCCAACCCCCCAGCCTGATATGGGCATGGATGACACATGAACATCTCCCAGGCTTGGTCCTGATGGCACAGGACAAAGCCAGGGAGACAGTCAAACACCTAACAGCACTTGGGATGTGCAGTGCTCTTCCCCTGGCAATGCTTTCTCCTTTGCCTCCTGTACCCCCAGCTCACCCCTCTAAAACCCTGAGGCTGCTCCCCAGTCCTCTGAGGAATGACTCCTTGGCAAGCCCTTTATTTACTTTTCATTCTGTCTGAATGAAGTAAGTAGCAAATTGACAAGTCTCCCTTGCTTCAGCTCCCCAGTGCCTCTGCCTGTGAGTAGAGAGACTCTCTGCAAGCTGTCCACGGCAGCCACATGGCCACCCCAGAGGTGATCCCTGCCCAGCACTCAGCACTTGCTCTCCAAGAGCCTCCAACTCTTAGAAATAAGAAACCACTTCTTTGTTACACCCAGCTCTGCTTCCAAACTTCCTGCAGCTGAAGGACACGTCCAGCAGCACCTTCCCCTCACAGCTCAGCCCTCCTTTTCTAAGTTACCCAGGGGATTTAAGCAGGGAAATAGCACCTGTAGGGCTACCAAAGCCCTAAACATAGGGCCCTAAGGAGCTGAGAGCACCAGGGGGCAAGAAGGGAGTATGCGCTACTGTCACTCATCTGAGACTCCTCAGCACCAGGGGCATGGGGATAAATGCATTTCTCATGGATGTTCCCAATGTTCCTGCATCTCCCTGCCAGTGGCTGACAGAGCGTTGCTGTCAGATTTCTGCCTTGCACTCTTTTTCACTGTCTGCATTTTCCATTTCTTCCTTGTTATAAAAACAACAAAGCAAAACCCCATCAGCTCTAACACAGAATTGGGCTTTTTTGGTCAGCACCAAGGCTGGGATCTGGCTTGCAGGCTCCCTGCAGTTATACCTGCCTAGGGACATGGAATGAGAGAGGACAGAGAGGAGAAATCACTAATGCTATAGGAAGACGCACTTAGGAGGAAAAAGGCACCTGTTCAAAACAAATTGGCCAAGAAAATCCTGGGTGGAAAGAATAATTTTCTACATGTTTCGCTCAACAAATCCTTTCCCCAAAGAATCTACTGGCAATTCATTACCCTGGATCTGTAGCCAAGAAGTTCCCACTGTCCAGAGATGTCAGATCAACACACAAAGGTGGTTTGACAGGTGCCACGGAGGTGCAGAGCTCCCGGCTGATCCATCCTAGCACATTGACTGCTCGGTGCCTGTTAGCTCTGTCCCAGGGAAGGAACACATCTCACACAGAGGGGACAAAGACGTGATGCAGGAACAGCAATGATCAATGCAAATTACAAGGCATGGGCCCTGAATAAAGGATGAAAGCTCTAGAGAACAGCTACATTTGGGGATGAACATTTGGCAGCCTCTGTCACATGTCTCTAAATATCCTTGTATGTCCTTTATATTGAATGTCTTCCTTTTGAGGGAATACCCAAAGAAAGCTGAGGAGCTGGTTACTGCCCTCAGAAAGGGGACAAATTAGTCTTTCAAGAAGAAACCTTGAAGGTAAAAAATAGGATGAAATGTTTGAATTGGACTCCAGGTTCAGTATCTCCTGTGGGGAGATTCTGGAGATCTATTCCAATGCTACAGAAAACCTCACGGTGAAAAGGCTTAACTCAGCTTTGAGGTATCAAAGCTCCAAGGGGTGAAGAGAGCCTGTTTTCATTCTGTCTCTAAATTGTGGGTATAGACAAAAAGTAACCATGGGAGATTCATGGCTCCACAGTGTCAGAGAAGGGGTATGGATTGGCACGAGTTGTGCACAACCAACCCCACAGCCACAGCTGGACTGTGCTGCTTCTACCTTTGCTCTGAGCAAAGCAGCAGCAGGGACTAGAGAGTGAGGAGGAAAAAATGGCTTGAACAGTTGGAAGAAAAAAAGAGATCTAAGAACACAAAAGTCTTGTCCAGGCAGAAAAATATTTTTCTCTCTTGGTCAAAATAAATGTGTGTGTCTGATGGATGCTAGGAGGCTCTGCTGATGGGCTCCAGCAAGGTTAGATGTATGGATGCTTAAATTCTACTCATCTCACCTTCCAGAGTCTTGATACTTGATTCTCTCGAATCATGTCAGACTGAATTAGTTTAATCTG
>VZRL01003106.1:0-71125 GCA_013397895.1 Origma solitaria
TATGCCACCCCAGGACAGCCAGTCACAGGCAGTGCCCAAACCTGGGGCATTTCTGAGTCTTTTCATGTCACTGTCCTGGAAGCCCCCACCAGCTGTCCAGATCCACAGCAAGCTGTTGTCAGCTTGGATAACATCTCTAAATGCGAGCATCTGGCAGCACAGAAGATGGTTATCTCACATCAGCTTCCATAAATACCTTCCTCCTTGTTAAGAAGGCTGGAGCTATCAGCTATCAGCACCCTCTACCCTCTGCCACCTTGTGTCAGTATGAAAGCTCCTATGCACAATTAGGGTGATATAACAATCTGATTCCTCTGGCAGAACCAGGAGATTTGCCAAAGATTTAGATCCATCTTTTAGAGAACATACCTTCTGCTGCAAATCTCATTGGCCATCTAATGCAACAAAAATTTTTTGGTTGATTTCGTTTGGCTTTAGTAGAATCCACATGGATTTAGGAGGTTCAAACAACTTTATTAATTACCTCCTCTGAAAGCGCTGAGTGTATGCAGTAAGCTAGCCCTATAGTTCAGCACTCTAAATGTATCAGCTGTTCTTAACAGTCATAATTAACTCCGGAGTGGGAAATGTTTTCAGATTCCAAGGATTTAATAACATAAAAGTACTCTTCACCAGTTGTTCCTCCTGTGCTAGGAAGCTTTCAGGAGGCAGACCTGTCTCCTGGGGCCTAGAACCAACGTAGATTAAATGGTGTATTCCACAGCTCAAGTGTTAAAGCATGCTTGCTAATTGCTCTAAGTACCAACCATCAATGATACTGCTAGAAATTGAAGGAAGATAATTGTATAAGAACTCCCTGGTCCTGGAAAAGCCACAGTAGCTGCTTCCATGAGACTGAGGTTTAGAAAGCTAGGAGGAAATGGCTGTATCCAGCCCTGAGCTCAGGTGCCCATGGAATGTTCAAAAGAAAACATGTTGAGCAGTTGAAAAAAGAGAAACTGGAGGAGCTGGATTAGTGGGATCAGATCTACAGTCTGGGTCTGAAGACTGAGGCTAGCAGAGATGGAGGTAGAAGAGAGTAAGAGTTAGGTGAAGTCAATATGGGTTGTACTGCTCTCTAGTGGGATAAAAATGAAAGCTCCAGCATCTCTCCTGCCCTTGACAAGTGGCACTGGGGAAGCACAGAGGCACCTGCAGGTCACAGTGCAGCTGACTGACATATTCATATCCCTCTTTTGGAAGTCTCTTCAGGGCAATCAAAACCAGGGCTTGCCACAGGCTGCTGGGGTCCACATGATAGTTACACTAAGCAGAACCACACTCAAAACATTGTTCAGTGAACAGAGTGCCATTATCAAAATCTGCAGCTTTATAGCCTCTTGCCAAAATAATCCCTTTTCTTTTTCCCACTTCCCAGGACCCTTCCCCTCCCTCCAGCTGGGATGTCCTCATTTTTCCATGGTGGTCCAGACCCCTTCTCTCCCTCCTTTCCTTCTTCCTTCCCTTTGTCCCTCCTTCACTCCCAGTAATATGCTGGCAAATCTTCTCCACCAGCACAAAGGCAGCACAGCTGGGGTAGCTGCAAGCTGTGTTTGCACTTCTATCTGGTGACCAAAGGAAATTAGGTAAAATTAAATAAAATTAAATAAATTACCTTCATGATGAAGGTCAGCAATGACACTTGTCTGCAGCTCTGCATGACTAATAATTCTCTCTAAACATACAGAACATTCTAGACTCTGAAGCTGCTCTGCTATTAACAGTTTTTTTACAATTTTCTAATTTCTTGGGCATGTCAAACAGATTTGATGGTAATTTAGTCTCCATTTTCCTCAAAGAGTAGACTAACAGCAATGCAGGGATACTTGCAAGGAACTATAGCACACAAGGAGAAAAATATTCAAATTGGGCATCTAGATTTTATTTTTTATTATTGTTGTTACTTCCAATAATGCTTTAGGGGGGAAAAAATGGCTTGTAACTTTTCCTAACAGACTTTTCTGGTGTCACAGTTGCATTTTCATCTTTGGGAAGCCAAGTTTAAGCCAGGAGCCCGCAGCCTCAAAGTGACAGCATGAAAATAGCAACAAAATTCAGAGGAGAAACATTTATAAATGTGACATCAAATGGAGCTGATCAATTTGTCTTTATTTAAAGTCATTCCCTCAGCTTTATGAAGGGATAGATCAGCTATTGTGATGACACTTCAAAAGGGTGTGAGAAATCAACATGCATCTTCAACTCACAAGAACCTTGGATAGTCTCCATAGATATAATTCCATCCTCATTTCTTGCCTTATCCAGCAGAGAGCAGGCAACGATATGTCTAAAGAAGAAACTGGACTTTTTTCTGGTCAAGCTGCTTACAGAGGTGTAGGTGAAAATATATCCAAGACATAAACATTGCTCCAGGATCCTGCTGTCATTCCTGACATGGAGACTTTCTCCACAGCATGTGCCTTCCTGACCAGCCACCTCCACCATCCCTGTATGGCATCAATTACAAAATTGAGTCCTGCTCCCTGATCAAAGGACAGGGCTGAGAAAGTAGAGATGCTCTTCAGAACTGAAAAATGGCTCCTGTCCAACCAGAGTTGTTGACAGGGTAAATTCAGATATTGCATAAATCACTTATTTTTGTTCGCCTTTTGGAAATCCATACCCAAGGAAGAGCTTTTATAACCAATGAAGTGCAGTTCTCAGTGACTCTGCATACTGAAATCCTTGCCTGCTGGGAGTAGAACAGTTTGCACCATTGATGTTGATCACGGTGCCCTTCCTGCAGTGTCTCAGTCACTCCTTCTTCCTCATTATAACCCAGTTGTGATTTTTCTACATCTTCTTTGAGACCCAGGGGCAATACCTGCTGTGCAGAAGCTCTGTTAGAAAACACCAAGTTTAGTTTTTTAGAGCTGTCTGAAACACACAGTAAATCTGTTCATACAGAATGGTTTCATTTGAGCTATTCTAATTCTGATCTTGAAAGAGCCTTCCAAACCTTACTGAAATTTACTATATAACAGCATAAATTATGTACAGCTGCTGTTGTAATAGAGTGACTGGCATTCACCTCCTAGATTAGTTACTATAAACATTTACAATAGTTCAGCATGGGGAAAAAATGCCTGTACAAAAAAAGCTAAAAGCTGGCCCTGTAGCTGTTTTTCCCTACTCATAGAAATTATCCACAGCACTTTCCATACCTGCAGCAGCTCTGGAGAAAATCCAGAGAGGGAGCCCACTTAGCTGTGAGACCCTGAGAGAAATCATCTGTCATGGGCAGAGTAGGAGCTTCAAACAAAGCTTAATAGACACGCCCTCCCATCGAGTCACAAGGTGCAGAAAGGACACCTTTGCTTTCTAAATTCCATCTCAGATGTGAGTCTAGGTGCAGCTGGATCCAACCGTTGTCCCTAAAAGTCGTGCTCATCACCCAGTGTGTTGCAAGCCACTCTTACACACAGAGGTGAGGTATTTGTTTATTGCACATTTGTGCAAAGGGGGTGCTAGGTGGTAAATCCACAAAGCCAGCACAACAAAACTTCTCAAAATTTTACATTATATATATGCATTTTAGCAAACAAAGAAATCACAATTCACTGGCTACCAGTTACCTAGTTTTCTTATTAAGTAGTATTCTACCTTCTCTTGGTTGAATGATTCTCTCCCTTCTCATGCCAATTAGTCTGCGTGCTCAGTGCTCCTCTTCTTTTGAGTCAGTGGGTTTCTTTAGTCAGTGGTCTGTGAGCTGGTGGTTGCAATCTCACCCCAACAGAATTACCTTCTACCCAGCTGGCTCCGTGTGTGCCCCACACCTTGAACTCCCTGCCTGTGTCAGAGCCTGAGGCAAGGCACTGTGACCTGGTGCCGGTTCCTTGCATCAGGAAGGGCATGGGGACCTGTGGTGCCAGCCAGGTGACAAGAGCCACAGCAGGAGTGACAACTCAACAGGAAGACCCCAGAATGTGTGCAAAGAGTTTGAATGCATGGCTGGTCCTTTGTTCATGGTCCCTCCTTTGAAGATCTGAGGTCTGTTTCGTTGACAAAACAAGACCCTGTTTCACAACCCCCTTCTCTTTGTAACTCTCAGGGCAAACTGTTAACTATTTCTGACTCTCGAGATGTCACAATATTAACCCCAGTCTTTGTCAACAGTTTAAAATATAAAGGATTATATAGATGGAAGTGAACCTTCATGCAACTTCATCCTGTCGGATTAAGGTAGCAAATCAGATGTATTTACATTAAAATAAATTATTTATTATGATAATGATTAGACAAAAACATTTTAATAAAATAAATTCCTACACATTATAGGTAGCTATATTAGTATAGTATGGTGTGCCATTTTTGAAGCAATACTGAAGCAGTTATATTAAAATCAATTATATTGAGATTGTTTTTACTCACTCATACCAACACTCAGCCTCGAGGAGTAATGTTGAGGGTTACTTGAAGTCCCCACTCAAGGGAGGAATCTCCACACACTCCGAAGAGGAGGTTGTTAGAAAACCCTTCTGTTGAAATGTGGCGCTGGGCTTTCATAGTGATTCAGAGTCAGTCCTATGTCCCTGGGCCAGTTGACTCAGTTCGGCAGCTTTAAATAAGCTGTCAATTGTATCACTTGTTTCTTCCTTTGTCAAGTGCTTTCTCAGGTCTGCTACACCTTTACCTCGCTATCAGGATGTT
Source organism: Origma solitaria (assembly GCA_013397895.1). Classification (NCBI taxonomy): domain Eukaryota; kingdom Metazoa; phylum Chordata; class Aves; order Passeriformes; family Acanthizidae; genus Origma; species Origma solitaria. The sequence continues at coordinate 4,651 of VZRL01003106.1, forward strand.
TAACTTTGGGGCTGATGAGTCAGGTTGGTCCCACCATTCTTCAACATCAAAAGCCACATGACATCCCCTTCTTCATACCCCACTGACACCTTTGCTAGTAGGGTATTGCTCGAGTTGTTTGCACCCCATTCCTGGCAGAGCATCATGCTAATCGTTTCAAAAACAAAGAGTAAGAACAGAAGTTTATCATATGGAATCGGAATGTCACAAGGAGTTTCTTTCTTTGCCTCTTGGAAAAGGAGGAAGTGATTTTTTGTGGGGCTTGTTTTGGTTTGGTTTTGGTGTAAATCTAAGCCATGTTCAGAACCCCAAAGAACTGTATTTGATGACAAACAGAACCCAATAACAATCCTGAATGGAGAACATGAAATCTAGCCAAAAGCCTGTATTTTTCTTGTTTGAGACAATCCATAGAGAAAACAGAGAAACTGAAAACTGCTATGAAACAGATATTACACTCTGAATACCAGGGAATGAATTTAAGAATTACTACTTGCATGACACACATTTGAGCTTTCTGGAATATGTCTTCAGCTTATTGCTCTCTTAATGGACCCCACTGGTTTTGGACAACATTTACAAAAAACAGAGTGTAGTGGCGACCAGGAAATCTCAGCTTCTGAGAATAAGAAAAATTTGAGATAAATGCAATAATAAATTACCTTATCTACACAGCTGACCTCTCTTTTATGCCAAAAATTGCTCAAGATCTGGAATTTTTTTTCCCTAAAAGAAGAAGTAAGAAAAAAACCATCAAGCTTAGACAATAAACTGAAAAGCCTTATGTTGTATTAGAAAAAATCTGTATTTTCCAATATGAGGGAGTATCTCTTTTTAGTTACATTTAAGGAGATGTAGTATGAATTTAAAGATAGCATTCTTGTTACCTATTAAAATACATTGTTATTGATATACCATCCTTTAAAAAGAGGAAAAATCCAGACTTGTACAACATTGGATAAGGGGAATTCTTTTTATAACTCCTCCTAAGAGGAAAAGGAATGTATTCTTAATGAGTATTGTTATGGACTTGCTTTAAATTCATTTGTACTGGAAAATATTTGAATGCTGCAGTGTCATCTGTCACAATCTGGATATTGGAGTAAATGTTAATGAAATATGATGCAACAGTCTATCCTAAAGCAGATAGGATTAGAAGACTATAGGGTAGAGCAACTGATTCCTTTACTTAGGGACTCAAACACCTGTGGCACCCAAGCTGCTGGCTGGGTGGACAAGTCCCAGGGTTTCTCAGGGCATGTGTGCGTTTGGGTTTGCTGTTGCCCCAGCGAGTGCAGGTGATGGGATTCTGGCACCCAACACTGCCCAATGAGGCCTTCTGCTCCATTTTCCGTGTGAGTCAGATGAAGAGTGCTGTGTCTGTGGCAAGCTGTATTTTCAGGCAGATGGGCTCCCACATACCTTGTGCCTCAGAAAATTATCTGGGGAGCTGTTAGAGCTGTCGGATAACCATGTGTTTCTGAAGGCAGTCCTTGCACTGCAGGATCCAGCACAGTTTGGTGGGAGGAGGAACAGATGGGCTGCTTACATGGCATGTGTGAAAATAATGCATATCTTGTCTAGACAGGGATTAAATGCAGACAGGGACAATTCTCATGGAAGAGACGCTTGACTTTCCTGTGCTGTGTTTTCATGATGGTGCACTTCTAACAGGAATGTGGGCTGCTCCAAAATCAGGATTTTTGGAAGTTTTCCATTTACTGAAACTTTTCTCAGGAATATAACTTTGTTCTGCACAGATAGTTCTATCTACTCTGGCATGTGGCATCCTGTACTTGTACCTTTGTTTCTATTTCTTCTAGTTATTCAGACTTTGGTATTTTATTCTTCAGTAATTTTATAACAGAATTACAGAATGGGGAAAGTTGAAAGGGACAACAGTGGGTCATCTGCTCCAACCTACCTGCTCAAGCAGGGTCATGCTAGAGCAGATGGCACAGAACTGCAGATGGTCTCCAGTGAGGGAGACTCCATAACCCTGCTGGGCAGCCTGTTCCAGTTCATGGTCACCCACATGGCACAGTAAAGAAGTTCTTCCTCAGCTATGCAGACCAGACATAGTTCCATAGGCCACAAAGTCAGTAAGAGCAAAAATAAAAATACACATTTTTAGTATGTTTTTCACTAATTACCTGTATGAATTGTTGGCTAAATGATTCCCATGTTATTTCAAGACTGTTTATATTTATGAAGTGGGAAGTCTTGAAAAGGAAAATGAGCAATTGGCACCCATTTGTGGAAAAGAAATACAAAGTTCAGAGAAGCACACACGGAGAAACATACAGTATGGCTTGCTCAGAGATGGACCCCGAATTTCTACAAACTGTGACATAAACCAGAGAATATTATGCAAGGAAAAACCCCATGAAACACAGTGAAACTCGATCTCATTTCTTCTTTAGTACAGCTGGGCACAGGAGGAGGCAGTCACAGGCAGGAGCAGAGGGACGGATGAGGTGCTGTTGAAAAGCAGAGGGACTGTTGGTGGGAACAACATGGTGGCAAGGCCTCCATGTGGGGATCATAAGTTACCTGAGTCCCAAGATTCCCAATGTCAGCAGGAGTCCACCACTGGGACTTGGGAGAAACCCTCAGGAGGAAACATTAGGGAGAGTCTCTTGTAGAGAATCTAAAAATTTGCACACACTTACTATGGGAAAATGACTGGGGACCCTGTAGAGGTAACTGGGGGTACAGTTAGAAGAAACCGAGGGGTTGTATTGGCAACTTAACAAGGGTTATAACAGTACGGAAATGATAGGGTAAACCACAGTTGCTGCTCCCTGGATGGAATGTGGTTGGCATGACTTGAAAGCTATTCCTCGATGATTCCCCATGCACATATCTGCTAAGGGGGAGCAGAGAGTGGAGCAGAGTGGAGACACTGCAGCCAGGCACTGTGGAGATACTTGCAGGGAAGGGAATAGGATGCTACTCTAGGGTAGATAAAGTACTCCCCTCAACCAGGGGAGAGAGTGGAATGTGTCCTGCTGCTGAGACTATGGCAAAATCACTCTCCTCAGAAGAATTTGGTTCATTAAAGCCTAATGATAATTTTAATGCACACCTCCATCCCAGAACTATTCACCTCCAAGGTACAAGCACCCCTCACTGGGCACACACTCTGTATTCCTTTTGACTGTATCTTTAGAAGTGAAGTGAGAGAACTTGACACCAATCAGTAAAGAAGGTATGTATGACTAGAGAGTCATTCAAGCCCCACCAAAACATGAAGAAATAATGTAAAAGTAAGTTGAGAATGGGGGAGAAGTTAGGGAAGGGTCCCTCATAACTGCTGGGATCAGTCACTGGGCTGAACCTGTCTTCTCCCCCATGGGGATACCAACTGGGTAAGAATCGTGTTCTACGGAGGCCAAACTTTTTACAGCAGATTAGAGCTTGCCTAAAGAATGTTTTTCCATAAACTCTCAGTGTGAGTCCTTCACAGGCACTAGCAATTGCCAACAGTGGGTAACACACTGTTGTGGTTTGACCCTGGTTAAATGCCAGGCACCTACGTCTGCTCTCTCTACTCTCTCCTGCTGCAGCTGTGCAGAGGAGAAGGAAAAAAACAAACACAAACACACCGGACTCATGAGTTGAGATAAGGAGTTAATGGGAGAACGGACTGAAGAAGAGGACAGAGCAGGTGGTAAACTTAGAATTGCAAAGTGATTTATTAACCTAACAGAGTCAGAGGATAAATTAAAGGTAAAATAAGCTCTTAAGACACCACTTCTTCACTCACCCCCCCTTCCCTCTTAAGGCACCATTTCTTGGCTCACCCCTCTCCCTCCTTCCAACCAGCAGCTCCAGGGGGCAGGTTATGGGGGTTTCCTTTGGTCAGGGTCAGTCCACCAAGGAGAAGAGTCCTCTACTTATCCATGGGGGTACCTCCCACGAGAGACAGTCCTCTGTGAGCTGCTTTGGTGTGGGTCCAATCTCACAAGCAGCACCTGCCCGACTCTGCTGCAGCAGAGTTCTTGTCCATAGGGTGCAGAATTCCAAGCCGAGGCCAGGCTGTTTCCATCCNTCCTCTGGCGTGGGCACCTCCCCACTGGCTGTGGGGATTCTCTGCATCCCCTGGACTCCATGGGCTGCAGGGGCACTTCCTGCTCCCCCCATGGTTTGCACCACAGCCAGCAGATGACTGTCAGCTCCGGCGCCAAGAGCACGTCCTCCTCCACCTTCTCCACTGACCTTGGTGCCTCCATGTATTTTTCCCTCACATATTTTTACCTCTTCCTCCTCCTCTGGCCAGAAAGAGGTGTGTGCTCACATTGTTTTGATTTCTTCTTAAACATGTTTTCACAGAGATGTAACTAACATCTCTAATTGGCCAAGGCTTGGCCAGCAGCATGTCCATCATCTTCAGAGGCATCAGAGATTGGTTCTGCTGGACATGGTGGAAACTTCCAGAACCTTCAGACAGGGCACAGAACCTTCACACAGGAGCCATCTTTGTACCCCACCCTACTCACTAGCAAAAACTGGGCCAAGCAAAACCAATGCAACCACTCTAATAAGGAGGAAGACCTGCTGAGAGGTCTTCTTTAAAATGTAGGTGTTTTCCTGACCAAATCAGTGGAACAACCCTCTGATCCAGCAGGAATGCTCAGTGAAGGGCCCCTAATGGGACAATGATAGAGTGCTGGGGCACAAGAATCTTGGTTTTCCTGGGATGCTGACAGCACTAAGAGTCGAATAAATCTTCCCACCCAAAGTGTCCAGGAAGCCTCTCCTTTTCACATGAAATTTACCTTTTTTTTTTTTTGTGGGCTATCAGATGGATACCACCGTGCTTCTTTTATCTGCTCCAAAGGAAGACAGTGTATTATGCTTCAGCTGTGAGCAACTGTGCCCTGTGAACTCTGACATGGTGGTGGTTGGGGATCTTCTTTCACATTCAGCAATTAAAACTACTGCTGTATATATTTCAATGCAAAATCTGGCAATTTTTGCTTCTGTAAGCAAGAATCATGAGATCATTGAATATACTGAACTAAAAATTATGCTGCAAGAATAGAAAAGAGGAGGGTGTCTGGGGAAACAATGGCAATACTGCAGTAGGCTGTTTATGTGTGCAGACACATATATACTCAAACAGTGTAAAATGCAAAGTTTTGGAGCTTTAAGTCCAGGGTACTTTTTGATAAAACATATAGAAGACAAAAGTAGAAAGATAATACCACTATTCCTACACATTAAACTAGTAGGTTTAGAAAGATGTGCTGATTTACTGGGTTTTTATTTACTGAATGACTAGACAGTTAACCCAATTAGATTTTATGGCTTGCTGTCTGAAGGGTATTAGCTCCACATAAGTAGGAAATGTTGCTTCAGTTATCTTAAATGGACATATTGTCATAATATTTTTCAGCGATGAGCAGAACATGTCTTGTTCAAAATAATTTGTTGTGTCAGTCAATGTTCAGGAGTGGAATACACTTAATGTGATGAAGCTCAGTGCAGTGAGTTTAAATCCTTTTCAAGAAACCCCAATTTATCACCCTTCCAACCTTGCTAGTCCTCACGGCAGCCAGCTGTGGGACTGAGACAATACAAATCATCATTGGCCACTGTGGGAAACAAGTGGCTCTGGTTTCAAGACCTGCTGGTGTGTGTGTGAGGACAACTCTCCATGAGGTGCTGTCTGTACAGTTCAGTTTGGCTGTTAGGCTGCTTACCACTTACATTCCTAACATTTATTGCAAGAATGGTGTCACAATTATTTTAGAAATTGCAGTACTTGCAGCAGTTGAGGCAGGATTGGTTTTAGCGTGATCTCTGTTGGTTAACGCTTTACCCGTATTACATCTTTGCAAGATACTCATTCTATGTCTTTAAGAGACACACGCACTATGTATTTGAGAGACTCAGTGAGTCACTCTCAGTCTCTCTCAGTCACAAAGAGTTACTCTCTTGGTAGCCATGGAGAAGAAAAAAAAACATAGGTTAAAGATCGAAAAACATGCATGTAGTCATCTCCAGAGAGAGCAGATATGGTTGTGTTCTTCTAAAACATCTTGAGACATAAAAATGTCAATATGAGCAAGCTTATTTTGGTTAGTGGAAAATGCAAGAGTTGACTCAGAGAAGCATTTTGTGAGACGTAACTGAAGGAGACAATTGTGGCAGTTGTTGGTAGGAATTAAATACTTTTGGTTCAATTATGTTTCAATCAAAAAAATACAGAATATTTTGTTTCCAAGAGGAAAAGACAAATTAGATAGGAACTGGCACAGAGCCCAGGATGGAAAAAAACATTAAGCAAAATAGTCATAGAGGAGTCTAGGAGTAGTGCATGTGTAAAAGTACTGAAAGTTGCCAAAGAAAAGGGGAATTTGCCCATTACACTCTTACTGGATGAATGCAGAAGAAAAAGACTTTTCAAATCCCATCCCCATTCCAGAAAAGTAAAATACCAGAGTTAGATTTATTAAAAATATCAACCTTCCTCATGACTCAAAAATTACTGTTAGGAGTCTCTTAGGAAACAGCACTGAGAGTATTAATTTTGCAACATTCTTTCATTTATAGTTCTGGGGGTTTTGGCTGAACATTGTGATGACTAACAAGAATAATGCAATTTTATTTAGGGAAATAAAAAGCTCCTATGAAAATCCTATGAAGGTTTGCTGTACTCATAAATACTACTTCACAACATCTTGCCTTTAACTGATTTTTATTTAAACTGATGGAACATATAAATTATTAATGAATAATTTAAAAAAAAATGGACATATAAAAAATGCACAGGCTAATGAAGACAATATTATTTCTAATTGGCATTCCAATGGCTAAGAATAGTTAAGTCCTGTCAATGACTGAACGTCAGCTTGTGAAGATCAGGAAGATTATGTAGTCAGTTCAGAGGGGTTACTAAGTAAGCATCTCACCAACACTTTTACCTAAAATCTAGGTTACTTAATATATCTAGCACATGTCAAACAACTTTTCACTGTAACTATCACTCCAAAAAATGTTGATGGTTGATTCCTCTGAGCTTGTGCAGACCACTGACATGGTGACTCTTTATGTCTTTCCTACAGAAGGTCACATAAGACATAACCAAAGGCCGTGAATAGCCTCCTCTGCTGTTCAGGAAGAAGCAACATATTCCCGTTCCCATCTGTAAACAATGCTAGGACATCTGGGGCAACTACCTGCTGGTGCAAAGTACAGCCTTATTTGTTCCTTGTTTAGTGAATTTCTAAAGTTATGATGGTGGGGATTATTTGTGTATGCCAGGCAGAAATTACTCATGGACTCGTTTATTGTTTTAACACTTTTTATAATTTGATCAAAATTCTACATAGGAAGTTTGTAAAGGATTTGACTTCTCATTTTAGGGCTTATTTATGCTCTTCCTGACCACTTGATGTCAGGTGGTCATCCACACATTTATTGTTATCTTCCTATATGTAACCAGATGGTGAGCACTGTTATGCATATTCACAAAGAAAAATGCGTCCTTAATGTGTGCATTAAAACATTTGTCATATATTAATTCAGATGACTGCTCGAAGATGTCTAAGAAGGTTTCAGTGCCTGCAATAAGAGAGAAGGCATGGAAAACCTCACAACAAATTCCTGCAGAATATGGCTATTTTAATTGTACCTCAGCTTGGCTTAACCCTAAAATGTAGGTTGGCCTGAATTTAGTGTAGAGAAATGTCATTTTCACTTAGTTCAAAAGGGGATTATCTTGCTCAGTGACCACAACCAGGCAGGTGCACAGTCTTGACATCTCAGTGGATGGCACGTTATTTAGGTCTCTGCAAGGCAGCGGCACAGTAGACAATCCCTAGTGAATTCTAATTTCATGAGTTGCAAAGCAGTGGTAATGATGGATGTGGACAGCAGGCTTTCTCAGCACGTGACAGTCTGCTTTTTTTAAATAAGCAAAACCTGTAGCCTTGTCAACACATATTATTGCTAATCTCAGTCAAGAGCCATAGGGCTGTTTCAGGTGGGAAAAACGTGGATTTGGGGTCCTGTTGCAGAATTACTTATGTAGCATTGAATTTACTAACATACAGAAAAATCTCCTCATACAGAATCATGGTATTCACATTCTATTTCTTGTAAAATGTTGCCTTTTCCCAGTTGACACAGCCCTCAGTTTTGGACAAAATAATTGTTGGCAGTATTTTGTCATTGCTCATTATTTTCTACCTGACTGTGAACAAAATACAGGCCAGCTTTCTGTGCATTAATAAAACCAAATAAGAAATGAATCTGTACACCAGATCATTACAGTGCTGAAAATTAAAGGCAGAGGAATACTTTTTATGGGCTCTGTTCCACACTATCATTTCCATTAGAAATCCAATAACAAAACACTGGAAAGAGCAAGTTAGAAAGATCTACTGTAAACCTTAGATTAAAAGTGAAGATTATGGACTTTATACCCATGTTGACTTCTTTTTGGTAAACTGATTGGTCAGTCATTCTTGATTCAAAATTAAAAAATATGCATGTCACAGGGACTATGAATTTTACATGTTCTTTTGTTCTTTGTGTTTAGAAACATGATTGTCTTGGAAAAAGGATTTGGAGGTTAGCAGGTGAGGGTCATCACAGACTCCATGTATTTCAGCATCCCAGCCGTCATGATCAGTGATAAAGAACATTATTTATTCCTGTGGCATTTTTTCCTACAGTTTTTGGGCCAATTGAACAACTTGCCAAGGCGCTTTTTCAGAGAGGAGTGATAGTTGTCTATAGCATCTTCCATCTAAGGTGTTTTGGGTCACAAGCATTACACCTGAGGTAGTGTTACCACTAACCCAAAACATCAGAGATGAAAGATGCTACATCCTTAAACCCCTTAAAAATACAGCGTTAAAGAATATATACATCCAACCCATATAGCAGCACAAGAAAAAAACCAACAAAAAGGACTGCTCCTGTGCCATGTAGCTATTTTTTGTCCAGCTGAAGACAATGTGACTGATCAACAGACATTTTTTTGCCATGCGTACAAGGTTTGCTTCATAAACACTGAATTCTGAAGTAGCTACTCTTCCACAAAAGTTGACACAGGAGCTGTCCTATACAGATGTGTCTCAGCAGGGTATATAACACCAGTATGCATAAGGCCTTTGGAAACAGAAATATGTTGGTTTGGCAAAGATGTATAGAAATATAGGTGAGATTCCACTGGGATGCCCTTGATAGCACTCCTGGGGCTGCAGGTGACCCTGGCTTCCCACAGCACCTTAGCAGGGGCCTGGGGACACCAGCACCTCCCAGCCCAGAACAATCTGCACTGCTGCCTCTGAACCAGGACTCTCACAAGCGTGCCGGGCTTCCAAGATTCTGGAAGCAGAAGCAAGGTGTTATAAATCCCAGGAGCTTCAGCTTGTCAGAGAGCTTTGCAGCTTAGCTTCCCTGATATAAATGAATTTCCATGTTTTTCTAAAATTTGTCTGTATGAGTTTTCTGTATGTGTCAGTGTATAATTAAATGCCTTAAGATCAAGTGATCAGGCATTCATGGCATAGCTCTGCCTGTCATTAGCTAAACAGTGCATACCAGTCACCTTCCAAGAGTATACAAAAATATGAACACTGAGGTAGTTGTCAGTGATCCTTACTCATAGATATCTGTAAGTGCATTTGTCTTGGTTTGATAGACAGGTGTCTGCTAAGGAAGGTGAGAACCTTCCTTAGAACACAGAATGTGAACCCCCTTCCCTCCGAATTATTATAACTTTGGAATCAAGGGCTCTCAGGCAAAGATATGGAAAAAGGAATAAGAGTACTTTACTAGTATCTAAAATGAGGTAAACAATCAGTAACAAAAACACTAAACAAGGTAAAAAACAGTAAACAAAACCAAAAACTCGGTGGCGGATGTCCCTGGGCTGCCAGGCACTTTCCCGTTTGGTGCAGTCACGGTCACGGCCAGCAGGGGCGCTGTTGGGCTCCCAGCCCAGCAGGGCAGGTGCGATGACTCCCTCGGAGCTGTAGGGGGCGCTGTGGCGCGGGGTTGGATCTGTGTCACACACGGAATGGCAGATGGGGCTGGGCAGGGATGGCACGCAGATGGATGGGGCACAGCAGGGAGCTCAGGGCAGGAAGATGGAGCAGCCGGGTCAGCCCACCTGGGCCGGCCAGCAGAGGAGGCGGCAGGAACTCTGCGGTGGTAACAGGCAGGGCATGGGGCGGCAGCAGGCGGGGTCCCATTCCGCTGCAGTGCAGCTGGGAAATGCACCCTCCCAGAGGGGAAGAGAGGATTGGAGTCCCGTGCCTTTTTTCCCAAAGGGAGAAACTTATCCACCAGGTAGAGAAAAACCAGCACAAAGCCGGGCTTTTTCCACACTCGCAGCCAAAAAGCAGAGAGACGCTTTTTTCCCACTGCTCTCTCCTCCAAAAACCTGCGAACAAGTGCCTCCATTATCAAATCCCCCAATCTCTTGTTTCCGTGCTTCTCCTTGCCAAAAGTCTTTGTCTCTTTTGCAAGAGTAGATGGCCATTAAGTACCGGTCTGCCTAGCAACAGAATGGGGAAAAACTCTACTCCCCCCCTCCACCTTCAACAGTATTTTAAATACAAATTCAACAATTAAAATTAAAATTAAAACCAAAATTTTAATCAATTTGTGTCATGGACTGGAGTCTCCATTTCTGGGATGCATAATTCATCGAATGATTTTCAACAGTATCACTCATTAGCCCTTTTGATGTATTTGAAAATGTTTCTGTTAATTGCATTATACCAAAATTGGTTTTTTTCTATGTGTAATTAGCTCTTTGACCAGCTGCTGACACAGGTTCTTTGAGAAAAAGACATAAAAAGAGCTCATTATGAAAGAAAAATCATTAAACCTATTTCCTAATTTCCTGCAAATGAATGTATTTCTCATTGATACTTTCAAGGATGGAGAAAACATCACCAGGAGAAAAAGCACATCTGTCACATGTTAAAAAACAAAGGAAATACTTTTTGAAAAAAAGTCTTTCAATATTTAGGTAGTGTAAGTAAGCAGGGAAATGTGCAAGTGTTGTTTAAATGGATTTTATCCTTTTACTTTTCATCATAATGTTCTCTCAAGTGTTCTGACACTTTGAACTTCTTACAGCTGGCACTCAGAGTTGAAATGTGGTATGACAGACTGTTCAACTGAATTTGACAAAATTTCTGATTTAGTTTGAAATGAAAGGCAAAGACAACTCTGAAAACAGCAAACAAGTCAAAAGAAGAATGAATGAGAGATTAAATAACACAGATAAGAATAAACAGAAAAAGTGAGTAATTACAGTGCTTAGAAGGATTAGGGGGAGTGAAATGATGGAAAGGGTATTTGGGCAGTGAGAGCTTTTGCAAAGTGGTTAGGAAGTATCATCTCAAGAATTTGGATATTAGAGGATAAAGGCAGCTTGCCTAGCTTCCATAATTTGGGATGCTGTTGGAAGATCTTATATCATGCTGTAGGAGAGAGCTATAACTCAGTACAAGTGTGTAGCCTTGAATCCCTATTACATCCCAATTCTATACATGATGGCCCAAAAGAAGAACAAATATTCACTTTGCTGCTCCATGGGGACCAGCAGAAGGAACAAATCTCATCAGGAAAGTTTATCATCCTGCTGCCACTAGATGCATAGGAACAGCAAGGGCAGCAGTGTATTAATCTTGAGAGACCCATCCTTCCTATGCAATCATAAAGTGTGGAAAATCTTTCAAGTAAAACAGCAATTTCTTGTTTCCTTAAAAATTCCATAAAAGAGTGAGTGCTAAGGAAGCCTCTTGCATGTAGCACAACCAAACTGGTTTGCTCCTAGAACAGAGAATCCACACTTGTTTCCTAAATGCTTGATACTTTGGCATTTTATATCATTCCAAAGTCCTGCCATAAACAATTTGGACAATTAGGGTGACGCTTCACAGGTAAAGGTGTGGTAGTGATACCTTATGCTCTCAGTACAACTACCAGACTGTTCTTATGCTTTTCAGCTCTCTACAAATCCAGTTCTTGTCCAGCAGAAAACACAGTACAAAGTGGGGAAACAGACGAGAGCCCTCTTAACTGCTGGGTTTCCTCTGTATATGCATAAATATATATATGTACGGTACAATTACACACATTTAGTGAAAAAAGTGCCTTTATATTTCTTCATTTCAAAATAAACATTATTTGTATATTATGTTTTTGATTATGATTCTCTGATTTTTTTCATTATTACGATGCAATTTTTTTTTTACTTGAGAATATTCCCACTACAGATGACACCAAATAAGATCGCCATGCCAAGAAAATCATCTTACACAGACAGACTTTTTCCTCCTCGTTTGATATACTTTAATTTTTTTTCAGCTACTCTACTTTTTCTAAGTTTCTGCTTTTGCAACTCAAGTTCTCTGATCAGAACTTTCCAGGAAAAGGGATTTCTTAAATTATTTGATCAAAGAAAGAATGCTGTTCTGCAAAGTAACAGACAAGGACTGGTAATACCCTGTTACTGGGTAGCTGGTAAATTTGTTTTTAATAGCTTTGCAAGTAAAACGATTTTTATGTTTTGCAGAAAATTCATTTACCTGAATTGAATTATGAGGCTGCTCCCAGATCAGGTCCTCTTCTTGGCGGGGACTACAGACTGAGATAACAATTCACTGAAATGCAATACAAAAAGGAATAAAGGAAAATCTAGTAACCACAGCAAGACTTATTAAAAAATTAATTTTTATACAAAAAGAGAAGGTGCTTTACATCTACAAAAGGTGTTCACCACCACATCTTAGTTCTGTGTGGTTGTTGGGACAAAGACAAGATGGCAGACGCCCCCCACGGCTTGTGTCCATACGACCCATGGGACAAATACAAGGTGTTGGCTGCTTTCTGCATCTTGCTCTCCCCATGCCAGCAACAGCACATCTTGAAGCTGCCTTGCCACTTTTAAACACCAGGTCTTAGAGCTGTGTCTTGAAGGAAAGGATTGAGGATGGGCAACAGCAACAACAGAGGATGGGATCTGCAACAATCCCAAGGACTTCCTGCTGAAGAGAGAGGAGCGAAATGGTACACTTCCGTTCCCACTGAGGGAGCTTTCCTGAGCATTCCTTCCCCTGGGACAGCTCTCCCAGCAATGATGAGAGTGGCATAGAATATCAACCTAGCCACACTCACATGGCACTAAGCTCCACCTCCCCCACAACTAGGACAAGAAAAAAATCAGTTTTATTGTGGTCTTTCACTTGAAATGCATCAGCTAAACAGAGATATGCAGGGATAAACAGAGATATAAAGAGATGTACACCAGATACAACATCAGCTCCCAAGGACAGCAGCAATTTCGAAATACTGAAGTTTTGAAGTAGGAAATAGTTTTATATTTGTGTGTTCTGTTGAAATACTTAAAATCAATCAGGAAAATGTGAGAAAAATCTAGATCTATCAATTCCATCACCATATAAAAGCATCAAATTACTTTCTGCAAAATAACCACAAGTTACTGCAACCGCAACATGTCCCATTGATTCACGCACAGTGCACCTAACCCAGCTCCATGATGCTTAACAATTTAACAGATGCTAATGGGACAGAAACTTTCAGCAATGCTCAAGTACTTCTTCCTGAGGCTTTGGAGTATGCCATAGTGCATAAAATTGTTCAGCCAGAAGCTAAAAGCTTTTTCAGCTTCATTTTCAGAGTTTGTCTCAGAGGTATTCACAGACGTAAAAATTTTGCTCTCTTAATTCCACATATGACAAACTGTAGTAACGACGACTGTTGTTCAAACACAATTGCTTTGGTTTTGTCTTTTTTTGGCGCCTTTTGGTACAAGACAAGAAGTTAGCCCTGTGACAAAAAGCTGTTTCAGATCAGTAATGGTTATAAAGAAGGATAAGCTGCAGTACTAATACCACATCAAGGAAAACAGGTGCTGAGTATTAGTAGGTACAGCTATTCTTGGTTGTGTACGATGAAGCTCTAGATTAACTAGAAGGTATTTATATTGCAGTTGTGAAGAAGCTCACATGAGAATGTACATGACCAGGCCTCAACACATAAAATGCAGTGCACGTTTTGCTCCTTGGACTACACAGATTTCACAAAGGTGCAATCTCAGTCTCTTGCAGGCCACTTCCATGACACTGATCAGCATCCTGATATTTTTGTTTGGTGGGAAAATCCCAAGAGTCATGCCTAAGTGGGTAATAAGACATTCAGATATTCAGATTACAATTTCTCAAATGAGCAGCGGAGATAAATTTGTTTGTGGCATGAGATTTCTGAAGATTAAAGAACTAGTGTTAGCTTCATGATGCTCAAAAAGATTATTTCCGTTCTCATAAGGACACTCATACCTTCCAATGTATACAATGTAGATACTAAATACTAAAGCACTTTAACATTCAGAAGTACGGAATACTTACAAAACTAATTTTAGGTGAAATTTATGCATAATCAATCTCCAGTTAATAACCAGCTAACAGGGTTAATAATGGGCTACAAATTCCCCCATTCTCATCAGAAGTCTTCCTCAAATGGTGAGATCGTAAAAAATTGTTACACTGCCATTGCCCAAATCATAGCAGTTCTGTTGCTCAACAGAGACTTTTTCAGATCTCTGAGACTTAACATTTTTCATGTTGAGCTGTCAATGTGGCTTGCAGTTTGGGAGTTCACACATTCAAATAAAGTGTGTGCAGATATGAGTTAATAGACAACCAGCCTGACATTTTTAATGCTCAAATCAAAAATATAACACTAAAATATATATGTTCAATCAAATTTTTTATAAGCTTGCATATGCATGCAGGTAATTACATAACAAACTACTACTGTTTGCATCTGTAATTTAAAAATGAAATTCAAAAGAGTACCAAGAAAACATGACATTGCACTCACAGCTCTGAAAATCTGTCTGTTGATGAACATTAAGTTTGCCATCTGGCTCCCGCACTGTAGGTGCCTTTGTAAGCCCACAAAAATCAGTTTTGTTTGGGCTTTTGCAGAATCCTGTGCACCAGATGGCTTTTTTATTGAACTTGGCCCTCAAGTAGCTGGCCACAAATAAATATGCATTTTATTGGTGTTGTAAAGCTGTTTATCATGTTAAGTGACTCTAGTTTACCTTTGAAGTTTTTCACTCCTTTTTGATAATCAGAGGTTTCCTCTGTCGTTCAATTTAATAAATACATTTATGGACTTGGAAAAATTTGGCATCAGAAAACATCTGGTAAAAGCAACTGAAAAAATAAAATGTACAAACATGGTATTTGCTATGAGCTTCTCATTGAAGCTCTTAATAAAAACATGGAAAGAAATTAAAAATTGTATTAGACAATATTATGTAAAAGAAAAATATCTATTATTTGTAAGTTTTTTTGTCCACTCAAAGTATACTGAAAGTTTAATGAGTATTTTTAAAGTATTTGGTCTAAATTAGAGATAGGAAATACAGACACCACCTTAGGGAACAATGTGGC
The DNA here is from genome assembly GCA_013397895.1 of Origma solitaria. Classification (NCBI taxonomy): domain Eukaryota; kingdom Metazoa; phylum Chordata; class Aves; order Passeriformes; family Acanthizidae; genus Origma; species Origma solitaria. The sequence goes on from VZRL01003106.1 coordinate 20,112, forward strand.
AATGTGGCTGGAAAATAGAGTTGGTCCGTCAAGACCATAAAGTCTTTGCCTTCCAGGACTCAGGTAATCACTGGGAATAGTTTCCATCCTACTGTTGTCTGTTGCAGTTTGTCTTTATCAGAATGGATCCCTACATTTCACATTGACTAATTTGTGCTGGCTACAGATACAGGCACTAGTAGTTAAGTATTTAATTATCTATTTCCACATGTGCATTCCATCAGGATTAATTTAGGATTGTATTTTTAAGACTGCCAGCTGCAATTGTATCTAGATCAGAAGTTTTAGTTTTGTCTACTGCCAGCTGCAATTGTATCTAGATCAGAAGTTTTAGTTTTGTCTACTGCTGTATGTTTTATGTCCACAATGAATACTGTGGATATAGACTTGGTCCAAAAAAATTAGGTCTATTTTATCAGATTGTCCATTGCTCAGAAATGGGCAAGCCTGTGGAATATGGTACTAAAAGGATTGGAAATACATTTCAAAAATGTGACAGAAATCAGCTTTTTGCATCCTCTTCCTTGTAGCAACAAGCAACAGCTTTTTAAAGAGTAACTTACATAAGGCTCAAAGTAAGCCCATTGCATTTTACTGTTAATAACAACTTGCGTTGTCTGCAAAGCTACAGATGCAAGGTATGCACGCACACACACACACACATGCACATATATGTATATATTTCCAGTGTATTTTGCCTTGGTATGTGAAGTGTACGCCTGTCTTTTCTGCAACCCACACATAAGGGGGAATTAGCAGTGGGAAGCTGCTCCATCCATCTCAGATGCCCTGCTATTCCCAGAGACACCCAGATAAAAGCAATGCCAGTGGTAGTTGCCTGTGACTAAAGTTGTTGTTCCCAAAGAGGTTTTAGTGTTTCACACACATCTACACATCTTAACTTTACATTACATTTCCTAGAGATTCAACTCACAAATTATCCAGTGTCTCCCTTTTCCACTTGTTCTTTTTAATTTAATAACATTCCTCAGACGACTTCTGTTGCTTTGTAGTCTCATTGCTCTCCATTTCTTTTTCCCTGGATTCTGCCTCATGAGCACTGAATTTTCTATTTCTTGTTTCATTTTGTCTTCCTCATCTGGAATCATGGAAGATGAATGACGTTTGAAACAGGTTTTGAATCCCACTGGACTGTACACCAACTTTAGGCAAAATATCTTCACCCAATTTGCCTTCATGTTGTAGAAGGATTTGTTTTGAAGACATTTAATTTTAAAAAACCCAACCCAAACCCCAAAATACTGCCTGAAATGATTGTCAACCCTGTGATAATGCAGAATGTTTTGTCTTTTTGGGTTGTTTTTTTTTTTTAAATCTATCAAATGCTCCCAATGGAACAATATCCAAAGATAGTTTCACAGGAACAGTTGATACTGAATTGTTTGGTCATTTTTGTGATAAAGATTGGGCTCTCTCCAGCCTTTTTTGAAGTAGTGGTAATACAATCTTTTGATGATAATGGTTCTTTTATTATTAATTTGTGTTGACTAACTTTGAGATGTTGAAAATCATGAAGTTCTGTATCACATATGGAATTATCAAATAATCAAGTACATCAAGCTCTTTCCCTCAGAAAGCTCTAATACCCACCTAACACCATATAGGATAGGCCTGGAGTTGACTATCTATATTACCTTGGATGTTGTGTTCATCTTTGCAATCACTGGTAATTCCTAAATGAGGCTGTATCAGATTTTTGTAAGAAGCCCCATATAGAAGTGGTTTAAAAGTTAAATGTCTGGTTTTATCTTCTGTGTCAAATTAAGTAAAAACAAAGTTCTTTTCTTCTACTTTATTAAGAGCAGCACAATGCTGCAGTGTTTCAGATAAGTAAATAAGACTCTTTTTTACTAGTATACTATGAAAAACATAGTTGCAGCTTACAGAAAAATGCATTAAGGAGACATGATGAAAACCTTCTTCATTCTCATCCTTAGTCACTTAATGAGCCAGTAAATGTTCTCCTTACTCAGATTAAATGCTATCCAAAAAGAGACAAAAATTACAGTGAAACTACAGAATATGAAAAAGATGACTCAAATGCCAGAAGGCAAAGAGAAAATATCCAAAATACCAATGGGATGATCAAGGCCAACAGCAGAATAATGGTTAAAAAAATCATGTCATAAACACTTTAAAACAAATCATAAAGCAGTTCTGTACCAATGTACTTATTTCTCATGGAGAAAAAAGAGAAAGAAATTGTTAGAATTTCTAGTTATGATTTTGCAGAATCCAGAAAAAAAGGATTGCAGTTTTACTAAATACATGACCTCTGGGATTGCACTGGAACATGTATTCACATTTAATTGCAGTTCCATTACTAAAATTAAAGCAGGCATCTGGGGGATGTTTCTTTACAACATTATTTCTGTAATGTCCCTGCTCTAAATTACAACACAAGGTGCAAGAAAGACTTAACAGTAACCACTTCACAATTTTGTGAATTACTACAGGATTTCCAGAAGGCAACCATGTGTGGGAGTAGGCACAGACAAAACATGACAGGTGTCTCCTCACCAACCAGAGAGGAGGAGAAGCACTGTCTTTTCTTATTCCCACAAGCTGCTGGAGGTTTGTTCATCTGGCACATGGTGCTGCCTGAACTCTTGACAAGTGGTTCTTGCTCCAGTATAAGCTGCACTGGGGTTAATTCACCTGTGAATGTCCTGTAGCAGTCGAGGAAGCAGTTTCATTGACCTCTAAATCTTAGTCTTGGCATTTCCTATATGCTCTTTAGGTATGGGACTCTTTAGGTATGTGGCACCCAAGGATGAGAGATTATGGCAGGAACGGGGAATGGACCTGCTCTGACAATCTCTGCCTCAACCTACACAATACATGTTCACTGAGAAGCAAAGAAAGAGGCTGAGCTCTCTCAGTTACCAGAGTTTACAAAGAGAAGAGAGAGACTCTCCTTTCGCACAGCTTCCAACTCCCTCACCAGTGTGGGAAGAAGTTGATAGATAACGTGGCTGTGGAAGACAGTTTCCCTGTTGAGCAGATCAGAGAGCAAAGCAGTGACTGAGGAGTCCGGGGTCCATTCTGCACTTGTATGAGCAGGTAGGAGGGCAAGGTGGGGCACCTTTGGGTGAAAGCCTCCTCAAACCTGTGCTGTTTGTACTGCACAGTGTGCACTGCTGGCACCTGCTGGTGTGAAACCCGTGCGCCAGAAGCGGCACCACATGGCATTTCCCACTGCGTTGGGACACTGCCTTACCTGAGGATGGTCAAAATGTCATGTCTCATGTCTAAGGGCTCTGCCTTCTGCCACTGCTGACACATACACCACAGTGTCAGCAGAGCTGAGGAGACAGCATGCATTCTTGTTATTGTTAAGGAAGGAAACATTCCTTCCTTGTTACTTGTTACATTAAAGAAAGGAGCAGGGTGCCTTCACCTTGTCTCTGGGGACAGAATATATGCTCAGAGCTATTTCTTTCTTTATTCTTCCCAATTCATAGGTTATATCATAATAGCAGGGACCATTGTGATCACAGGGGATCAGTGAATGTGGTGCTCATAAGGACTTAGTTGGTAGAAACAATTATTTTCTTCCTTCCTCCTCTCCCAAGTGTGCTTTATGTTTGGATTATTGCAGTCACAAGGGAGACAGATAATGGATGCAGACCAAAGAAGAGCAGCAGATGGTCTTGTCACTTAGCCAGCATGCAGGTGATCAGCAGCTCTGAAAGATGTAAAGAAAGGGGAGAGCAGAAAAGCAACAAGGTAAAGTCAGGAAACTGCCCAAGCATAGGCTCTGTGGCTGTGGGAATGACAACAAGACAGCAGCACCAGAAACTTTTGCCAAGGTGGTTGCTGTTCTGGAAGCCACAAAAAAATAAAATAAAATAAAATAAAATAAAATAAAATAAAATAAAATAAAATAAAATAAAATAAAATAAAGGAAAAGAAAAGAAAAAAAAAATAAAATAAAGGAAAAGAAAAGAAAAGAAAAAAGAAAAGAAAAGAAAAGAAAAGAAAAGAAAAGAAAAGAAAAGAAAAGAAAAGAAAAGAAAATAACATAAACCAATAAAAAAAAAACCAAAACAAAACAAAATAAAATACCAAAATATATTTAAAGAATAAGAAAAAAAGAGAGGTTCATAGTAGTGAGTAAACTAGTAATGAAAGCAAAGACGGATCCTAGTACTGAGGAGGACTTTGGAGATGAAACATAAAGAGATAATAGCAGCTTTGTCATGTCAGAGACAAATGTCAGAACTTCTGGATTGTGATAAAAATATTCTTACTCTAGGCCTGTTACAAGGGGCCACTGTGGCTTGAAACAAAGGTTCTCAAAGCCTGGAAGGTGGCAGTCAAATAAGATTGTGGTTGAAAGGATGCATCAAAGCAAAAACCTTATTAGAGGATATTCAATTAGAGCACAGGTGCACAGTTGCAGAAATCTCTTTCGATTTTCAGTGTTTCCAGAACATTGAAAAGAAAAATATGGAGACAGCCAAATTTTAAAAAAATTACAGAAACAGCTAAGTTGTTTTTTATTTGGGTAACCTGATAGGCAGTTATAAAAAGAAGGCTGAATTTGCAGACAAGCTAGGCACTAAAACTTTCCATTAAAATTAAGAAGCAACGTATTTTTGAATTCCATACCAGATAGCTCTCTATGTCCTTAGATAGGAAAGCATCTTAAAGAATATGACTCAGAGGAAAAAAACAGGGAGCTATATACAACCAGATTTATAGTCTGTAGCAGCCATGTAGTATTGCTGCTGGATTCACTCCTGTGAGAAGAAATTAAAAAGGTGCCAAAAGAAAGCAGTAGAAATGCAGACAATGGTTTTCCCAGAAAGGAAGTTTTGCAAAGGAGAGGGAAAATACGTATTTAGAATACTTATTATTGTCTTAGAAAAGCCTGGGTAGATTCAAGGAAACAGTAAAGAGATTTTTTTAAAGGGAAAAAGCAGCAATTAACTTCTTTGGGAAATGCAGAGCAGATGGGTAGATAAACAAGGCAGGTCCAGGGCTAGCATATCGTCAGATCATGGTATGTTCAGATTGAAATGCAGTAAATAGGGATATTTGAGGTCAAACAAAGGGAAAAACAGACATAGTACTGAAGCCATTAAAGTAACTAAAGTTTAGAATTGACACAATTGTATCTCAAGCCAGTACTCCAGAAATCCTGCAGTCAATAAATATTGCTTATTCCTTACAATACACTCATCTTGGCTGGTCTTCTATAAATTGTAACATAAGACCATGTAACAAACTCCAAAGACTGAAAACCAAATTATTTACATGCTGTGCTGGAAATCACTATGGTCTATGGAAAAATTTATTTAGGAAAAGACAATCTTTATAATACACAGATATAAGTAATATATTCAACAAGAAAGAGTCATAATGTGGGTTTCTTTATTACTAATAAAGAATTTATTCCTTTTTTTTTCTTTATTACTAATCTCCAAATATAAATGATTCAAAGTAGAAATTTGTATGAAATTAAAATTATAGGAGCTCAGCAGTGTGATCAAAGAACAGAAAAGACAGTGTGATTCAGATTATGTATATATATATTTACATGCAAGCTCCAAATGATTCTCCAATCAACGTTTTCCTTTCCCACTCCTCCTACTGCCAGTGCTAGGATGAGGAGGAAATGAAGGTGATTACATGAGTCCTCTACAATCTTTCATTTCAACTGGAATTGAAATTGCTCATTGCATTGTAGCATCCCAGTGCCACTTGCAGAATCAGGAGGCAATTCTAAACGTCAGCAATATTAGAGGAAAGAAATGCTATAATGTTTATATCTCCTTGGGATATTGAGAACATGGGAGGCTGTTGGGAGGGGAAATTCTTATAAGAAGAGATACTCTGTGATTAAGTAAGCGTTTAAGAGATAGGGAAGAAATCATTCTCTCCAAATTTATTCAATGGTAGTTGAAATAAAAGTAGGTGAAAAGTAAAGATCAGTAAATGTTCTGGGTACTGCAGTATTTGGTGCACATACTCAGTTCCTCATATATCTTTGCAGAGTCAACACAAGACACATGAAAGAACTAGCAGGAATGGAAAAGAAGTTCACCATTGGTGATGCTTCAACAAGACATGAAAGCTGTCAGAGATTACTGCCAAAAAGATTCACTCTGAAAACTTATAAATTAATATCACAATTTAATCCTATCATTACTAGTATTTAATACTAATATTGATGATGAAAAACTGCACTGGAACTCACTTTAAAAAGCCCTATGACTATCTTTGGCTTTTTTCTGGTCCTAAAATGTCACTTAAGTGGCAGGACTCCTCAAAAATAACCTCCAGTAGTTCAGAGGTTTTCTTGGCTATTTTCTCAAATACTGTAGATTGGATTCCCAAGAGCCCGATGATTTGGAAGTACCCATTTAATCTCAGTACTTTTAATTTGTTTTCCTCATATTCTATTCAGCCAAAGTTGTACTGTCAAACAGTATTGCAAACTTTATTGGGAAAGTTGAATATAGGAGGCCAAATCCTCAACTGTGAGAAGTGTCTTTTCAAATGAAACCAGAAAGTACACGGGATAAAGGTAGGGCTCACTCTACACAAAAACATTTCTTTTGCTTGTTTGCTTCATGGAACATAAAGACTCGGTCTGAAATCACACTGCTGGTATGATTTTAATTAAAAAAGGAACATCCAAGAATATAGCTACTAGTACAGCATGCTATGATAAGAAAACTTTTTTTTCAACTTAAAAAATACGAGAATGGCAGACGAGAGGAGGTTTTTTCTCCCGCACCTGTCGGGTCCTGCCTGGCCGGGCTCCTCATTCTGTACCCATCGCTGGCGAAGGACAGAGCCTTCGGTGACAACGCCGGTATTTCCCGCAAAGCTCACTGTACGTGCATGAGCAAATCCCACTGAACCTTCCCTCCACAAAATTACCGCGGGTCGGGGACAATGCCTGCCTTGGCAGGGAGCCACCTCACGTTCCCACCTTTACCCAGGGATCTGGCTGTATCCCGACCTCACGGAGATTCCCTCAGCACACACACTCCGCCCCAGCTTCCCTCGGAGGCCTCCGGGGCGTTTGCCCTCCTATCATCCTGTACGGCAGTCTCCAATGCAGGAAACAGGTGGGGAGGTGGGCAGGACGAGCCCCCCCCCGCCAAGTCCTCATGTGCACTGCCGCACGTATCTCAGTGCGAGTCGGTGCTCCTCCTGCGCCTCGCCGGTAACTTTTTTGCCAGGCTTCGCGTCGCCCGCCGCCACCGTAGGACCACCCAAGGTGGGGGGCTTAGGGCTGCAAACTTTTCGCCCAGATGGGCCAGGGTGGCGGCTTCGTCCTTCCTTCATCATCACGCCTGCAGCTCTATCCTCCTTCGGGCGCGCCACGCTGAGCGGGGGGCGGTGCGGCGGAGCCCTGCACTCGTTCCGGCAGCGGGCGCCGCTCCGCTTCGGCCCGCCCCGCAGCGGAGAGAGGGCGACAGGCTCCGGCGGGCTCTGTAGCTGCTGCTGCCGCTGCCGCCGCCCCTGTTGCAGGAGGAGAAGGATGGAGCCGGGCAAAGAGCCCCGGGTGACCGCGGGGGAGAAGCCCAGTGACCCCGAGCCGCCGGTTTCCTTCCAGGCCCGGCTGTGGAAGAACCTGCAGCTGGGGGGCAAGGGCCGGAGCGGCGGCGGGCGGGCAGCGGCCGAGCGCCGCACTGCGGAGCCCCTCGCCCCGCCGCCGCCGATCGGTGGCAAGGGGGACCTCCCGTCCGGCGCCAAGTGGAGCGGCTTCAAGCGGCGGCGGCAAGTGCTAGACCGCGTCTTCTCGTCCTCCCAGCCCAACCTATGCTGCTCGGCCGCCGAGCCGNGCGCCGCCTGCGGGAGCACCTGCTTCCTCAGGGCAAGGGGCCGCCCGGCCGCCGCCCGGAGCCCGGCGCCGGCTGTCAGGGGCCGGCGGGTGGCAGGGAGGGGCGCCGGCCCGGGGCGCACGTGTCCCACCAGAAGAGCTCCTCGCTGCCCAGTACCGCCTGCCTGGAGCAATTGCTGCAGGGCTCGCCCGCCGCCGGCAGGACGCAGGAGCAGCGCACGGAGGATGGCGACAGCGGCGCGGTGAGTGCCGGCCCGCGTCGCCTCTCTGCGTTCAGGGCCGGGGTGGGGAGGTCGGGCGGGAAGGATGGTGATTTCCGAGGAGGGCAGAGGAGGTGGGAAGGGAGCTGAGGTCAGGAGAGGCGGGAGGGCGACCACTGGGGAAGGGAGCTGCGGTGAGGGGAGGCGAAGGACGGGCAGGGCTCAGCTCTCCTCCCGTTCGCTCGCTGTTGAGGAGTGTCCTTCGCCTAAGGGGGGAACGGCTCGGGGCCCGCCCGCCCGCCTCCCGCGCTGCACTCCCCCAGCACGCCGTGACAGGCGGTGTGGCGGGGCCGAGCCGTGCTCCTGTGCGGGAGCAACCTCCCGCAGACCTTCATTGCATAAACCATGCAGAGGAAAGGTGTCTCGGGGGCTGGAGTTGCGCTTCCCTCGCTCTCACGCTTTTCCCCAGAGGCCACCTCTCACCTCTGTGAGGGCTGTTTCTCCTGGTGTCTGCTCTAAACGCATGCAACGTGGCTTTTCTTCAGGTAACCTCTGCTTTTTTCCTTGTTTGATTATCCAAATTGGAAATATTCTGTCTTTTAATTTCTGCAAGACACACAAACGACGACCGCTAGAATACATTAAATGGACGGTAGGTAATTAACTGGCTTTTACATGCTGGGTACTGCCTCATGCAGCTGTCAGTTCAGTCTACAAGACCGTCATTCTGGTTGTTGGGAGAAGGTGGTAAACAAAGCCTTAACTCTTCCAACCGTCAGTTTTGAAATTATTTGGTAAAACTACTTTTGATAGGGACTGCTGAATCTTGGAATAAGTATACTGTGAGAAAAGTGCAAAACATATGAGTGTTTTTGGAGTTTGTGTAATTCTAAGCAGTCCTCCACTTTTTTCAGGAATAACTGACTAATGCATATTATTATAAATTGTCTTGTGTCATGACCACGGAGAAGTGAGTAGCTGAAGTAAAAGGCATGCTCTGTGTGTTGTCAGAAATAAGCTGTATGGATGCATTTGGCTGCTGTGAGAGCTACAGTACCTATGCTAATGAAGAATGATAGTAGTTCTTCAGGGATTTGCAAGTGTCCCTTGAGGTCAGGGCGACTTTAATGTCCCTCTGCAGAATTCAAAGGAGTTCATCTTTACAAACATAGGACCTAGACGTAACTTTATGTCGTGGGGTTGCTTTGGTTATAATCATCAGCCTGACTGGAGATTACTGTGGTTATCCCTTGTATAATGCTTGTAAAGGCTTTAGATCATTGTTTATTGAGGTGAGATTATTATGAGAGGTGTCTGTGAAGTGGGCATTTCCAGCAGTAGTCAGTCCCTTCCTCTCCAAACCCCTGGCTCACAAAAATGTATTGCCCTTTTTAAGCATTTAAGTGGTATTGTTTGGGACTATAGGACATTTTGTTTTAAAAACTGCTGCATCTAGAAATAAATAAATATGAAAATGTGGGACTTCCTTCAGTGTTATTCTTGCTGATGTGTTCAGTAAAGAAATGTAAAGGTTTATTTACAAAACATGTCAAGTATTTTTTAATTGTGAGTGCATTACCTTTGTTTAGAACAAGGTACAGTCATAGCATTTGGAAAGAATACTTCTAAGTCAAATCAAAGTGGTACCCACGCTTCTCTTTAATTAGCAGGATTATGGCCGATTCCTCCAAGTGATTTCTAGTATTAATTTGGGCTGTGCCTGCATACCAAACATGCTGGTTTTGGTATTAAATAAAGCTCGTGTTGGCGAAGTTTGCAGAGCTGCTGATTGTGTTTGTTTCAGAGGGATGATCTGAAACAGCATAGCTTTTCTGCTATTTCATAAGCGCATTCATTGCTTTTCTCAACTCCAAAGTGTAATCTCACTTGGGTTATTAAATCTAGTTTAATTCACCAGTTTCATTGAGTTATAGGATAGTTGAGGAAAAGAGACTCCAACTATAAAGTATTGTTGATTGCCTTCAAGTATGCCTGGTGCTCCTCAGTGAACTGTTAACAGAGCAAGCACCTTCCAGTGTGAGCAGCTGGTGTTTCCAGTTTAGTGTACTTTAGGAGTCAAGTCTTGCGTGCTTACAGGCTGCACCCCGGGGCAGTAAAGTCCCTGCCTAACCTCAGTTGTGGCATTTACACCCCTTCAGGGAGTTGGGATTACGTGTCTGGTAACATGAGTTTGGAATAACTTGCATTTTTTTGAATCCAAGCTTTACTTACAGCATGTGCTGGTTTAACGGCAGGGAACCAAACTTCAAACAAGCCACTCCCTTTCCCCCTGCACCTTCTGACAATGGAGGGACAATAAGAGATTATGAGTTAAAATAGCAATTTACTCAAATCACAATAAGCACAGCAGTATCAATAGCAAAAAAAGTATAAAAAAAGAGGGTATCCCACCCACAAAGGGCATTTATTGCTGGGAACAAAAGAAAAAATGCCTTCCCAAAGACAGGACCTTGTGGTCTCCAGACAAAGGCAATATGGCCATGAGAGCTCCTTGGCTTAGTGGCTCTGTGGCTTAGTTTTCTCACCACCACTGCCCCTCCCCAGCCCAGTTTGTAAAGAAAGAATAAATAGGACAAGCAAACCCCTCAGAAGCTAGATCATCTGTGTTGCACCATGCTACCACCTCGGATCACTCCAATGATTTGAGTCCTTACAGCCTTCTCTGGCCCTGCCACCGCTCACTTGGCTCTGCTGGGCTTGGACTCTGCCTCAGCTGTGCTCAGCTCTGTGCCACTGTTTCTCTCTCCTTTCATCTAATTTTCCCTGGAACAGCTCTTTCAGACTCGGCTTTGCTGTGCTTCAGGACCATGTCTTAAAGCCACAGCTTGAAGGAATGGGAAGGGGACTGATGGTGGTGAAGAGGGGCTGGGTCCACCTGGCTGATCCCAGTAACTTCTCCCTGGAGAGAGCCAGGCAAGATGGTGCACTTTGCCTCCTGCTCCTTAGCTTTTCCTGCTGGGACCACACCCCCAAGGATGATGTGTGTGGTGTGGAATAAACTGTTAAAAGCTCCATCCCCTTTTCTCTGTAACCAGGACACGGCAGTACAGACTTTCATCAGTGTCTGGATTTTCATTGTCTTTCATTGAGGCCTTACATGTCCAAAGATCGAAAAAATTCTGTAACAGTCACAAAAATGAGATTAAATTACCTAAAAGTAAATCAATGTAAAATTGCAACTTTCTTTAAAATGTGTTTAAAATTTTATTGAAATACAGGGCAAGCAGATGCAACTGCCTTTTTTGGATTAAGACTGATGAATTTTTAGCAAATCTGTACACCAAAAGTCCTACTACGTATTTTTAGGGAGATGGTGGGGAGAAATAAAATCCCACAAAATGTCAAATTTTTTGTGCTTTTAAGCTGAAATAATACAGTTGTCATCAGTGAAAAGAAGCATAAGCTAGTGGATGGGAAGACTTACAGTGTAAGATTTTAACTTGAAATGTAGTTTTTGGCATAATCAAGCCATTTAAATTTGATTTGAACTTATTAAAATGTGGTGTAGCACTATTGCATTGGGTATGGACAATCTAGCAGAGATCTAGTTTTCTCAGCATTGAATAAAGCTTCTCTTGAATTGAATAGGATTAGTATCTTGGTTTGAGTAGAGCTGCACAATTAAAAGTGTAGTCTTATGCAAACAATACCTATTACATTTGAGAACTAAATACTGACCTAGTTCTTTGCTGAAGAATGAATACTTCTGGGAGCTGTCTGTGAATATTTTTGGGAAGGGCATCATAAGAATTTATTGGCAGGAAACTTTGGTTACCATTTAAAACAAACCTAAGTGTAAATGTGTGTTTACATTTACACTTTACAGGACAAAGAAATGAACACATGTGATGTTGAACATAATCCTTCTTCCAGTTTCCAAAGACTATGTAACAGGTCTCCTTGGACAAACCTCTCATAACTTTCCATATGGCAGTCAGTCACCATCAAGTAGCTGAGAGCCGCATGTGTGCTGCATCCTTGAAGGTCTGAGGTCATGGTGATGGAAGCCTCCTGGAGTGTCCCCTGGACAGAAGATGACAACAGCACTCCAGGAGCAATGCTTCACAGTGCTTCCCGTGTCTGAGTATGCTGCCATGGCCCAAGGCAGAGAGGCAAGGGTTTTTCCACTTGTCCCTTTTAATCTTTATTTCCATATCAGCTGGAGCTTGAATTTATCTGACAGTGCCTGTGCCAGCATGGCCTTTCTCTTGAACGTGAGACATAGCTTTACATGAAAAGTTTTACGTCACTTGTATTTTGTCACAGTAATTTAGTAAAAATCAGGAGGATAGAAATATCCCTGTTCCTTATGATTTGCAGTGATAAAGACCCTAAAAGTGTTTCACTGTCTTAATCACAGAACAAGGGTCTGGGCATATGTCGTATTGAATCGACAGTGAACATGAAGAGGGCTTAGGGAGAACATTCCTGACTGAAGGGGTGTCCAGGCTGCAGTATGACTGACACAATGAGAACTCTTCTGGGCTCTTTTTTCCAGTGTGTTTTCTTGCAAGATAGTGATCTGATAATAACAAATTTTGTGACTTCTTAAAATGGGTCCGGGTTGATCCATTACACTGAAAGAGTGGACAGGTTCCCTTCCCTTAGCCCCTCCCTTTCCAATTTTGTTTCATTCATTCATTTTGTGACATACAGAACTATTTGTTTCATTAATAATAATAATAATAATAATAATTATCCTGCAGATCTACATTTATGGGTTTTCAGAGTCAGAGATTGGAAAACAGTGGTCTAGAATATGTAATACAGACTGGTGAGAGATGAGTTGAAGTGACAAACTGGAGATGCATCCAGGGTCTCTCCCTTCCATTCTTACAAATAATGGATAGCTATTGGTCAGTAAGATGGAAGTAAGAGGGTGGACTGTGGCACAAGAGGATCTGCAGAAAAAGTGGAGTTTAGTGAGTTGGGTTGTATGAGGAGAGGTTGCACTTTCAGGGCAAAGAGCATTGTCTTGTATGAAGATGCTGCAAAAGAGAAACGAAATTGTAGTGATTAGAAAGGAGTAGAGGTTGAGCTGTGAGGAATCTTGAAGAGAAGGGAATTTAATTTAGTGTGGAGTGGGATGCAGAGCCAATGAAAACCAGACTGGCATACCATGCATCTTTCTCTGCCTATACGAGAATAAACCTATATCTGGTTTAGAGCCATTTGAGTCAGTGAAGTTACTTGAATTTGGCTTGTTTTTTACAATTGGTGCATGTTACAGGTAATTGATCCAGCCAATGAAGGAAAAGGAACAAAAAAAGACAAAAGGCTGAAATGTCAATGAAAAGCTACACAGATAATGTCACCCAATAGGATCTTAATTGCCTCTTCAGTTAATTTCACAGAGAAAGATTAAGGTGGTGAGAAAACTGGAAAACTGCTGGCTGTCAAGGTTTAATTTAACCTTAATTTTAACCTTTTCCTGACATAATGCCAGTACAAAACAGGAGTTGGAGAGAGCTAATTTGCACGGTTACTTGGAGCATGATTTGAGAGAAACAAAATTCTGAAAATTACGAGGGCAATATTTTAGAAAACAGGACAACTCTTGCTTTTAGGGGTGAGGCCACTGACACACAGGGAAGGAGTAAATAAAAAAATGTTTGGGCCGGGTCAGAAGACTGTGGAGTTTCTTAAATTACATAGAAATGGCAACCAGGAGTAAAAGGCTGTCACTAAAGTTTGTTTCTTAAAATAAAGCTGTTGCAGCTGATAAGGCTATTTGTTTCTCCAAGAGTTTAATTAGACATCTGATTTTGTCAAGAGATGTTCCACATTGCCCTATTTTGTCATTGTATTAATCTCTAATAAAAGGTTAATATTTCAGCAGTTTGAGATGTATTACTCTGTTTCTTGTGCTCTGTCAGCACCTGACAAGACTGTCAGTTTAGAGTATTTTAATATGGTGTATATATATTACTGGCATGGAAATCAAGATACTGCACAATAGGAGTTGTATTTAATTTTATCTTGAATGACCTCTGCTTAATTAACTGAAGATCTGCAGAGTTTTCAAGTGAGCTACATGATTTTTCAGAATTGGCCAGTTTGCATTTATCGTCATGTGAAATATTTGGACTAACTAATAACAATAATAAATGTTAGTGAACTAATAGCAGCTGTTGACTTACTGTTTCTCTATGACCTCATTTAAACTTTATTTCCTCTTCTCCTCACCTTTTGCATTTACTGCTCATATATAAAGGTGTTTGTAGTAATTATATTGAGAATAATAGATGTTTGGAGTATAGGAATTGCAACAGTTCTTGCACTGAAAGACCAAAAAAAAGCTTATTTTGTAATGAAAGCTAATTTTGTAACTATTTAAAAAAATGTGATTTTGTAATAATACAATATTATTACAAATATTGTAATAATAATACAGTATTTTGTATATAACTTTGTGAAGTGCTTTAAGTTTCAGGGGTTCTATCTGTATTTCAAGTGACTGTGTCAAAACTCTTACTTCAGTGTACTTCATATGTGTGTTTCATAACCTACTGACCTATGTTGAACTTCTAAAATTTAAAAATGCAAATACCTAAACTTGGTTATAGCATTACACCTTTTTTTCCCCAAGAAATGCTGAAAAATGTTCCTTCCCTCTTTTTGAAATGTTCGATGCAGAAAATTAGTCATACCAGTAAGACTTTATCATCAGTTACTACATTGTTGCAAAGAGAATTAGTTTCTAGTGTTTTAAAAAAATATGACTAAGACATTTTTAAAACCGCCACCGTGTCATTTAACACCCAGCTTTATAGGGAGTTCTAACTTAATTGGTTTGTCTTGTGTTATGTGCTAATAAATGGATAGACTCAAGTGTCCTCTTTTGATTTTTTTTGACTTCTTGGATGAATTGCTGGTCTTTGGCAAGATGACTGAGAACTCACCATTGATCTGAAGACTAGATTTACATTTTTTCTCTAGTCTTACTATCTATCCTAGATTTTGGATATTTCAAGTCTTCTAGGGAATTTTAGGAGGGTAGCTATAATGTAAGCCCTGAAGCTTTTAAGTTTAAAAAAGGAGTATTTCCTCTTCCTTGTAAAAGAAGGCAAAATTCCCCTGATTTTTATTTATGATACACTTAGTTTATCAAAATGATGAATAAGATCACCTGTAGTCCAGTATGGAGTTTTCTTTATGTGGAGTTTGTGTTCTTCTCAGTGTGTGTTCCATTCAGTGTATTTCTGTAATGGTGACAAACCATAGCAAATGCACCAAAAATTATCTATCTGTATTTGTATATATTGAAGTCTTACGTAGGTAGGTGATTCATACCTTGCCAGCAAGCCAGAGATTTCGTATTTGAAAGGCTTAGGAGTGATGATATCCCATCACTGCCAAAACATCTGGTTTTGAAAGGTTCAGACTCAGTGTGAGAGGTGAGATCTGGGGATAGAAGTATTGCAGCACTGGGATTTTTGTCATTAAAGGCACCTCGTGTTTCATGTGAGTGACGTTTTTGGTGAGGAGGAAGACTGTCTCATCAAATCAAGTAATTAATAAGGATGGTGAGCAGTCTTTTGTTCCTTTGTGCTCTGCCTGGATGTTGCTGATTTGCTTTTCTGTGTAGTCATTTGACCAAATAATATAGAATCACAGAGTGGATTGACTTAGAAGGACCTGAAGGATCATTTTACTGGCTTTATAAGCTGATGAATATAAGTACTGTTACATTGATAATTTGACACAAAGGGATTTTTTTTTATAATTAGGATAACATGTCCTGTAATGTATTGAATTAGTAGGATTAAAATGTATCAAGCTGTCCTAGTTTTGGCCAAGGACAGAGTTACTATTCTCACAGTTCCTGTGAGGCATTGCAGCTTGGACCCTTGTTGGCACCTCTGGGTTGTTGAGCTATAACATTCATATCATCGTGGGGGGTGGGAGTAGGGGATTTACACTTCTGCAAGGAAAGGGGATCTGACATTGGGTGGAAGAATAAGGCACCATATGAAGGGTTGCTGCCATTTTGTTCCTTTTTTCTGAGGAGCAAGTGGTGAATACAGTGGTGGGATGGCTCCAGCTCTGACTATAGTGCAGTCAAATCTGGTTGAACTCAGCATTTTGCATGTAAATCACCCTCTCCTATAGTGTTGTTACTAGTATTGTTGCCGTTACTGTTTTCTTATCTCATTGCTGTTTTCCAGTAAATTGTGATCTCAACCTGTCTCTGGCTTTTGTCCCTAACTGGCTGCATAACGCTTAATTTCTAGCTGGGTTTGAATGGAGGAGTTGAGATAACAGATCTGTTCAGAGCTGGTTGGAAACAACTTTGATCTAAGCGTTCGTTGTGTTCGGTACAGAGCCCCATGGTTGCAGGGATGCTTGGTGTGTTCATGTGGATGTGGTACCTAACTCTTATATTACTGTATGTGTTCCTCACAGTGCTCTTTTTCAGAATGGGGAGAGGGATCAGGATGGCTTTGTTACTGTACTGTGTGATACCATACTGTATGACATGATAACATCAAGTGCAATGAGGGTCATTTGGCATGTGCATTCAGTGCTGCTCTCCTGCCTGGGCCTGGGGTGATACCCCTGGGAATTCATTAAGAATTATACCCAGTTTGGGGAGAGGAACAGAGGAGGATAACGTAGTAGCCCTTGGAACTGGTTAGGGCGGAATAAGCTGTGAAAACATGCTCTACAGGGCAGCCAGGGAGAGAGATCCTTTCTTGGAGTCTCTAGTAAAAATTACCCACCGAGACTCAAGGGTCACTCCTGTCTCTTCCTGAGTTTCAGAAGTCAGGGATACAAAGGATCCAGCCTACTACACCTCAGCTAACAATGAGATCCTTGCAGTTTGTTGAAGGGGTTCTAACTGCTTCAGAAGTGATTGGTACTGAAGCACAGCTTCTCCTGGGACCTCAACTGCGTGTGTTGAACTGGGTGTTCAAAGGAAAAGTCCCTGCCACACATTATGCCACTGATGCTACATGGGGTAAGTGGATTGCTCTGACCACCCAGTGAGCTCAAACAGGAAACCGCAATCACTCAGGGATCTTGGAAATTATCATGAACTGGCCGAAAGGTGAAAATTTTGGATTATGGAGAGGAGAACGAAAAGGTGACGTGTGCTGAGGATTCCCCACCATATAATCAACTACCAGAAAATGAAAAACAATTATGTTCTGTTTAGTGATGGTTCCCCCTCTATTGTAGGAATACTTCAAAAATGGAAAGCTGCCTTATGTAATCCTGCACGGCAGATCACAGAACCTATGGAGGGACAAGTTGCATCAAGTCAGGTTGGAGAGCTGAAAGCTGTCCAGCTGGCTTTAGATTTTGCTGAATGAGAGGAATGTCCAGCATTCTACCTCTACACTGAGCTGTGAATGGTTGCAAATGCAGTGTGGAGGTGGCTGGGCCGATGGAAAAAAACCAGTTGGCAGCACAGAGGTAAACCCATCTGGACTGCTGAATTGTGAGGTATCATTGCCCAGGCAGAGAGCTTGGCTATGAAAGAACCTCATGTAGATACACACACACCCAGGAGTTGGGGTACTGAAGAGCATCTCAACCATGGACAGGTGGATCAGGCTGCCAAGATTAAAGTGTCTCAGGTGGACCTCGGCTGGCAGATAAGGGTGGATTATTTCTTGTTTGATGGGCCTCAGCTCATCAGGGAAGAGAGGCAAAATAGAGATGGGCTTGTAATCAAGGGGTGGATTTAACAATGGACATTATGTCCCAGGTTATCTTTAACTGTTAAACATGTGCTGTGATCAAGCAGGCCAAGCAAGTAAAGCTTCTGTGGTATGGTGGATGATGGTCAAAATATAAAATATGAGGAGGACTGGCAGATTGAGGCAATTATTGCATGCTGACAGTGGTGTAAAGAGCCACTGGGTGGCTGGAGATGTACCCTGTGCCTCATGCCACTGCCTGGAAGATCATCTTGGGCCTTGAAAAGCAAGTCCTGTGGCAACATGGCACCCCAGAAAGAACTGACCTGGACAAGGGAACTAATTTTAAAAATGGTCTCACAGAGACACCTGGGCCAGAGAGCCCAGTGGGTATCATATTCCCTGTCATGCAGCACACTGGGAAAATTGAGTGATACGACAGACTGTTAAAAACACTGGAAGTAGTGGGTGGTGGGAACTTCAAACAGTGGGATCTACATTTAGCAAAGGCCGTCTGGTTAGTCAACACCAGAGGCTCTACCACTTGAGCAGGCCCTGCCCAATCAAAACCTCCACATACTTTAGAAAGGTATGAAGTCCCCATGGTAAATGTAAGAGAAGTGTTAGGGAAAACAGTTTTAATTAGTTCTGCCTTCCATTCCTGGGATTGTTTTTGCTCAAGGACCTGGGTGCACTTGGTGGTTAATGCAGAGGGTCATGGAAGGATGATGTGTACCTCGAGGATATTTGATTCTTGGTTGAGAACAGTTTGCAATGTTGAATTGTGTACGTAATATTGGTTGCTGAATGATCCTACCACTAAATGTCATAACTAGTATGGACAGTATGTGTGGGGGAGGTGCTAGAGTGGTTCTTGGAAGATGTTTTTGCAGTTGATATCTTGCTACCTGCTTCTGACCTTAATTTAGATAATGACTTTGGTAAACTCTTGTTTTTTATGGTACAAACTGAACTATCTATAGTATTTTCATTTTATCATTTAGTAAGGCAAAGCTATTAAAAATAAAGAACTTCGATTTTTTAATGAATAATTACAATTTATTATGGTAAATTCTAAGTGTCTGCTAGGCTTTGACTCAACTGGGAAGAAGTTGTGTTCAAAATGAGTCCCCTTTTTTGATGTGCTAATGCAACACAAAGAGTTATTTTTGTCTTTGAAAGTTCTAAGTAGACAAGATATAGTAAGGAAAAGCAGTAAACTACAGAGTTAATCTTGACAGTAAGTGAGACCAAGATTTCTGACAAAAGACAGGGCAAAGAAAGAAGAGCAGGGAAGGCAAAAGCGATATTGATGGAAACTTGGTAATGTTTAGACAGGGGCCTATGTGCAGCCTTAGGAGAGCTCCTGCTGGTTGCCCTGAAGGATTTAAAGGAGACAACTGAAAACAAATAAAAATTCCAAAAGCAACAACAATTGAAATGAGTTTACTGCATCACTTTGACGTACACTTTGCTTGAGTAAGAAGTAAAAATCCACAGGATTTACTTCACCAATGAATGAGACAGCTAATCTGGCGCTCCAGGGTTTTTTTGCAGTGTAGGATATGTATGTAAAGACGGGAGATTTACTTCCAGTCTACAACAGTCTAAGTTCAACAACTAAATGAAGGAATTTATAGAAAAATGAGATAATGCTTGCTTCTTATTGATGAGAGAATAGGAAGAGTCTGTGTTTTAATACCAAAGAGTGTAATTTAATTCTGGAAAATTGATAAAACTGAAAATCGAAAATTCTGCAGTACCTTTGAGTAGTATACATTCTTAAAGTCTGGGAGAAATTTCTGGAAGAAATAGAAAAAAACAGGACTCCTATACTTGAAGGTAAGCACCTAAAAATTAGTATGTGGTATTAAAGAATAGATTGGAATACATTTAGACCAAGATATCTGATACCATAGACTCAGGAAAATAGTATGTATCTAAACTTCAGTGAGCTATTTTAAAAAAGTAACTTTTTCAGAAATGTGCCTCCTTACAACTTCTGTGACTAAAATCCGATATTGTCAAAGCCTAAGTTAAAAGAGATGAGAGATTTGCACATTTTTTTACAGATAAATCCTGTCAAAGGATTCCAAACATGACAATGCTTTTGTTGTTAAAAAAAAAGTTCAGAATTTTGATATGCAAATAATGTTTTCATATTAGTAGCTAATTAATACTTGCCACTGACCCTTTATTGGAAGTGTGAACTCAAAACACTTTCCATGTATTTTTTTAAGGTCAATGTATAGAAAAACAAAAGAAAGGAAAACCCCTAAGCTTTAAAGGGGATTTGTTTCTTAATTCTTAAATTAATATTTTAAAAAGAAGCCTTCAGAACAACCAAAAAGCAAAATCAATGATTCAAATGATCCCTTGATCACTTTCATGAGCCATTTGGGACCCTGAAGACTGGGACATTAATATGAGTAATATAAACAGATATTTGTCATATTCGAAGTTCCTCTTAAATTTTCACACTGCTTTTATCTGCCTCAATTCCTGTTTCTGTATGCTCAGATCTTTCTGAGCCTATTTGAAGGTCACAGCCGATGTTGAGCAGCCAGACCAAAGTAGGAAGTCAGATTGCTGCACAGAATGTGAATGGCAGAGCTTGTGCCTTCTTTGCCTTCAAGACACACATCACTCAGACAGTTCTGGGACTATATTTGTAAATTTTAATTCCACAGGCTCAAGCTCATGTTAGGTTGTTGTTTTTTTTTGCCTACAAGGTCAGTGAAAGTATTTACCTTGGCTGTAGAGCTGACTGAGAAAAGAAGTGGTGTGTGAAGGGAGAGGCTGTGCTGTGAACATATACAAATACATGTGTGCTTCCAGAAGTATTCTTGGAAATATAGAAAGAAAAAAGCCTTACAAAATAGAGTAAGTGGTTTTAATGAGTTTGTTGAAATAATTGCGTGATCTGCTTCTGATGAGAGCCTGTGTGAACTTTTCTGTCAGAATGCTTCTCATCATAAGAATTAAGTTAATAATTTAATAATTGATTCTCTATTTGGTGTTTAAGGTTTTAAAATTTATTTTAAAATATTTTCCCTTCCATTTTTCCTGTGCTGTGGTAAACCTATTTGGTTTGTGTAGATTCCAGTAGCATTAATGCTCTTCTGTTAACAGGTAATGGGTTTCTATGAGAGGGATGCTAATCCATGGGCTGGCAAATCTGCTGGGGAACTCTCTGAAATCATTTAGCCAAGTCTTGCCTTTCTGCTTCAGTTTCTACGGCAATACTATACTTCTCTCATCAATGTCATGGTGGTAAAAGCGATTTACTTATTAAACATCAACTTCTCTGTTGTAGGTTCATGAGTAAGGATATTGGCTGGGGTTAACCAGCTCAAGTACTGCTGCAGGTTCTCTTGTCGGTTTATCCAGCTGGGGCTAAATTTAGCACCACAGTTGAGCTATGTACATAGCCTGAAGTAAATCTCAGCCAGCTGCAGCCGCCAAGGTGCATCATACCTAAAACTGATGCCATTTTGGCCAAGATTAGGAGGCATGATTCTGCTTTTGGGAAACTGTATAACTTATGGTTTAAATAATAATACGTGCTGCACTTTGCAGTGTTGCATCATCCAAAATGAAATGCAGTACAAATTTGCTTCATTAGGCGGAACAGAGTCTCAAAAATAACCATCTTTCCTTAAAGGAGCCAAGTCTTCCACTGCAGAAGTTTTAATGTATGGCTTTGATCTCAGCCTAATATTTTGTACATATTTAAACCTGCACATAATTTTAATAACACCAAATAATAGTTTTCCTCACGCAGTATGAGTGAATACTCTTGAACCATTTGAACTTGGAAGCTAGGTAACCTAATTACCTATTTACTAACTAACTTAGCCTAGTTCAGATTTATTTCTTTGAGAGATTTTTGGCTCTTCTGCATGTTTGAGAGATTTTTGGCTCTTCCACTTCTTTCTTGTTTTTTGAAATAATTGAACAAGTGTGTGTGTACATTCTTACCACAGAATCAACTAGGTTGGGAAAGACCTTTGAGGTCATCAAGTCCACCATACAACCTAACACCACCCTGTCAACTAGGGCAAGGCACTGAGTGCCACATCCAATCTTTTCTGAAACGCTGCGAGGGACAGTGCCTCCACCACCTCCCTGGGCAACTCGTTCCAATGACCAATCACTTTTTCTTTGAAGAACTTCTTCCTATGACAAACTTAAACCTTCCCTGGTGCAGCTTAAGACTACGTTTTGTTGCCCTAAGACTGTGTTGTCCTATGTTTACATGCAGGAGTATGCATAAGGTGTTTGGCATTTGTGTACATCACTGCTACAACACAAGAAATTTGAGTTTTCACTGTACTTCAGTTACTTGGCATTGGGAAGTCTGTGTCTCCTGTCAGTAGCAGTTTCATGGTTTTATTAGTTATTTTCTGTGCCACTGTCAAAGTGAATCTGAATATCTTTTGTGCCATCATCAAGGGAAATGGTTTATCACAGAACTGGGGAGTAAGAATGTATGCCCCGTACAGTGCCAGGAGAACAGTGACACATACCACCAGGTTTCTCTATCTTACACAAAGGTGTTTGCTGATGCTATTGTATAATTTAGATGTCTGTTTCTCATGCATGTACTGTGTTTATTTAGCCCTGGTCCTATAAGGAGATTAGCTTAAAGAACCAGAACAGACTTCTGGCAAATCCTTTTTGTGTTTGGGATGAAGTGTTCTGTTCACCAGTAACATTTTAATGTATCTCAGGTGTAGCAGAGGAGATGGGAGCAGCATATTGTCCTGAAATGTAAATTAATATATTAAAAATATACAGTTGGGCTGCATTTAGTGGTAAAGCTCTTATCATGCAAATGGAGAAACTGATTAACTTGTTGCCTTTCTGGATGAGGGGCTGGTGACATGACTTTAAGATTGCCTAGATTCAGAGGCTCTATGGACACTGAAACTCCTAATGCTATGGGGGATTGGACATGGAAGTAGAAGGTTGTTTTTTCTGTGTGTCCCTGAGCAGATGGTCCTTCGGCATGAAGGCAGAGGACTCTTGCAGCAGCTTTCTCAAATTAAGCGAGGAACAGGGAGAAGAGCTTCACTTTCTGCCTCCCAGAAACTGGTTCTCATTGGGAGGAACCATGTTAAGTAGGCAGGTTTTTAACCAGGTCTTTATATATAGAAAAAATGAAAAATCTTTCAGTGGTTCTAGTATAGTAAGGAGACTCTGAGGTAGATGTCATTTATTTTACCAGTTATCAAGTATCTCACTTCTGCAGGCAAAATCCAGTAGTTGTAGTGATGGTGAGTTTTTCAGCCATTGCTTTACTGTCTTGTCTTGTAGGACGTAAAGCAGGTTCGAGGGAGATGGAGATCTGTTGGAGCAGTGAAACATGTGAATAAACTCTTCTTGCTTCAGTTATATTTAATTGTATCATTATGTAATTGTTCCTAAAGGAACACCCATGTGTTATATAAGTTATGCTTGCTCATACTAATTATCTTTTTCATTAAGCTTACTAGAAGTCTATGACAGAAAATAATTCTTTAAGAGTGGTTATAAGTAGCTTTTTATATTGTCTGTCACTTGAGATTAATATCAGTAAAATTAAGTACTAGTTACTTGTCAAAGAAGAAAAATTGTGGATTTCTAGAAAATATTTCCAACATGCTTTTCAGGTAATCCTACAGCATGGCCCAGCAGACTGATGTCAGCAACTGAAGAGGAATGCAATACTAATACTAGTCACTAACCCAAGCTTAATCCTTCCAAAGTGTGTGCTCCTGGCACTGGAATTGTATTGTTATTTCCATCCTTTCTAGCAAAGGAATTCTTCTATTATTTAGGTTTTTAAAAAAAAAAAAAATTTATGGTGATTTCAGTGGTTATTTATAAGTGAATGACAGCACTTTTACTGGTAATGTTTACAATTTCAGAAATGTCATCCCATACCTTAATAAGCACCAGTAATGAATATTGTAAAAACCTGTGTCTTTCAGTGCCAGCTGTGATGTTTCAAATAACTAAAATTCTTCCTCAAGTGGCCACCAAAAATATGACTGCAAGGCCGTATGTGCCTCCTAGCCAGTGCCAGCTAGCCAGATGCCATACTTGGATACTCTCCAGTGATGAGCTGTTTGGTGTCCTGTGAAAAGTAAAAGCAAAATTACAGGCAGGGGATCTCAAGTACTGCTGCTGACAGTAATTGCTGATGTTTTCTACTGTATTCCTTTAATTATTTTTAAAAATCAAAATTATTAGAAGACTATCTGAAATAGATAAAAACCAGTCTGCAAAGAGACTCTTGAAATATTAAGTCTGATTAGAGTACTAGATAAATTAATGAAATGTTAATGAAAACTAAGAAAAAGATCTCATGAGACATCCAGAAGTACCTGAGGGATGAATATATAAAGATAACTTAAGCTTGAAAATTTGGTTGCAGATTTTTAATTTATTTTATGCTTACTCTTTTTTTTTTTTTTCATGGATTCTAACAGAACAAACAGATTGCTTTCTTCTGTTGAATGTTTTGCTGGTAGGCACTATTAGGCAACTATTTGAAGCACCAGCTGGCATTTTAGGTTTGTAAAGCTCTGTGCTTCACCTTACATTTATATAGGAAATTCATCATAACTAGAACTACTAGATAGTGAATGTGAGCTAGTCTAAACACTATCTGCCTGTTTCATTGCTGGAGATACCTTCTGAAGGTTTTGGTCAGCTCTTTTAGTCTTTGCATTCTTTTTCTGGGTGGAGTATGTTCACTGTTCAATTACAGTATCAGTGGTCTCATGTGGATGGTCCTGTACCTAGATACATATTTCCTGAGCAAGATTTGTAGCAATAGCATTCATTCACAGCTTCATGTTGTTAGATGAAAAGACTTTCGGTCTCACATTCTCTCTCATTTTCTTTCATGCCTGGTTGTTTTCTTTGGGCCATGCAGTGCCATGTTGCCCTATACTCTAATAACAGTTTTCCAGCATGCAGTCCTCCATTTACACTACAATTGTCAGGGCTTTTATCCTTATCTTTTGAAGATGGTATGGCTGGGGCCAAAGCTAAATGGGCTTAATCCCAGAAACTTTTGGGCTTTGATGACTGCAGATTTTTGCAGGAGGTTCTGGAGGTGTGTGTTCGTTTTGGTTTGACCTCATCTTTTCCCATGGGAGACTAACATTAGTCAGTATTTCAATCTCAATATAGTGTTTCTAGCTTTTGTTTTTTTCCAGGTTATTTTTAAGGGAAGATGCATTTTATTATCAATATTTTAAAAATAGTTTTGTTATGTGAGTATAGGAAATCCAAATGTGTGCATGTGATGACTACCCATTCACATTTCCTGTAGAGCACTCACTACTTCCTGTTTGGCCAGCTGTAGACTACAGTTTTGCTCACCTTTGCCTCTGTAGAGGGAGATACAAACTGTCACAGACATGGTGAGGCATTGATAAGTCTTCATTACAGTCATTGATGAATTATGAAAAAAAACTAAACCCTTTGACAGGTCAATTGTGTCTGAAGAATTGCAATGGATCTGTCTGAATGTGCTCAACATGTTATGTTGGAGTTCATAATTGGATACTGATGGCCTGTAACATTTTCTACTGTGACTGTAAGAATATATTCTCATTAGAGAACGCACTAATATAAGGTTTGTAAGACAATGTGGTTTATTCCAATGGTATTTTTGCTCAGGAGCAAGTAACTGCAGAAACAGTTAAGCACATCAATTGTTAAAGAAAAATTTATATGAGAAATAATGCTGACAGAGGCAAAATGTTGACTTGCAGTTCTCTTGATGTATGTTAATCAAATAAGAATGAAACAAACTTAGTGGCTTCGTATAATACATCTGATATGTTTAAGTACAGCATGTTGCTGCAGTCTGAACTGAAGTCCGTAACTGATGCTATTTTTGGTCTATAGCTAATATTGTTGAAGCATATCAGAAAAGGAATCATTAATGCTAGGGACATCTATTGAAAATTGTAGCAGGACCCCCCTGGAGGTTCAACCCGGATGGATGACAGGACACTGATATGGTTAAAGTTGAACTCCATTTATTGCTAAAATCTGCCTTATTTTATCTACTTTGCTGATGATCACACATCTCACCTGACTACATGATTGGTTACATTATAATGCTCATGCGCCTTAATATATTGCTAATTGGTTATCTCGTGCCAGGCTACTGCGAGTTTCTCCCTTGCTTTCTCATGTTCGGGGCGTCTTCTCTCTGACTTGTTTACACCTTGCCTTAGTTCTTTGTTCTTGCCCTTCAAGGACATCTCAAGGTCTCTTCTCTAAACTTTAGTCATGCTGTGTTTGCAACATTTAGAGCATTTTGACCCCGTGGTTGTTTCTGCAAGGCTTGAGTTGTTCACGGCGTTCAGATAAATGCCATGACCATTGTCGCCCAGGAATTCCTCCACAGAAAATGCCTCTGAAATGTGATTTTAAAATGCAAGATGAAGTCCTCTCCCTGCACATCGGAGGTGTCCTATCATGCAATGCTCTCTGCTTTGCTTGAGTGTTTAGCTGGCACACTGCAGCTGCCATGAATCAGTCGGTGAACCCGTGTGAGCAGGGGGCCTGCAGTGTCTGGAGAGAGGAGGCAGGAGGCAGGGCAGAGAAGGTGCACAGGAGAGCTCTGTTACCTTGCTTTGGATGTTAGTGAGCTTTTGTTGAGGGCAGGAGTGGGAGATTTAGGGCATAAACCTGGCCTTCTCCTTTCCTGCTAGTAGCAGTATTACTGGGAGCTGATCGAATACTTGACAATTACAGCTGCATTTTTTTTCTGCCTCTTACAATTTAAACTCATGTTAAGATAGTCACTTTGTTGGTTTTGCTTGGCCCAGTTTTTGCTAGCGGAGGGGGGGAACGCAAAAAAGGCTTGTGTGTGAAAGTTCCACCCCTTAATCCATATCATTGGCTTAATGCCCAAGTTAATATAGTTCAACTATAAACACACACATATATACATATGCAAGAGGTAGCGGGATCCATGCCCGCATTCTCCACCAAGAGTGTCGTGGTTTGACCCTGGCCAAGTGCCAGGCACCCACGACACCTGCTCTCTCCGCTCTCCCCTTCCACAGCTGGGCAGAGGTGAGGGCAAAAAACTTTAACATGCAAAGGGCTCATGAGTTGAGATAAGGAAGTGGGAGAAGATGCACCAGGGGCAAAACTTAAAGTTGCAAAGTGATTAATTGCTAACCTAACCCTAAACAGAGTCAGAGGAAGATAATGAGAAGTAGAATAAAGCCCTTAAAGACACTGTTTCTCTGCTCATCCCCCTCCCTGCTTCCTACCAGCAGCACTGGGGGACAGGGTATAAGGGTTTGGTCATTTCATCACCGGCATCTTTTTCTGCTGCTCAGGGAGAGGAGTTGTCCTCTACATTGCCGTGGGATCCCTCTCATGGGAGACAGTTCTCTGTGAACTTCTTTGGCGTGGGTCCAAATTTCATGAGCTGCAGCCCGCCTAAATCTGCTGCAATGTGAGCCTCCTCCCACGGGCAGACAGTCCTCCCAAAACTGTTGCTGCATGGGCCCCTCTTCCATGGGATGCAGACCTCTGAGGCCAGGCTGTTCCATCCTGGGAGCAAGGCCTCTCTTTCCACTGGGACTCCCACTGGATCACAGCTTCCTCCTGGCATCCACCTGCTCTGGTGTGGGCACCTGCTGCTGGGCTGTGAGTGGGTCTCTGCACTCGTGCACCCCATGGGCTGCAGGGGGACCACCTGCTTCACCATGGCCCTCACCACGGCTGGCAGAGGGTTTTTGGCTCCGGCGCCTGGAGCATCTCCTCCTCCACCTTCTCCACTGACCTTGGTGCCTCCATGTATTTTTCCCTCACGTATTTTTACCTCTTTCTCCTCCCCTGGCTAAAAAGAAGTGCGTGCTCACAGTGTTTTGATTTCTTCTTAAATATGTTTTCACAGAGGTGTAACTAACATCTCTAATTGGCCCAGGCTTGGCCAGCAGCATGTCCGTCATCTTCAGAGCCATCAGAGATTGGCTGTGCTGGACATGGTGGAAGCTTCCAGAACCTTCACACAGGACCCATTTTTGTGGCCCCTCTACTAGCAAAACCAACACAGTTATGTGTAGTTGCACTGTTTTAGAAATCCTTCTCTTCTTTCTCATGGAGAATAGAGATAAGCTGCACTTTTTGTACTTTCTTAATCTCTGTGTTTGGTATTAGGTGCTGTATAGCTGTGACCAATGGCTTTGGGAGGTGGATTCTCTGCTGACTAATGGTTGCTAGATTATTAATGGATATATAAAGAAGTTTCTGTAAATAAACTCTTGCTTTTGCCATCTTGACTGCTCCTGCCTGCTTTTCTGCCAGCTTCTGAGAATCCCACAAATATCATGAAATTTAAAACCAACAGTCATGCACAAAAAATAGTAATTTTTTAGCATCACTGAACAGAAATATTTCTACTGCAACTCTTCAGGGTGTTCCATCTGATGCTTTCCAGTACTTTATGACCCGGAGATAAATAGAATTTATGTTAATAAAATGGGCAGGTGACACATTGCAGAAGGGCATAGATAGCAACTTGAAAAGTTTTATAAACTAACCTATTAAAGCAAAGGGTGCTTTTAAAATACAGTCAAAATTGGTTGTATTTCAAACAATAAGAAATGCAAATCTCATCTCTGTAAGAGTGGAATAACATTTTGGAAAGGAGAAATTATAAAAGGGATCTAGAACTCATCATTAACAAACAATTCTGCAAGAGAACCTAGTATAACTTTGCAGCAAAATTATCTACAATGACCTCCAAATCTATAAAACTGAATATCCTGACTGCGAGGAGAGTTGATTTCACCAGTGAGTAAGGAGTGGCTGAGAAGGACGTGAGAAAATTGCACACGCTGTCTGCATTTTTAGGAAGATGTTGAAAAATAAAGCCTTGGCTTGCCATACAATTTGCAGGTGAAGAAAATGCTCATCAGAGAAAATCTGAGAGCAGTATGTTGAGTTTACCTAAACAAAGGTGGAGAATGGTTATAATCCAAGAGAACACATAGGGTGTGCTCATCAGAGCACGTAAGGTCTCTTAGTAGGTTTTTCCTTCAAGATTGCTAGTGGTGATAGCAGAGGGAAGGGAGACAGTATCTTGCTTGCTTCTGCAACATTGTATAAATCTTTACGGACATCAATCAAGTGCCTTCTGGTCTTGTTATGGAAAAAAGTGCGTCTGATTTATTTTTATTAGGTTGATTAGCTTTGAGAGCAACCTGTCCAGGTGCACATCAGACTTGCTATCTCGTTGCACCTCAGGAGGGTCTGTTTTGTCCGAGCAATGTGATGGACAGTGTCAGGCCAATGTATTTCAGTATGCTGGAGTGCAGCCAACATGTCTGATTTCATTGTTCTGTGAAGTCTCAAGAACTGAAATTGCTGGATCAGCGGAAACTTGCACAGATTCAATTTTGCTAGGAGCTAGTGCATGACTGGGAGTATGATACACCTACTCAATACTGTTCTCTCTGGCCCAGGGGTCTATGAGGTTATTTTTGAAAGGTATCCTGTAGTCCAAGTCCGTTCTTTCTGTGGTGCCATGTCACCATAGGACTTGCTTTGCAAGGCCCAAGGTGGTGTTCCAGGCAGTGGCATGTGGCTCTTTACACCACTGTCAGCATGTAACAATTGCTGTGGTGGGTTTGTGGGCGTGTGATGTAAGTAATCTGCCAGGCCTCCTCCTATTTATATTTCAGCCATCATCCACCGTACCACAGGGGCTTTACCAGCTTGGCCTGCTTGATTACAGTGCATGTTTCAGTTATGGATCACCTGGGAAATAGTGTCCATGTTTAAGTCCACCCTTCAATCATGAGCCCATTTGTATATTGCATCTGTTCCCAGCTGATCTGAGGTGTCACGGGCCCACCAGGTCAGAAATAACTCATCCGTATGTTGCCAGTATGGCAGGAACCATCACTAAAGAGCATATTGCTTTTCATTTTCTGGTTAAGTGGTTTACCCTCCTCAGCATGTGTGAATTTTTCCTTCTCCTTGTTCTGGTAGTTGATAGTATGAAATTTTTGCCTTTGGGCTACTTCCTGATGCCAGAATCTGTGGGCATTTGAGGTTTCCTTTTTGAGCTCACTGTCTGATGCGATCCATGTGCCCCTTGTGGCATGATGTGTGCAAGGGGCTGTCCCTTTGAACACCCAGCCCAGCACTGGCAGTGAGAATACGAGGAGAAGCTGTGCTTTCGTGCCAGTCACTTCAGAGGCAGCTTGTACACCTTCAGTAGACTGCAAGGATGTAATTTTTGTTGGAGAGTAGCAGGCTTCAAATCCTTTTTGTCCCTGATTCCAGATAGTAATCCATGTATGGTCCTCTGCCCAATCCCCTTATCAATGCCTACATCCCAGGACAGAAATCCCAGTTGCTTGGCTTCATTACCGTTTAATTTCATATTGTAGGCTGTACTATGCCAGCATTGGAGCGGCCAGGTTACCAGGGGCTCACCCAAATGAAATCTTCTCTCATATTTTGCAGCTGTCTTGGGACTAAGAATTGGGTCATATCTTTGGCCCTGCCTCTGGTTATGAGGGCTCTACTTCCTCTTCATCCCTTGCTAAGTGAAATTATTTGGTCCTGGATTTCTTCTTTTGTAGGGGAAACTGCTACCAGTACAGGTTGTTCCTGTGGTTCACTTGCAGTTTGAGTGGCCCCAGTGCCTCTTTTTCTCCTTTCCTCCTCTTCTCCCTGAGGGTGCTGTCTAGTTTCAAGCACTGTCCAAGAAATAGTAGCCAGGGTCCAGGCACACTGTAGAATTTCCCTCCTCTCTGGAGCTGCCGCAGCATTTTTCTTTCAAATATTCTGCCGCTTTAACAGATCTGTAGTTGTTCAGGGGTGAACTTCCAAACCATTGGAAGAGAACAGTGCTTTAAAAGCTGGCCCATTTTTTCTTCCACATTCCATGCCACTCATAACTATCCACCATTGGGCGACATCCGAATTGTCTTCCTAGAAATGTCTGTCTTGACTCTAAACATGATGTAGACAGCACTAAGGAGACCTGATAGACTTAGGAATAAGAACATACTTTCTTTAACATATAAAGGGACTTCAAAATTCTCAAAAGCTGTTGTAACAGTCCTGAAAGGAAACTTGAGTGAAAGGCTGGGGAAAATCATCCTACGCTGTGTCCCCCAAAATTACTTGGTAAGATTATTAATGGACTCTCAAAGGTAGCGCCTGAGGTGAGAACAGGAGAGCAGCACTGAACATACATCCTAAATGACCCTCATTGCCCTTGATGTTACCATGCCATAAACTGATGTCCCACAGTACAACAAAGCCATCCTGATCTCTCTCCCTTTCTGGAAGATATCAACATGAGAAGCACATATTGCACGTACAGGAACATATACAGGGTGACATACCACAACAACATGAACAGGCCAAGCAACAATGTCACCAGTGGCTCCATACCTTATACAACAAAAGCTTAAATCAAATTCATTTCCAGTCTGCTCTGGGCAGATCTGCTGTTATCTCAATCCTTTGTGCCCTACATTATGCACCAAATAAGGCTGTTGTGATTTAGGAATGGCACTCTCTGATTTAGTGTTCCCACTGAGATGCTCCAAACACATTCCACTCACTCAGTCCTCCTCCCCCTACTCACATTAAATCTACTTCCAGACAGGCTTTAGGAATGAATTAGAGCGAGAGAAATCTATGAGCCTCTTTAGAGCAAAGCCCTGCTGCTGTGTGAGCTGCAGGATGGAAGTGACTCTCCAGCTGTTATTCCTGTCCACAGAATGCTCCAATCCCCCCACTGTCCATGGCCCTGGTGTGTCTCAATCTGATGGCAATCACTTGAGCTGCAGAGTGATTCTGCATGGTTTTTGGTTTACTGTGTCCTTAGCTTAATATAATCCATATGTTTGAGGAGGGCTGATACGTGTGTCAGTGGAATCACAGCTGTTTGCATGCAGTGTGGGTAGCGCGGTGCTGGCCTCTGTGTAGTGTTTCATAGTTGAAAAGAAGGAAACATATTTTAGTTTAAATATCAATTTTAGTCACTTCACTGTTTGATAATGAATTTCCAGAACAGCTAATCTAATGTACGGTAGAGGCTCTGTTTTAATCAGGGTAACGTTGCTTATAGTATAATGTGAAGCACACATAAGATTTTTAGTTTCACCTTACTGTTTTTTCCAGAATATTAGCACAAGCTTTGTTTAGAGGTGTTACTGATCCCCTAGGAATTAAGATATCTTATAATTTAGCTACAGTCTATAAATATATCCAAACTTTTATTTTCAAACCTTGTTTTATTTCATTTAAGGTAAGCCCCAATTGTTCAAAGGAAGACCAAGATGGATTGAATGTTATTTTTTCTGAATTTTTGTAATTAACTTAGAGGAAGTATTTGGAGAGTGTTTGAAGGTGAATTAACTGGAAGTTCTTCTGAATGCATACAAAATATTGTCTTGTAAGGTGATTTTAATTCTAATTAAATTAGTACATGGATTACTGTCTGGAGTCATTGTGGACTGGCATTTAGCAGCAGCACTGGAAAGAAATATTTTACTCTTACTAAATTGTGGCTAACACCATAAAGGGAGTGCATCCAGTGGAATGCATCACTGATACTCAGTTGTTCCCAAACTACCAATGTCCCTGCATTCTTCCTGGCAGAAGGAGTGATTGCAGGTTGTGTGCACTCACCTGCAGATGTACTGTATAAATGAGGAACAGACTTTTTGTGGTGGGCTGATGAGGCAGTTTTGCCTGAGGTTGGTTAAAGAGCTCTTATAAGGAAAGCTAACAGGTTGTGACTAAAAACACAGAATCACTTTCAAGGGTGAGTTCATGTTAAGGGAGGTCAAGCACTGGGTTAACAGAAAAATTTTAGGTAAGTCTGTGTTTCTCAAGAGGGTGGGGTTTTTTGATATCTGGGGTGGTTTAAAATACATTTTAACAAATAATTTTACTCTCTGAAGTCTGGTAAATTCTGTACTACCAAGTTTTATTAGTCGTCTCACTTGCAACTAAAATGAAATTGTTTTTCAAAAAGCTCAGCTATCATTAAAAAAAAACAAAACAAGAAAGAAGGCAAGTAACCAGACTGCTAGAAGAATAAATAGAATTTACATTGCTTGAGGTTTGCTTCAGCCTACGTAATAGTTTTCTGGATATACTTGGTTTTTTTAAAATTACCAGTTACTATGGATGTTCTGGGTTTCAGTCCGTATATGTTATCAAGAGATTGTCATAGAACTGAGGAATTTTTAAGCAGGAATGGGACCTGCCTTAAACATAAACATATTAACAAAGGTGGAAAACACACACTTTATTACCTAAGATGAAACTTGAGTCCAAGGTACAGAGAAGACCCATTCTCGCCCCAGAGAAAGGACATTCAGGAAAGGAAATTTCACTTTGTGAAAAAAAAAGCCAAACCAGGCAGAAGTTTGTTTGCTTTGGTTTTTTTTCTTGCTGTTAATATTTTGAAGTATTTTGGTCTAGAAGCATTGAGCATTTTATGTGCTCGAATCCTTTTTCTCCAAAACAAAATTTACTTCCACAATGCATCAGCAGCTGCCTTGGGGTCTAAGCTGAGGAAACTGGTTGCTGAGCATCACATCACTGTCTCAACAGCTTCTCTGTCTGTCTGTTATGTGCTACCTAAAAATTGGAGCAGGGTCCTTTCCAGGCATGTTTATATTCTACTTATTCAATTGTTTCCATGGGAAATGATGTTCTACAAATAATTTTTTTCCCCCCAGACTTTGGCAATCCTCAGTACTGTTGCCAAGAGCTACAAGCAAGTTTTTAATTTCTGTAGGTTGTTTTGTGTCCATCTGGGTTGTTAGTTAATTTCTTTGTCTCTGCTTTGTTTTGGTGAGGTTTTTAAAAACGTTTTCTTTTTTGTTGCATAGCTGCATGATGAGTTGACTGTCTTTTTTCAGAATCTTCTGCCAGACTTGGCTCAAGTTTGAGAGAGGAATATGAAAGGAACATTAAATGTATTGTTTTTTACCAGGAAGATGCTAGGAAAGCAAAGCTTTTTTGTGTTCCTACCCACTTTTGCAGGAAGTTTAGGAAGACACAATCTTTTGCAAGCGTTCCTCTAGAAAGTAATTACAGTCCTTGGCTAATCATCATTTTTATGCAAGAAAGTAGAAGAAAAATATTAACTTTGTAGGACAGTATCTGGCTTGTTTTGTTATGTGCTAGTAGTAAATCATTACTCACCTCTAGGAGAAGGGGAGGGCCATCCTGAACCTCCCTTTAAAACAAACGAAAATGCCAAGCCTCTTCTGTCCCTGTTCATGTTTAAGCAGCTGCTGCAACATCTAGGTGGTGAGAAAAGATTGAATATGACTTTGAGATTCTTTTCCCCCTAGATTTTTTTCACCTGTTTTGTGAGTGTTAGTCCACTGGGTGAACTGTCTTCCTCTCCAGCCTGTACACAGAGACACTAGTGCACAGAAGAACATTGATTGATCCCCAGAGAGAAATTCACAGCCTTTTTATCCTAATCAGCCTTTGTCATGTGGTTAAACCTAAAAAAATTACTTCAAGATTCAGACCTGTTTACTCAGGGAAGAGAAGTTTGATTAGTGTGTTTCGAAAATGTGAAATGAAAGCTTTGTACAGCAATAACTGTGTTGTTGAGCAGCAAGTTTTGAAGGCAGTCCCACTTTATCAGCTTCCATGCTATATAAACTTCTGCTTCTTTTCTCCCTATAGGAGTGGAGTGATTCTTTAAAAAGTTGTTAGGCTGCTTGAATAATTACAGTTTGCTTATTACAGTTTTTACATATGCTCAAAACCCCAAGATACGAAAGATGTTCAATGTAAGTAGATTTTCTGAGTACCCTGCACAGATTTTCTTTAGGAAATAGTGTTGTCTGTTATATATGTTATTCTTATTCTTACTTCTTTATTTATTAATTACTTTCTGAAAAAGTATTCTCTTCAGACATTCTTCTGTTGGCTGACAGTCACCTTTCTATCCTGCAACCCTTAGGGAGTCTTGCTATTGAGGAGAGGGACATGACTCAAGTCTCCTGATTCTTTCTTGACGCACAGAGCAAATAAGCGTGATTTATATCAGAAATATCCTCATTTGTGGAAAGGAAAGTAATAGAGTACTGTACTTGTAAGGTGACTTTTGATAGCACAGGTTTCCTAACATTTTCTAAGAGCTGTCAACTGTTATGGTTTAATAATGAGACTGTGCAGTATCACTGCTGTTTTTGTTGTTTCAGCATTGCTGTCTGAGTTATTTTGTGCAGTAATTAGAATGTAATACACTAAGCACTGAGTATTATTTGTAAAGATGAAAATGTTAAAACTGAAACCTTTATGGGCACATATTAGAAGTATCAATTTTAATAAGTCAATCAGTTTTTTATTTTCTAGCAACATTTTTCTATGTTTCTAATAAAATGCTTAGATACATTTATCAGAAATATTTTAATAGTTGGTAATTGTCATCTTCATGCACAATGTAGTAAAATACAGTATGTTATGCAACTGTGCAGCTGGTTTTTATAGTATTTAAAAGACTAAAGCTTGTTAATAATTTCAGTCAAGCATTCGGTAATGAGTTGTAATATCTTTAGGTACAAGGTCTTGTGTTTTTTGCTTCTGTATTTTTTCTTTTATTATTTGCTTCTTGTGGTATCATGCTGTACTTCCTAAACACACGCTAATTAGTTTGAAATGAGCTGGGGCTGCTATGATTGATGTATTTTTATAAATCTTTTCCTTTATCTGTTGAAAAAATGGCAGTAGGGAAGCAAATGAGAAAAGCAGGTCAGGAAGAAAAGAATGGACAGGGTTAAAGTAGCTAAATGCTGACTTGGAGAGTATATGACTTTTTTTCTAGGAGCTATGTTGAGTTCCTAGAACATGGTAAAATTGGAGTGCTTGGGCTATGATTTGCACTGGTGCCACAGGGTTCATTGTTCCAGAAAAATTGTGTCCATAAAACATGGATATTTTGATTCTTCACAGGATTTCTCTGACAATACAAAAACATGGTGAAAAAAGAGGTAACAATTGCCTATGGAATAACACTCATCAGGAAGTAAATATGAAAGGATGAATTTCAGCAAACATTTTATTTTGGCCATTCCTTGCTTTGAGAGATTTATATAACATCGAATTCTTCATAGGTATCTGGTAATTTTTACAGGAATATCTGGCAGTACACATTTACCTGCTAGTCCTTTTTTCTAGCTTAATGTCTTCAGCTAACTATTCCTGATGTAATTTTTTTAAAGTTAGTATTATACAATAAGTAATATAATTTTTTGTATTTTTGTCTGTGGAAAATTACTAAGTTTTATTGGACATAATTTTATGTCGTTCTCTTATTAGTACATCCAATGGCATAAATAAAAGTAGTTCTTAGTCTCAATTTAAAGGCTTATTTCTTTGAAATAGGAGACATTGCTTTGATTGCAAAATGATGAAAGTGTATGCATTTCAGTTGTGCTGCATTTTATCTGGTAAAGCATGAACTTACTAGAAAATGCTTTGCCATAAGAGTGTTGCAAGTACATTAATAGGTGTAGAAAACTCCTAAAGGCATCTGTAGAAATCTGTTTGGTTTAGATAATAATTTTCCAGTACAATTGTATAGATATGTGATAGTGGCATGATCCCAAAAGATTTGGACTGTACCGTCTACTTCATTGAAAGGACACACAGTCTCCAAAGTTGGTTGACTACTGAATGCTATCCAGCTCAACCCTTGTTTTGTGTTTCCTCTGGGAAGATATCTGAGTTATTGTAACTGATGAAGTCTTTCCTGCATTATTCTCCTGTTCTGTAACATTAAACTTCTAGGTTCCTAGAAATACATTGTTTTTTTTTCCCAGTATTTCTGAGTTCTGCGTTCCCCTGAATAATTTAGATTGTCAGTTATGGTTGAAATTAATAATTTAGCCATTAAGTGAATTATAAGGATCATGGTCAAAAGTGATGCTCTCAGAGCTGCTTCTTGTAGCGTAGGTATATTTAGTTGTTATACGCATCTTCTAGTCAAACCTGTAGCAATTTTGGCAGTGCATTATATGCTTGTCTTCCCTAACTAATCCCTAATGGGATTTTTAAAATTTTCCATATTTCAGTTGTCTCAAAAACTGCTACAAAGAACAACTTTACTGCTGTTTCCCAAGTTGTTCTTTGGTTTTTTTCCCCTCGTATGTTAAAGTTCAGTGCTGCATCTTCTAGTGCCAGAAAGAGTATTTCTTTAAGTAAAATTAATTTTGCTGATGAGAGGTAGAGGGGTGACACTGTCTGTAATAGAAGGGTTAGAATGCGTGGAGCTCACAGTTGGCGATGTTGGCAATGGCACAACATTGAGCCTCTGGAGTAAAGGGGAAAACAAATACTGAGGGATGTACAAATACATCATGGGAGTCTACTATAGGCCTCCTCGCCAGGATGAGGATGCTGATGAATTGTTCTTTGAGGAACTAAGGGATGCTTCGAAGTCAACTGCCCTTGTCCTTATGCGGGACTTCAACTTGACAGAAATTAACTGGGAGTATCACACAACTGGTATGATCCAGGCCAGAAGATTCCTAAGAAATTTGGATGACAGCTTTATGAAACAGATCCTTAGTGAACTGACTCAGAAAGATGCCCTCCTTGGTCCACTGATCCTTGTCAACAGAGTGAATGTCATGAGTGAAATTGAGATTGGCAGCCATCTTGGCCACAGGGACCACAAAGTGATGAAGTTTAAAATCTCTGTTGTCAGAAGGAAAAACACCAGCAAAACCTCAACTCTGGACATGAGGAGAGCAGACATCAGGATGCTCAGGGAGTTAGTAAGATCTCCTGGAAAAATGTTTTTGCAGGTGCTGGGATCCATCAGTGTTGGTCACTTTTTAAACATCACCTCCTAAGGGCACAGGAGCAGCAATTCTCAAATGCTGGAAGTCAGTCAGGTGGGGCAGAAGGCTGTCTTGGCTGAACAGATACCTTCTCTTGGAAATAAGGCAAAAAAGGAAGGTGTATGCCTAGTGGAAGCAAGGCCAGATGACCTGGGAAGAATACAGAGATGCTGCTGCCACTCTAGGGAGAAAATCTTGTGGTCAAAGCTCAACTTGAGTTGAAGCCAGACAGAAGTGTAGGGGAAAATTGAAAAGAATTTTTTTCAAGTATATTGTCAATCAACAGTGTTAAAATAACATTAACTTGTTACAGGATGAGGA
Organism: Origma solitaria; assembly: GCA_013397895.1. Classification (NCBI taxonomy): domain Eukaryota; kingdom Metazoa; phylum Chordata; class Aves; order Passeriformes; family Acanthizidae; genus Origma; species Origma solitaria. The sequence continues at coordinate 58,006 of VZRL01003106.1, forward strand.
TGATCACCTCAGAAACAGGGAGAGGGACAAAGCGGAGGTGTTTAATGCAGTCTTTGTCTCCATCTTCAGCACAAGATGGAAAAAGAGGGTCTCTGCCCTGACTTGAAGGATCATAACTCTGAGAATGACCAGTTTTTGGTCAGCCCTAAAATTGCAAATCTGTGGGGCCTGATCCATCAATCTAAGAGTCCATTAAGAGTCAGCTGATGGCTTTGTAAAACCTCTCTCAATGATTTTTGAGTGGTCTTGGGAATCTGGAGAGGTACCATCTGACTGGAAACTGGTGAATGCTGTCCCAGTTTCAAGGAGGACCCATGGAACTACAGGCTTGTCACTCTCACTTCAGTGCCTGGTAAAGTTATGGAGAAGATTATTCTGGGAGGTACTGAAAAACACCTGAAAGATGATACAATCATGAGTCACAGCCAGCACAACTTCAAGAAAAGGAGTCCTGCTTATCAAACCTGATTTCCTTTTATGACAAGGCAACCCACCTTATGGGTTATACTATTTGCTAGGTCACTCTTCTTTACCTGCTGTGAGAAGTAAATGAGAAAAGCATAGGACTCTTGTATGATAAGCTGAATGTACAAAGGTAATGCAGGACCTCACAATGTGATCTTTCTAAACAGACAGGTAGTCGTACATGGTGGCTCAAAAATCAGTTCAACTCAAAATTTTGAAATTTACTGCTAAGAAGTGCAGCGGATGAAGTCTGTCCCCATTGCCTCAGCTCCATTGCCATCTGGGAGGGGTTAAAATTTCCTGTCTAGCTAAAGCTGCAAATTATTCTATTCTGTGTATGTATCTGGGGGTTTTCAGCTGAAAAAGAAGTCCAGTTCTGGGCTACTAGTTATGTTTTCAAATGCATCGGTCTATCTGGCTTTGCTGTGTTTCCATTTTTTGTGTTCCTCTTTGCTATAATGGAACAACTTTAGTTTCTTTCTGGCCTTTTGGCTAATTGGCAAAATGTAATTCTTTCCCTTTGTTGTACCTTGGTGAGTCCTCCTGAAGCAAGCATTTTGTTTCCAAGGACTTTGTATAGGTGTGTGGAAATTTCTGTTTGATTCCAGGTATGCTGGAATTGTGACAATCACCATTTAAATGTTTTTCTTTAAAGAGAAGTTCTGTTATTCTTTAGATAGAACCAAACTCATCTACACTTGTTTCTACACTGGTATCTTGAGTATTAAACACTAAAATAAAAACTAAAATGTTTCTTCTAAGTCAGATACTGAAAAAATTGAGTGTTCTTTTATTGCTGTCCTGTCAGTGTTCTTTATCCTCACTGACTTGAACTTGCCTCTCTGTATGATTCAATTTTTATTCTCACTTGTCCTGTTATGCTGAGTACAAACTGTGCCAAATGGTCAGTTTTATAAGTGAATCCCTAATGAATATGAAACTGTACCTACTCTGCCATGTGAATTTGATGAATTAGCAGTATAATTTTCAAGGTAAGTTTATTTCTGTAGAAATGATACAGGCTTCTATGCAGAATAAATGAGCTATGGACACTTTATGTTTTCGGTACAAGTGTAATTTCATTTGTACTTTTGTAATAGTTACCAATGGATATAAGAGATTTTTCAGGTAGTCTTTCTTAAATAATGCTTTCTGCCTTTTATACTTATATAATTGTTTTACAGTCTAGTGAAATCAGATTTTTTCATAATTAAAAACAAAAACCATATTTTAAAAAGGCTTTAAAAAATTCTTATGACATGCCATTATAAACTTGTTATGTTTAAGTGATGCTTGAAGTAGTTGTTGAAGTTGTCTGGAAAGGTACGGACAATGAAGTCAGAGAAGAAATAAATTACTGCCATTTTTCATTAGTATTTCAAATAAAGATGAAGATGTAATGGCCTGTTTTTTCAGTTTCTTTAGCTACCTGTATCTTTCCAAAGTCAAAAAGCTTTGTATTCTGCAATGTTCTCTCAATCAAAAGGCACAAAGTCTCACTAGGGTGAAAGAATTAATTTAAGAACCCTCTACATCAAAAATTTCTTTTTTCCATAAAATGGAGCTGTAATCTCAGCACAGTTTAGCTGAACTGTGAAGTTAGTCCATGTAAAAATACAATAATAATATCATGTTCTGAATGCAGCAATAGTGTTATTTTAATTTTTGAATCATGAATATTCTAGTTGCTCATTCATGCTCTTGACAGATTCCGTCTCCCGCAGTGGTTTTTGACCTCACTGATTAATTTATGTTAAATTAATTTATTGTGCCTAATCCACATTTTGGGATCATTATTACTTGTAGTACAATGATTAAATGCTAGAGAACATATGCTGCTAGTGTCAACAGCAATGCATTAAGTTCAGTAATTTGATCTTTTGTTATTTTATTTTTTCTAATTGGGCTTCCTGCAGTACCTTGAATTGAGGGATATTGAATATCATGCTCACATGAGGAATTTATAGTGGCAGCTAATTAACTAAGATACATGAAAAGCTAAGCCTTGATGCGTCAGTGAGTAATCATCTCCTCTTCATACTTATTTTAAATTTGGCTTGTAAAATGTGTAATTTTTGAATTTAAGCAGAAGTCTAATACAACCAGCACAAAGAGATGGATGAATTATTCTATAAGCAGCTGGAGGATGTTTCAAGATCACCAGTCCTTTTTCTTGTGGGAGATTGTAACATTCCAGATATCTGCTGGGAGCTCAACGCAGTGAAGGCAGTCTAGGAGGCTCTGGGAGTGTATGATGGAGACCTTGTCGCACCTGCTGAGCGAACCTGCCAGGGGTGAGGCTGTGCTAGACCTGCTGTTTGCAAACAGAGAGGGGCTGGTGGGAGATGTGGTGGTCTGAGGCTGTCTGGGGCACAGTGGCAATGAAATAATAGAGTTCTCAATATTCAGTGAAACAAAAGGGGCATCAACAAAACTTCCACTCTGGACTTCTGGAGGGCAGACTTCAGTGTTTTCAAGAGATTGATTCAGAGAGTACCTTGGGAAACAGCCCTTAAAACCAAAGGGGTGCAGGAAGGATGGATGTACTTCAAGAAAGGAGGCGCAGGAATAGACTGTCCCTATGTGCTGAAAGACAAGCTGATGACAAAGATGACCAGCTTGGATGAGTTTTTGAAAGAACTAAGGGAAAAAAATAGGGTGTATCATGTTGGAAAGAGGGGCAGGCAACTCAGGAACTGTTTAGGGATGTTGCTAGGTCATGTAGGCAAAAAATTAGAAAGGTGAAAGCCCAATTAGAACTTAATCTGGTCGCTTCTGTGAAGGATAATAAGAAATGTTTTTATAAATATATTAATGGCAAAAGGAGGGCCAAGGACAACCTCAATTCTTTGTTGGGTGTGGGGGTGAATATAGGAATGATGACTCCATCACCTTCATAGGCAGCCAAGAGGGTACCCCAGATTGTCAAGAGCATGAACTACTACCTGCCCTTATTTTTTCATGTTGGTACAGATGATGCTGCAAGCAAAAAAATAGGCAGGATCAAGGAAGCCTGCCTCCTGGTGAGGCCGGTGAAAAATACTGGTCCCTAAGTCATGTTCTCATGTATCCTACTGGTGAGAGAAATAGGGTCAGCCAGAAACAGATACATAATGCAGATCCGTGTCCGGTTTCGTGGCTGGTGCTGTCTAGAGGGTTTTGACTTTATGACAGTGGGTTGTGCTTTAATGATTATGGCCTATTAGGGAGGGATAGGATCCACCTGTCTAAAAAGAGCAAGGGAATCTTCGGCAGCTGGTTGGTCAATTTGGTCAGAGGGGCTTTAAACTAAAGGTCATGGGGAGTAGGATCCAAAGTTGCCTTGCTTCCTCCTGGGGAATAGGTCGTACAAACCAGTGCAGATGTTCCTTGACTGCCTCTGAAGATGAGGATCATAGGGCTAAACATGTCAAGGATGTTTATGTTATGGTGAATCCTCTTACATACTTTCTAGAGAACTTGGTTGCATGGTTACCTCTCTGAAGTGCTTGTATACAAATGCACACAGCACAGGCTATAAATAAGAACTAGAAATCAATGTGATCACAAGGCCTGGATCTCTCTGCAATTCCTGAGACACGGTTAGATAGCTCACATGTCTAAAATGTTGTTATAGATGGCTATGTACTATTTAGAAAGGATGAGTCAGATAGATGAGGTGGTGGAGTTACTCTTTATGTGAGAGAGCAGCTAGAATGTATTGAGCTCTACCCAGGGACAGATGAATGATTTGAGAGTTTATGGGTAAGAATTAAGGGACAGGCTAATATGGCCACTGTTGGAGGTGCCCTGGTAATGGGACTATGCGAAGTGATCAGATGGGCTTTCTGTGAGCTGCTGGCAATAACCTCATGGTCACAGGCCCTGTTTCTCCCTGTTCCTCAACCACCCTGATACTTGTTGGAGGGCCAACATGGCTTGGAACACAGTCCAGGAAGCTCCTGCAGATCACTGAAGATAAGTTTTTGGTGCAAGTGATGGAGGAGCCAAAGAGGAAAGGAGTGTTGCTGGACCTTGTACCAGGAGGGGCTGGTTGAAGATGTGAAGGTTGGGAGCAGCCTTGGCTATAAGTGGCTGTGCGATGGTGGAACTCAGGATTCTGTGTGGAGGAAACAAAGCAGTAAACAGGACTAGGACCCTTCAGAGAGGCCAACTTTGGCCTCTTCAAAGACCTACTTAGAGGAATCCCATGGGATAGGGCTCTAGGAGAGAAAGGGGTCCAAGAGGGCTGGTCAGTATTTAAGCATCACTTCCTCCAGGTTCAAGCCCAGTGCATCCCCTTGATCAAACAATCAGGCAGAGGTGGCAGGATGCCTGCATGGATGAGCAGTAAGCTCCTAGTAAATCTCAAATGCAAGAAAGAAATTTATGGTATGTAGAAAAAGGAACAGGCTATGTGGGAGGACTATAGGAACATTGTCAGGATATGCAGGGATGCAAAGAGGAAGGCTAAGACCCACTTGGAATTGAGTCTGCCTTGGCAGAGGAGTTGGACTAGATGATCTCCAGAGGTCTCTTCCAACCCTAACAATTCTTTCATTCTGTGATAAGATCCCCTAAACCACATTCACTGGAAACTGATATTTTCACAGTATGCAGTTGGACTCAATGATGTTAAAGATTTTTTCCACCCTAAACAATGATTCTGTGAATGTAACTGTGAAAGACAGGAACTTGAACATTTCACGGATGATTGGTCCAAAACACTTGATTAAAATACTCAAGTAATTTGTAATTTTAGGGTACTTCTCAGTGTTTCTGTAGGCATCTGTGGCTTATAAGAGCAGTACTATGTTAGAACATTTAAAAACAAGTTCTGTGGCTTTGGAGGCATCCCTGTCAGCATTATTCATGGCACTTCCAGTACCTGGCACCAAAATCAAAATGTTATGAAGTTCTATTTTCCTTCCAAGAGAGAAACAAGGCAAGTTGGAAGCAGCATGTCAGCTACTTACTGAGCTACTATCACTACCATTTCAATTTACAGCCTGCTTTTCCTTTTTATTTAGATAGAGGTCTCTAGCACCGAAGCAGTGACTGAGATTTTTGATGTGACATGGGAAAATTGTCTCCTTTCCTCTCTTCAGAATTAAACTGGACATGCACCTGGAATTGGAAGGGCAACAGCTGGTCCAGCTGACCCCAACCGACACAAGGGTTATTCCAGACCATATGACTTCATGCTCAGTATATAAAGCTGGAGGAAGAAGAAGGAAGTGGAGGGCATTCAGAGTGATGGCATTTGTCTTTCCAAGTCACTGTTAGGCATGATGGAGTCCTGCTTTCCTGGGCATGGAGAACACCAGCCAGGCCATGGGAAGTGGTGAATGGATTCCTTGTTTTGCTTTGCCTACACATGGTTATTGCTTTACCTGTTAAAAGGCAGAATTAACATTCTTGCAGGATTGCTAGTATGGCCTTTTATTGGCATGGTCTTCTAGGGCCTTTTTGGACTTCACATGTAGTCAGTTTTCCATGAAGAAAACCTGAGTAATACGGGAATGGTCATATGGGTATATGTTTTGGCACTGTTTCTTAAACTGGGAATATACTTAAGCTGTAAATAATATTGGAGCGCTCTTTAGTGTCTTGCCCAATAGTTCAAGGCCTAGCCTTTGCTGGAGCATCTAAGATCAGGACATTGACTCTGAAGCTGGTCCTGAGATGAGCAGAGGTAGTACTGTGTGGATATAGTGAGTGGGTGAAGCAAAGCAGCAATTGTGAAATCTGGTGATCTCTCCTCATGATTTTTCATAGAGACTTAAAATAACTCCATTAAATGCAGTGTGGGTAGAAAGAGAGTCATAGTAATGATTTAATAGTTGCCTCATGAGAAGATTTTCTTCTGTTAACAAGTTTGAAGAGTATTCTCAGTAATGGGTGCATATAAGCGAGCATTTGCTATCCAGTATGAAAAACTCACATAATGTTTTTCACAGAGATTTTAATAATCACTTTTATATAGGTACATAGGAAAATTATAGAGAAGAATAATGGAATTTATGGAAAATCATTGCAAACAGATATTTTTGTTTGTTTCCTTTAACATTTTTAATGTAAGACACTGCTTGGTTATTTACTACACTGTATACTTCTCAAAAATAATGGACTGATTTAAAAACAAGTTCTGTTTAAGTTGCTTTCTTTTCTGTATTTAAAATGGGTTGCAGACTTTTATACAGAAGGAAAAGAAAGGTTATTTGAAGCAATTATGAAAATCAGTACCATTCCCTTATAATTTCTTACTTCTTTTTATCTGCTGGTTGGGTTCAAGAATAACCTGCAAAATAATGTGCTTTTTCCACTCTCATTCAATAAACTTTTCTAAAACTCAAGAAAGTGTTTCTGTAAATAGGAGCAATGGAGGAGAAGAATATGGAAAAACAGGCAGTTGCAGATGAAATATATTAAGACTGTTACTCATCTTCAATCTTAGTTTCAGCTAGAAAATTGGCCAGAAGACATTTGGTCAAGATCTGAGATAATTAATTATGTTCTGATCTATGCACAGTGAAGATGAGAATCCAAAAGGTTGCAGAGGCTTAGGAGGTGATATTATTGAGCTGAGAGTTTACAGATGTGAATGATTTAACATGAGTGTCTACTGAGATATAAGTGAATTAATGTTGACAGGGAAAAAAAAAACAAGGCACAGAAATAGTCTCCCCATTGTGTTTTGTTTGATAATTTGGTGATAAAATTCGAACGCATTGCGATGTAACTTTCTGATGATTCTTTTTCTGTTAGGCAAGATTTAATGGAAGAAACTATCTAATCTAATGCAATGATAGAGTTGTTGATTTGTTGAGCACCAAGGTCTTTAGCTGTATGGTACTACTTAATGAATATACTATCAGGTAAGTACGTGTATATGTATACATGCACTGAACAATTTCTGTGCGTAAGTTAAAATTACACTTCGGTTTGTCTCAGATTTTTAAGACTACTGACATAAATTTTTGGTGTACAAGTTTATGGTGTTACTTGTGTGTTCTTGTTCTAGTAAAGTGATCTCCAGTATCTTGATGTGAGCTTATATACTTTTGGCATTCACCTTTTTCATTCTTAACTTTAGCTGCACATGAAGGAAAGACCCCTGAATAACAGCTTAAAACGTTTAACAGCCATTCTGCATCCTTTGTGCTTAAATATATTTGAGTATTGTTTGACTGACTAAACATGCTGGTGATTTAAGTTACATGGCAATAGCATTCCAGTGATTTCAGTAATATCTTCTTATAGTTACTATTTTAATTTAGGCATGAGATTTTTGAGGCCTAGTAGAAAGCAGTCCTCCTCAGATGGATTTTATTTCTTATTTTTCACTACAGGTGTCTGTTTTCAGTGAAGTTATTGTCCATTTCCTAATATGTCGGGAAAAAAGACTAGACATTTAAAGGAGGGAATAGAAATACACATTAAGAATGTGAAAGGAAAAAATGCTTACAATATTTTTAAAACTCTGTAACACATTCAATCATTAGTATGAAAAGTATCATTGATGTTTTGATAGTTGTAATATACGACATATTTTCTTGCCAGACATCTGAAACTCTTTTTGGATAGTACTCTAAAATGATCATCTCAGTGATGGCTTTCTAATGACTTTTATTTCCTAAGAGGAGGTCAGTGCCATGTAATAAATTAAGATTTCACTAATGCATAATAGCACTGAGGGATGTTCACTTCTGATTGCTGAGATGAGTACTGTTTCTTAGCACTCTGAAGAATGAAATCCACATGGATTATATCTAGACTATCGCTCTCATTTCATATGAGATGTAGTCAAGTAGATTCTTTCCTCCACACATAGACTAAGGCATCTGCTTATGTAACTTTCTGCAGAGCTGGGCATTTGCTTAAAGGAGATGCAAAGTATCTGCAGTGGACTAAGATTCTGCATAACCTAAATATTCTATGAAGCCAGTTGATCTTTATTTATGTGTTAGCTGCTTTCATCCATCCATACAGATATTTAAGGCCCAAAGCTAGCATGGTTTGGAATGTACATAATAAGAGGAAGCAGGAAAAAATACATCAGCTTTGCTGGAAATGTTTTACTCTACGTGTAACTTACGTGTGTGCACATTAGTATGTATTTGTTAGAAAGGAGAAATCTTAACAAAGTATTACTGTTAAAATAAAGGTGCCAAAATAGTAGTAGTATAAGTAATGCTTACAAAGAATTACTCCATGCTTTTGTTTTTCGCTGCATGATACTATTTCAATATTTATACTTAAAGAGGAGTTTGAAATTCAGTCCTTGGCTGATAGATCTCATAGACTCTAGCCTGTTTCTTTTTAATTGAGTCTTCAGGTTGTGAGCTACAAGATCAAACTAAAATGTTTCCCTTCAAAAACTCCTATTGATCATTAATTGTATTCCAGATGAAAGAATAGAAAACAAAAGCAATTTGTTGAGTAGCATTTGGGAAACCAATATGTGTCTTGCCTTTTAGCACTGCAGCCTAAGACTCCGGTTTCTTGTGGCAGACTCCTGCAAATTCTCTGGATTTTGTCAGTTCCTTTCTTGACATCCCTCTCCCATACTTTAAGTGGACATAATACAGACAATTCAGCTTGGTTCTGTGAGACTTGTTCACCTTTGAGAACTATTTTGGTCAGGGAGTGATGCAAACCTATTGGTTGATTGTCACTGGAAATAGATGCATCTCTTAAAATTGTACTTCTGAAGCATATTTTATATACAGTCTCTGCTTAGTCACTTAGGATGTAAAAGTCTTATTTAACGAAAAGTACAGAAAGTAATGAACAAATTATTGCAACATGTATTAAAATTTTTAATAAATAGTGCTCAATTTTGGTTTGCTACTATGAAAAAGCACTAATTTCTCCATGTCCAGAAAATGTTCAGAGTAAAAAAACTCACAAAAACAACAAACACAAAACCTAGTACAAGCTTCTATAACCATTCTGCATTTATACTGTAATTTTGAAAGTTCTGTCAAGTATGCATAAGCATTTTGCAAATAGAAGAAAAATACAGGAACTTTTTTGCCAGGCTGAATGATAATGGATGCTATGGATTACTTTTTTTTCTTCTTTAGCCCTGTTTTATGCTATAAAATATAAGCCTTGTGAATGACTGCCTGAAAGACTTGGAGTGGAGCAGCAGTTAGTGAAAGGCAGTTGAAAGCATAACAGAAGCAAATGTAGACCTGTGCCAAACTATCCACTTCATTTTACCTTTATGAAAGGCTGGAGCGAGCCACTAAGGCTGCTTATTGTTGCTGTCATCTGTCCATCAAGACACTGTCTTTTCTTTGCTTCCCATCACCATGACTTTGGAATAAACTCAGTTTTCCCATCCAAGAAAATCCCAATGCTGTCTGGAATATAGACAAAATATTTCCTCCTTGATTTTTCTTTTTATTTTCACTAAGGGCTGTCTCAAGATGTCTAAGATTGTGTTTTCTTTAGGAAGCATTTAGAAAACTGTTGCATCTATTTTCAAGGTGCTGCTTACATTGACTGCAAGGTACAGAAATTGGTTTTGAATGCATTGTTTGTGGTTGAAAACTGTAAAACAGGTTTTAGACTGCTTATTTTGGTATCTCAAATTGATAGGTTTTGTAATTTTATTATTTATTATCTACTAGTCTATTAACTATCTATTTTCCTTAGACTAGATGCCCTTCTGGTGTGAGGCTTAAGTGAAGCTATCCTGAGCAATGTGACAGCTTATGCATTGAGTGGGAAGTGTACAAACGGTGCCTTTCAGCAGTGTTTTACTGCTGTGTACCTTCACTGCAATCACAGGGCTTTTTTCCCAAATAAATTGGCACTGCAAGAAAAACGTACAGAGGCGGCAAAGCTATTATTTTTTTGTTTTTAAAAAGAATATTTCATGGGTACTGCCACTGTGGTTTTACCTAGATATAATCAATAGAAGCTCTGGACTGCTAGCGTGTGCTTTTCCTTGTCTATTTCAAGATCTATTGGTCATACTAAGATGGGTGATTTTTACATGACTAGCTGGTATAATCTTCAGCTAAAATAAGGATTTCGTTTCACCTCAACTTCTTTTTTTTTTTTTTTCAGATATTGGGAGTAATTCTTCAAAGGAACTTTTTGTAAGAATAGAAAGAGGACAGGAAAAACAAATTTGATTTTTTAATAGAAAACTTTTAGGAAATCAAATGTGCCTCTTTTATGCCTTTAGGAAAAGAGAAATGGTAGTGGTGCTATGAGTTTGGTCAAATTATCATTAGTGGAACATTAGTAACTAACTGTTACTGTGAGTTAGCATAGCTCATATGAAATACTGGTAGTTGCAGTATACGTTTAGTATAAAATTTATGCACTGAAAAATCAAATAAAATCATAATTTAAGAAACACTTTCCAATTTTTATTGAATTATCTTTTTTTACAATAAAATACATACACAGCTTGCACTAGTGTATTTGGCTGAAGTCACAATTCTTTAAAGAATTTCTGTCACCTGATGGTTTCTTACGCAATTCTAGTTCTGTATTTTTTGTGGAAAAAACCTGCTATTCTCTCACATTTCTCAAGAGTGTCAGTTTTCATGTGGGGGCAAGAGATTTCTGTGAGAATGCGAAATGCTATTAGGATTTAACGAATTCAGTCACGTTCTTGAGTTCACATTCTTGGTCCTGATGCATTATTCTGTGAAGGTGTATTTCATGCAGACAGGCTGAGAGAGTTGGGGTTGTTCAGCCTAAAGAGAAAGTTTCCAGGGAGACCTTGTAGCATATTTAGGCACTGAAAAATACTCTAGGAGAGCTTTTAAGAAGGGCGTGAAGTGACAGAACAAGGGGTAATGGCTTTAAAGTGAAGAGGGGTAGATTTAGATTAGACACTAGGAAGAAGTTCTTGACTGTGAGAGTGGTAAGGCACTGGATCAGGTTGCCCAGAGTGGCTGCTCCATCCCTTTGAGCAACTGGGTCTAGTGAGAGTTGTCTCTGTCTTTATATATAGAAGAACTATATCCATCTATCTGTCTGTCTGTCTGTCTATATCTCCTCTGTAATATCATTCTCTCTCTTCTTGTGCCGGTTTAAATCAAATCAATCTCATTCTGTACAGATCAGGCTTAAGGTTGGGGAAAAAATAGTGCAAGCAAGAAAGCATCATGCTGTTACTCATTGACAGAGTGGCATGCCTTTCCGAAGGTAGTTCTGACTTCCAGTCTCCTCTCCTAGAACAGAAATTTAAAGTAAGGTGGAGGAGCCATGGGCAACTGCTTTCCTCCCCCTGCACAGCTTCTGCAGTAGGAGCTGTAGCTGGTGGTCCTCTTGGCTGGTCCTTGGGGCAGGGTTTGTGGAGTAGAGCAGTGGGACTGGAGTCCCTTGTGTGGACCCTGTGGATGAACCAAGGTGACTCGCCTTGTGGGTGATGGTGTTATGGACAGAAGTTCCTGTCATCTCAGCCACATCCTGCACTTTTCAAATGACTCTGAAAGTCAAAGGCTCAGTGAGTTCTGACACTGACAGATGTATTGGGTAGAGAAGCAGTTGGGTTGGGGCTGCAGAGGCAGGACAAAGTCTTCAGGGCAAGCAAGAGGGTCTGTGCTTTTATCTTTACTTCGAAAGAACAGCAGTAGTAGCAACTGAGAGTAGGTACTTTCCAGGATAGATGGTAGATCTGGAGGGTTTGGAGGGCCCCTCATGAGGCTGCAATGCACTTCAGTATGCAAGGTCTAAACTGAGACTTCATGCCAAAGGAAATCCTTAAGTGCTGTAGATGGCTTAAGTCTTACTTTGTCTAGTAATAACTGCTAATTGTAGCAAGAATCCTGCTGTGTTTTGTCTATTTCTTGAACAAAATCCCGTATTTGCAAGTCCAAATTTAAGCTTGTTGTGTGACCACAAAACAAGCTACCTGTGCTGGCCCTTTGATGTGTTCTAAGTCTTGTTTGCTAAATTAATTGACTAATTACAGAATGAGAACAGACGAAAGCTGAAGAGGAAAGTTATCTTTCTAAATAAAACCTAAACTCTCTTCAAGAAAAGATGCAAATACGTGCCCTTACATATTTAAAAGACCTTTTAAAAGTGATTACTAGTGTGTTAAGCTCTGGACCCATTTCAGCAAAAAGTCATCTTACACTTCCTGAGATTTAACTGTTTGTACAAATTGTATGCCTTCATAACTAAAAGAACAAGTTGAATTGTTGTCCTAAAATGCAGCACATTAAAATTGCCCTTTTCCAAGTGCTATACTTCACTAGAGGAGATGAAGAGGATTTACAATCTCTGTTCTCTTCCTGGAAAGTCTGTGGTGTTCCAGTGAATGAAAACACTCTGTACTTTGCCATCACTGTGCTTTGAAAAGCACTGAAGCAACTATTTGATATACTGCTGTCTGCAGCAGTCTGCCTTCAATATTTGTATTTATAAAGATGTCCTAAATACAGCACAGATTTGGGAAGGAGCCTGGGGAAAGCTTCTTAATAAATGTATTTTTACATGAGTAGAAAAAGGAGCTCCTCTTCAGGTTTCTAGACTGGGAAATGGTTATTTTCGCAAATCAAAGTTTTGCTTAGTCTGTTCAATTATTGAGACCTCTTGGGTCCAGTTTTTCTGCAGTCTGACTGTTCTAGAGAAATCATGGAAATGAACACCCTGCCACCCCTCCCCCACCCAGAACCCCCCCACCAAGAAAACCCAG
>VZRL01003106.1:71130-106978 GCA_013397895.1 Origma solitaria
CCCAAGAAACCCCAGCAAAAAGTCCTCCAACCAACAAACATACAAAAACACCCACAGAAACAAAAAACAAACAAACAAATAAAAAACCAAAACAGACAATCATAGAGAAATTCTTTGAAAATAAATAGTATGCAAGCTAGTAAAATGAGAAAATGCCCCTTCCCCTCTTCAGGAATAAGACTTGGTATAGAAAATAGACTTTAATAATGTATTAATTTTCTGGTTTTGCACATACATTGTTCCTACTGTCCCTAAAAATTGAAATGTGATAGATTAAAGATTAACAATTCTGATTCTGGAGCTTTGTAAAAACAATTAAACAGTAAACATACATTTCAAAAGTCACTGGACCACTTAAAGACTCCTGAGAATGTTTACAGCAATTTCCAGAAACACCTACCTGTTACGGTAAAGAACAGTCCTGAGTGGCACATTTTGGCATTCTGTATGATACAGATGAATGTAGTGAGACACCTAATAGCGTTAACCTATTTGTTAGTGTTAGCATGTCATTGTTAATATCTTCTTCAGGAGAAACTTAAACATCCTGTGCCTCTGCAGGCAGAAGATCTGAATTTCAGACAGGTGTCCTTAGAATTTACAAATCCACACTGCATCTGAAATGGGCCCCTCTGGTCTTTCTTCAAAAAAGAGGCAAATTACCACATCCAAAGGAAGAGCCTCAGCTGTCTCCTTCCTTACCTCTGTGCAATACAGTGCTATCTATAATGACCTTCTGTGGTCAAAATTGCACTCAAAATTACACAGAGTGTTGCCCTTTAATACAAAAAAAAAATCTGGTATCTGATTGATTTAGAGGAGCTATCTTTATGAATTTTGTATTACTTCTAACAATTTCTGTGTCCCTTTTTGTTTAGTGGCTGTGTCTCCACTTTCATCCTCTTTATTGTGATTATTTTGAAAGGTGAGTCCTGAAGGTTAACTGAAGTGTTTTCATGGTGGTCATGTCTTTGATGTATTGAAGAAGACAGCTTTAGAGTAAGGGTCGAAGTATAAACCCCTATATAAAGGGATGCGAAAGGGCATTTTAGGGGAATGAGATATTTCTGCTATCTGAGGTGTTTGTTAAAACAACTCTGTTTTCAGAACTGATTAAAGTTTATAAATAGTGTGTATGGTGAACATGATGTATTCTGTGAGATGATCTACACAATTCTATAAGGCTATTCAAGCTCCTCTACTTTTAGTTGCTTTAGTATGAATTCAGGCTATTTTAGATTGCACAGACTTCTCTTTTTCTGTACGGCATTATTTGTACCAGAAGTGTCACCTATTTTGCTGCTCTCTGGGCCTTTTTCCTTCCCTCCTAATTTAGGGTTCTGTTATAGCCAAATATCTGTCATAACATGTGTTTAGTTGACATCTGAAATATACCTTCAGCCATAATACTTGTTGAAAGTATTTTTAAGTTGTGGAAAAGAGACCTGCGCACAGAAACTGTCTTTGTGCCCATGAAGGTAGAACACTGTACATTTTTGGTGGTTAAAATAAGACATGTGAACCAGTGTCAGTTCTCAGGAGTCTGTTTATACCAAGTTCCTGTCTTCAGCAAGGCTGTCATCCAGAGATCATGCATCTCAGTCTATCTCGAAATTGCAGCTTACAAACTGAGCTGCCTACATCAGATGTACTCCTTAACAGTAGCTCCCTTAGAACCTACGTACGTAACTATAAGTGGATAGTCTCTTATTTGCATGAACAAATACTTATTTCAAAATCCTTCATAGTCTTTCAAATTAGGTAAAATGCAAGACCTTGTACTGAATTCTCTTCTGTACCATCTTTGATGGGTCCTTAGTTAACAAAGACTTTGACTATTAGAAAGAAGAAATTGTCAGAAGTGCAAGCTGTACATATGTTTTACACAGGTTTTCATCCTCTGATTTTCTGCACCAACTCGAACCCCATCTTCATGCATCAGATACTGGGAGTTCCAATTGCGTTACAAAGTACTGATGCATTTGGAAATTGTGAGTTTTAAAATGGAGAATCAATGGTGTTCGTGATCGTGTTTATACAACTAGAATTTCTAGTAAGATAATTTTTCATTTGGGTTAATATACTAAAATCAATAAATTCCATATTAGTGCTTGCATTAGGGTTTGTTCTTTACCAGGACCATTTTCATAATGGTTTCAATAGCTCTTTATTGTGTTATCTCTGGGTATTTTACCCCGCTGGGCTGAGAGATGTTTGTTGTAGGTGACAGGAACAGAGACAGAGATTTCAAACAAAGTATATGCTTCTCAATATGGAAAGGGTAAGGATTTAATCTGAGTTAGTGTTGCTGCATGTTAGCTGTGGTATCTGCTTGCTTTACTAAGGGGCAAACTGACTTTTTCAGGTCTTCAGGGCAAAATCCTGTGACTTGTGCTATCAGAGGAAAAACCTATAGGTCTGACTGTCAAATACATCTGCAAAAAGTTAGCTCTTCAATTACAGGAAGAAAGCTGTAATTTCCATACAATAGCTGAAGTAAATCTAAAGAGTAAATCTATGGTAGCTTGTCTGTCATGCTGCTATCAAAATAGATTTCTTCCACTAAGAATTTTTTATGACATGAAAGATAGGAGAATAGGGAGAAGAAATGCATAGAAGAGGTCTGCCCTAAGGAAATTACAAGAAAAATAGTAAGTATGTTATAAGTATTCCAAGCTAGAGGGCAGGAAAATAATACCCCAAGCAAATGGGATGTGAATTCTGCCAGAAATGTTGCCAGATCTTTCAGCTGATAGGATTGCTTTATCCCATTTGTGTAAAGATGTGAAAAGAGGTATTAACTAAGTCTTGCATGGTGACCGTGAGTCCCAAGAGTGTTTTTATGGGGAATGTAAAAAAATGCAAGTATTGTCTTGAATTAGCTCCTCCCATTTACATGTCACTATGGAGTTTTATAAATCATCAAAGAGCAATGTAAAAAAATACCTTTTTTAGGCCCAAGAGTCATTTATATGTACGTTAGCATGGGGTTGTTAATCTGTGCCCAATTCTGAGCTTCTGATTTTGGAACCAGGGTGTTTGTGACTGACAGGGGATTTTTTATGGTACTACATTGTCTGTACACATACTGAGCAGGTTGCCTTGCTTATACAGCGAGATTGTAGTGCAGTCAAAATCTCTCAAAGATCTATTTGGTTGTCTCAACAGACATGAACAAATTTCATTTTGTAATGAAGCTTTAGAATTGTTTAAATATATTTAATCCAGGATAGTCTGGAGGAGTATTTCCAGGAGTTGAAAATCTATACCATATAATCTTCCACTATATATGAGCAATGAAACTAAATTCCCAATTGAAGGTAAGTAAATGCAATCTTAGAAAGAAAAATAAATAAGTAGAACTCCATTAGCTCTTATCACAGCCTTGTTTAGATTTAAGTTTTAAATGCATCCAAATGCATAATTTGCATAATTCACACTGCTTTAAAGGAACAGGTGCCCTTTTTTTATGAAAAGGGTGTTCAGTATGCTTTCATTTTGAGTAACCTGAGACAGGGTGACTCTTTCTAGAGTGTATCTGCTTGTAATGTGCATTTCAGTGTAGGATACATATTTTTGAGTTCAAGCAAAAATTAATTTTGTCTTCAGGAGGAAAGTGCCATTGCATTACCCCCTTGTCTGTTTTGTAAACTGTGTACACATTAAGTTACGTGAAGTTGTTAAACTTCCATGTCTGGTGGGAAGGATAGGAACTACGTTTCCATCTGAATGCAGGCACAAATTTGCTGTGGAGGCAGCTTTTTCTATAGGTTTTCTTTATCTGCTCCCTTTCTACAAGCAGTGGAAGCATAAAATTGCTGTTAGCTTAACTTTCTTATAGTGTGGCAAATGTCAGATGTGGTTCCAGATGACTCTTCAGAGTTTAGTGTGTCTATATTAAGCACAAGAAAAATTAGAGAGAATTAAAAACAGGACATGGTGATTTCAGTGTATTAAATTTTGAAATTGTTCCACCAGTGCTGAATTGCCATAAATGCTATGCTTTTGCTAAATTAAAATCTAGTTTAAATCTTAGTTGATGCTTCAAGTTGACAAAACTTAATAATTTATGAAATACTGTATACCAGTTCTCCTCAAATGTTTAAAGCACTTTTCTTAAAATATCTGAAAATTAATAGTGGGGGTCTCACGCACAGTACACTTTCAGCCAAATAGCAAATAGACCGATATCAAAACCAGTCACTTTTATTGAACAGTCAAGGGCAGTTTTTGCATTAAAACTGTAAGCAAATGAAGTATGCTGTCATTAGGCAGAGAAGAACCAGAGGTATTACTGAGGATAAAGGGAAATTTAGTAGTTTGACTCACCTCAGTTATTCACATGAGATGTGTCATAATTTTGGTGTCATTATTTGTAGTTAACTATTGTCAGTAGTGGTTGTGCTTGCCAGTCTGTCTCTTGGATATGAAATTAAGGAAGGAAGGAGAACTGGTGGCGTTCTCTCTGCCTACAGCTGTACAGCCTGAAAAATTGCTCTGCTGCACACAGAACAGCCCCAGTGCTGCTACATTTGCCTGCGGTGAGAAGAGGAGGAGTTCACCAGCAGTGACAGTATCTGCATTCTGTAAAATTAAGAAAAAAATGCTATCCCATTAAAGAGAATTCTTGAGTTGAAAGAAATACAGTACATATCTTTTTAATATTTAATGTAGAATGCTTGTATCCTCCTAATCAAACATCGCAGTGTTAAAATTGCTTTCTTTTCACAACTAAAAATTATTTTCTTCTTATCATACCAATGGTAACAATATCTATCTCATTAATTTCATATTAATTTAGAATGTTAAATCAGGAAGTAGCGTTACAAAACTCTTGCAGGTAGTGTTTTTCATTTGAATGGTGAAGCAAACTCTGGGAAACTAGATGCTGCTCATAAAGATACTGCTTTCTGAAAAATAGTAACACTGCTGGCATGTAAGTGGAACAACTGAAATAAATTGTTCCAATTTTTCAGGACAATATACAATGTTTTACTGGAATTAATAGACTGAGATGTAGTTAACCACAGTTTGTTATTACTTGCTATAAGTAACAAACTTTTTCAGGTGATTGTTTCAAAAGTGAAGTAATTGACCTGAAATGTGCACATGGATTCTGCAGAGGGTGTTTTTCTTTTGTGAACTTCAGCAGCAAAGGCACATTTTAAACACAGTTTCTCAGTGTCACAGATCCATTATGTGCTGTTTAATTTCTCATAGCAAAGTGCTGTGAGACCTGGTTTACCTTCCAAGTAACTGATCCCTCTTCCATTGTAGTAGGGTTTCAAAACCCACATTTGCGAAGCTTCTTTTAGTGTAAGAATACATCGTCATTTGTCTTTAGAAACTGAGGAGACAGGCACATTACGAAAATTTTAATAAAAGGAAACCAAATGACTCGCTGTTGCGGGTGATGCCACCATTGTGTGTATGCTGTAGTGGGGGATCCTTGGTATCATATATTTTTATCCAAGCATCCATCAGAGCACTCTCGATGGTGTTTCTTAGTCCATTCTCATTTCCTTTGCCCCTTTGTTAGCAGGCAAGAGAAGTAATGAGTGTCTTTGGGACAAGTTCTCAACGTGAGGGCCCAGGAGAGTGGTGGCTGGAACTGACTGGATGATGGAAAGTTAAGGAGGCATCAGTCAAAAGTGGGCTACTTTCTCAAGAGTGCACCTGACGGGAAGTTTGGTGATGTCCATCTGTGTTTAATCCACAGGTAGCTTGTTGGCGTGGGTCCCCAGCAGCAGCATCCTTGTTTCAGCAGATGGTTGTGATCTTGAGTGGCAAAGTGCTTTCTTCTGTCATCATGAAAAGTGATGGCTATTTTACCATCTTTCAAGCCACTTCTGCAAAGAGCTCTTGCCAAATGGACTTTGACCCTGTATAAGAACCTGTCTTCTAGTACTTGGAACAGATGGGGTTTACTGCTTTGAAGGCAGAGAGTAATGATAGATGCCATTGCTTTAAAAACCAGATCTTAAAATTTCTTCTTCCTGTATTGTTTTCTCCAAATGAACACTTTTGCTTTTACGCTATGGAAAACGTGAGGTTCTTCAAAAGTGCCTTTAAATGAGAACAGCAATGTCTGTGATACTTAAAAATGAATTAACTGTTCTCCAGAGCTGCAGTCAGGGAGACAGCAAATGTTACTATTCTTTTTGTGCACTCTCTCACACCAATAATTTGAATTCTCTGCCTTTCATTGCAAAGTAAGGCAGAATTACTATGCTGTTTCAGTGGTCAGAAATGAGGCATAGAGGAATTAAATGAGATGGATATGGGTAGTATCTGTGTGCGTGTGAAGCCACAAAAGCTACACTGGTCGTTCCAAACCCATCACTTCTTCCTGAGGGGAGTGGTTCTGGTATATGTTCTTTTTTCTTTAGGAGTAATTTTAAAAATTATTATTATTTCTTTTTTTTTTTTTTTTTAGCTTTGAAGTGAATGCCAAAAGGATATTTAACTCCATCATTTTGAAATTATAAACACAACTAAAATTACAATGAATGTGTAAGACTGACCAAGACTAGTGTGCTACTATGTGCTGTGAGATAATTAGTTCCACCAAATTCTTCTTTCTTTCAGCAAGATGCTGTTGAGGGAAGATGGGAAGACTTGGTATTTCATTGCAGTCATTAATAATACTTACTAAATTAGTTATTTAAACGTTTAAAATATGAACTCTTGAAAAAGTGGGTTGCCCATTTGGTTGTAGTCTGCTGTGTGTTTTCTAAATATCCATAAAGTTTAAACGACTGCAAAATATGAAAGATACATAGAGATTTTAAGGAAAGACATTTCTATTTCCATATTCAAGTTTTAAGTTAAATTGAAGCAAAGTTCATGTTACTTTCATTCTGAGTAGCTGCAGTTTGCAGCAGTAGGCAAATGATATTTGTGCAGAGCTGTTGCTACCAGCTGGAGGTGAGCAGTGTTGCTGAGCAGTTGCAAGCTCAGAAGGCTAACTCAGATTTGCAGGTATCTTTGTGAGGCACAAAGCACTAAGGAAGCTCATCGTAGAAGCAGTTTAGTGTTGTCTTTCTGGTAGTGATACTGTTGCTGTATTTGCTCTAAAATTAATTCAAAATAATTCAAATGCCATGTTTTGATATATTTCTTAAAATACAACATAAAACTTAGTCATATAATTTAAATGAAAAACTACTTCTGGATAATCCAAGACATAAAATGTGTTTATATCTATTTATATAATTACTTAGGATTAATAATAGGGCTTATTAAGGTAGGAATATTTTCGTATTGTTTTCTGTTGTGAAAACATGAATGGTATAACTTTAAATACGACTGGGGATGATCTTTTTCACGTGAATGATGTATACGGCATTTTTGTTTACTTCAGATATTTACCTCATTTTGAAATGGAGACAGCTAATTGTTCACAGATCATCTTTGATTTGTATGTGACACCTCTATCTGGTTCCCAATTGAATTACTTTTCATCTGCTGTTTGACATCACTTGCTGTGTAATTCTGCACTCTTCAGGCAAGTGAGAGAACTTTCTTGTATGACATTGCAAGTTTTCTTAGAGATGACAGAAATCCTAGTTGTCAGAAATTAGGATAGTCCTGCTCCTGTTGGAGACTTAGTCTTTGGCAAAAACAGGAAAAAGGAAATACAGATATGATTTTAATGCTTCACAATTCAGTAATTTTAAGAGTTTAAGGTCTATTTTAGGCAGGAAATAGTATGTGGTTTTTGTATTTTCAGAGTTATTTTCATCCCCTTAGAGACTGCTTCTATTTTCCCTTTTACCTTGTGCATGCATCATCTGTTTGTGAATGCAAGTGAATGTGTACTTGCAAAAATATGCTCAGACAAGCCATGTAAATTCCAGTAACCTTCTTAAAACCAAAATGCCACAGAACTGCTTGATAAAAAGATTCAGTTCCTTGTCTTGGGAATGGAATAATTCTACAATAATTCTTCTGAAAGTCAGATCTAATTTGTTTCATTATGACTTTATTTTATTATGCTTTTTTCATTTTTGAAAAAGATCATAGGATTTTTGGGAGTGCAAGTAAATGCACACACAAGTGCGTGTAGAAGGCAGCTTCATGTTTGTAGAGTCATACACAGTATGTCTTGCTGTGCCTTTGAAAGTAATGGATTTCTTTACAAAAAAAGATTGGAAAGTACAGGGAACAGTTACAACTTTTAGGAGCACTGCAGCATAAATACAAAGTATATATATAAGCTTATTTTGAAAAATGCAGGTTTTATGTGTGTCTTGGTATCTTGGACACAGTGTGCTGTTCAGGGGTGGAGTTCTGAATGCCAACTGCAGCACTGCCATATCAGGGCAACCAGAAGTGGAAGGCAAAACAATGCAGTGAGGAAAGGTAGCTAAGGTCAGCATATATTTATTTAGTATGACATTTCAAAGCAATAGAAAATCACAGGATGGATGAAGTTTGCGGGGACCTCTGGACACAGACCAATCAAACCTCTTGGTCTGAGCAAGATTTCTCAGGACAATGTCAGACCAGGTTTCAGGTATCTTCAGGGACACTTGCTGGGAAACCTATTCCAGTGTTTGACCAAGGTAAGGTAGCTCATTCTCGATATCAAAATTGGTGAAAGATAGAAACACAGTTTCTTCTAACAGTTTTGAGTTTTAGAAATCAGGCATTCTTTATTGCAGCACGCTGGTCGCTTGGAGGATCCTTCCTCTAATCGAGTGCTCCAAGCGTTGTGTAGATTTTTTGTCATATACGCTGATGACATATTCTTGAGCTATCCCTTCTTACTTGATGAACATGTATTGCTTTATTTTACATAGTCACACCCATTATCAAAGTCCTTATATGGTCCTTCTTTGATCTTCAGTGGTCTTCAATGTCCGGTGTCTTTCTTAGGTGACTTTTCCTCAACCCCAGCTTTTGAGTTAGCACAATATTGTTGTTTTGCATAACTTCTGCTTTGTCAGCCTTGCCGATCTGAGCCGGCATCCTGCTTGCATTTTGCACAACTTTTGTTTGCCTAAGTTACATCCTTTATCTCTTTCCCCAAGGCTGCGCTCTTCTGTTCTGCTGTCCTTATGACGGTAAAATATTGTTCCGTTCTACTGTCCTTATCAAGTCCTGCCTTTTCTTGAGAATAAGTTCCTTATGGGAACTAGTCTATTAATATCTGTCTTTAATTTTATACTGTAAAGCATTACAACAGCTATAACATTGAATCCTGATGGAAGCTAAAACACGCACAAGCAGTTATTATGTTGATGATTGTAAACAGATGTTTTAACCAAGTCCAGTTGGGTAACCATGAAGTAAGTTTGGTCCAGTTTCTTCAGATCTCCAGGAAGTGTCATCTTGACCTGCGCATTGTAAAATTTGTGTTTGTTTCCAGATTTCCTGGACATCTGTAGACTCACTACCACTTTGATCAATGTATACAGAGCAACTGGAGTTAATGACAGTGCGAACTGTTTGTGATGCCAAGAGAAGGTCTAATGCCATTTGTTTTTGTCAAGGAACTTGTGACAAGCTCATGATTTCTTTCTGCAATGCAGTAATGACATCTGTTGTGTGATTTCCTTTATTTTTATGGTAGCAGGAAAGTTCACTATAATCTTTTCTAATTCACTTACTTCCAGCCACGGTAAAAACCACTATACAAAACGGTAAAATTTATTCGGTCCCTCAGTTACAGCATTTAAGATTCATTTTGTACAATCCAAATACCTTTTTATCCATAGTCCTGAGGGCACCTGGTCTTTATCAATTATTGTTATGTTAGGGACTAAGGCTCCTAAACTACAAGTGCCTTTCCAGCCTAGGGGCAGCACTTTCTAGGCTTTATTTCCACATATCCAGTACTACCCTGTCCCATTTGGTGTTGGCCAAGGATGATTTACTTGCCCAATATTAAGTGTTTGAGTACATTCTGTGTGATTTCCAACAAAAGTTCTGACTTCATTAGTACAATCTAGTTTTCCTGTTCCTTTAGGGGCATTACATCTTTGCACACATGTATGATCATAAGAGATGTTGGTGGGTACTTGCATACTGACTGGGATGTCTACTTCTTGGTGAAAGGAAGTGTTCACACAGTAATTAGTATTAATTTCTCCTGAAATTGGAATTGCATGAATGGTGAATGGTTTCATAAAAAAGCCTGTTACATTACACAACCCCTTAGAAAGAGGTTGAGGGAATATACTCCTAAAGATGAAAAGAAGGGTAAAAGTAAGAAAATGCTACAAAGAGTTATCCACCATTACTCTTACTTGAAAACAAAGACTTCTTTCAGTCCTTGCCAAACTCACAGTCTAAATGCCTGCGCTGGCAATTTGTTGTTTGTAGGTGACCCTTTGTGTTCATAAGAAACAACTGGTAACCCCAGGAGGATTTGACATGTTTGCAGTAGTTGCCTTTCACAGAAGAGAACATAAGAGAATTTTTAATTTGTGATAAGACAAGGGAGGAGAATGACATGGGAGAAAGATGGAGAGGATAATGTGTAGCAGAACTGGTAAGGAAGCTGCAGTTTCTTTCTTGAAAAATGGATTTGTAATCTTGGTGGGCAAGTGGAGAATTTGTTTTTATTTTCTTTCTGCTGTACTATCTTAGGCTCTGCAACTGGGGCTACAGAAGTAAAATTTAATATTAGATTTAAATGAGTAAGTGTAAGCAAACTTTTTTGCTCCAAAATCAGGATACAGAGGCAGATGGAAAGAAGAGCAGCTTGATGGAAGCTCTTCTGTTTGGTTTTTTTGCTGCCAAACAGTCTGTCTTTCATTGCTGTGGAACCACTGAGCATGCCAGTGTGCATTTTGGCCAACAATGTGTGTGTGGCAGCAAAGGTTATAATATGCTAGGGCTGGAAGTTATGACTCTGAAATAACAAGAATAAACCAGATGTTGAAATACCTTTATTTTGTGTCTTCCTTCATGCTTTAGCTTTATTATTACGTTAAAAAGAAAAAAGGGTTTATGGGAAGAAGGAAGATAAAATTTGTTTCTTGTTGAAATGGTATAGCACTTGGTACACATTTTGAAATATTTCTATCATGCCTTTTTTTATCTTGAAGAGGACCCATAATCACATAATAAAATATTAACAGCACTACTCTTAAAAGATTTAGCTCCTAGCATGAACATATGTAAATATAATGTTCAAAGTGTGTAACAGATGAAGTTCTCATATGTACTGCGAATGTATAATTGATATAGTTGTTCTAGTCTTAAAATGAAATGTGGTGTTCCAAGCATGCATTGTAATTGGATTCTGGTTCAGAGGGATGTGTTAAAAAAATATTTTGCAAAAGCTTATATATACTAAGAAATATAATTTCTCTTCTTTGTCTTACGGACAGAAATGTGCCTATTGTTCTTGCACTCCAGGGGTCTGGAGAGTTCCTTGTATTCATGCTTCCTATATAGTATTTTTTTAGGATACATTTTATACAAATAACTAATCTAAGAATATTTGCCCTGACATACAAAACTAAGCTGCATTTAATGTCTATGATTATTTCCCCACCACGGCTTCTCCCAAAACTCTGTGGAAAAAATTAACGTATCTTGCAAAGTACTGCAGTAGATCACAAAATCTTAATTCATGTATATTTATTAAATGCATAGATTGTCACCATTGAATAAACATAGGATCTGAGGATAGTGGTAATGACTAACAGTACTGTAAGGTCCAGCTTTGTGTTTTTCTAACTTACTTTATTTAGTGAGCCAGGACTAGATGTGAACATAATTAAAAGTGGAGGTTCATCGAGTGGTTTGGGTCAGAAGGGACCTTAAAGACCATGTGCTTCCAACCCCCTTATATGAAAGAATTGTTTTTTCAACCACAGTTTGTTTTTTTGGTTGGTTTGGGGTTTTTTGGTCTTTTTTTTTTAAAAAAAAGTAATCTTGGCAATTGTCATGCTAATGAGATTCCTTGGTGTTGGGTGTTAGCTCTGAGGTGGGGCAGTGGGATATGGCCTTTTCTTAGTTCAGTGGCATGATGTTATATATATATACCTTACATGAAACTTTTTGTAACATTAGCTATTGCATTTTTATTTTTTTCCTCCCCAGAGAACAAGTGTATTTGGAACTAGTAATGCAGATTTTCCCCCTGGGGATCCCGGAATGTATCAGTTGGATGTTACTCTAAGAAGAGGACAGAATCTAGCTGCACGGGACCGTGGAGGTAAGTGTGCTGGTAAACAGTACCTTAGTGATTGGGATTATGTTCATTAGGTAAATTTATATGTGGGTATTAGAACTAAAATTAAAATTTGAGTTAAAAGTGATTTACTTCAGCTCTTCTTAAAACTTGGTAGAAGTTCTTTGAGGCAAGAGCACAAAGTGAAAGGAGCTAGGGCCGGGTAACCATGGAGTAATAAGGTTTAGCTAATAGTGGTTTAATCCTTCTGATAGACAAATTTCCTCCCTTTTTTGAATAGTTGAGACTAAGAAAGGTGCAGTAGATTTGTTTTAACCTTCCAGCTTTGTACTGTCTTTCTCACACATGTGCTGTCTCGCTGTTTATTTTATTCCTTGACTGCTTAACTGATAAACACTGGAGCTGTGTTTAAAGACGAAACCAGTAGAACCCCTGTATTAAGTGTGTGCAGGCTTTGCCTGTTGACCAATCTCATACTGTCATTTTTCAGTCTGCTCTGTGTATCTACCACACAAATGGTTCAGATGTAAAAAGGATAGCTAAAAGGTATTTTGACTCAGTGTCTTTTTACATCTTATTCCCATCCTGTAGTGCTGCATGAGGCTGTCGTGACGAAAGTGCAGGACCTGGTAGTTGGCCTTGTTGAACTTCTTACTGTTGTATGGAATCAGCACACACAGTTAACCAAAGGCAACCACCAAACTTCAGCCAAAATGGAAAGAGTAGCTTTATTTCATTATCATGCTGAAAATGCCCGACAGCAGAGACATGCAGGGTCATGGGCTCTGTTTTGCTTAGTTCATTCAAACTGGCAGAAGGAATGGGGAATAGCTGCCTGCCCCAGTGTATCAAAGGGCTTCCTGCATGTCTGTGAGAGTGCATTATCTTTCCACAGTTATTCTACTTGTCAAAATAGGCAGAGGATGAACAACATTAGGCATAATAAATGGAGTTTTCCTACACTGACATTTTTAGCATTCACAGCTGCAAGGTCACTTTGAGTTAAACTGTTCCCTCCGCCTCACTAAATCTTCCAGTGTAAACCCTTTCTCCCCAATGCATTGGCCTCAGCCCATCGATCCAGCTTGTCCAGGTCCTTCTGCAGAGCCTTCATACCGCCAGCAGATGAACAGTCCTGCCCAGCTTAGTGTTGTCTGTGAACTTACTGAGGGTACACTTGATCCCCTCATCCACATCATCAGTAAAGACAGTAAACAGGACTGGGTCCAATACTGAGCTCTGGGGAACACAACTGGTGACTGGCCACCAGCTGGATGTGACACCATTCAGTCACACGCTCTGAGCCCAGCCATCCAGACAGTTCTTAACCCAGCAAAGAGTGCACCTGCCCAAGCCGGGGGCTGCCAGCTTCTCCAGGAGAATGCTCCAGGAGACAGTATCAAAGGCTTTGCTGAAGTCCAGCTACACCACATCCACAGCCTTTCCTCAGCCACTAAGCAGGTCACCTGGTCATAAAAGGAGATCAGGTTGGTCAAACAAGACCTGCCATTCTTAAACCCA
Source organism: Origma solitaria (assembly GCA_013397895.1). NCBI lineage: Eukaryota > Metazoa > Chordata > Aves > Passeriformes > Acanthizidae > Origma > Origma solitaria. The sequence continues at coordinate 84,803 of VZRL01003106.1, forward strand.
TGCGGGCTGGACCTGATCCCTTGCTTGTCCGGTATGTGCCCTGTGATCACACTCTCACACAAGAGAATCTGTTTCATAACCTTCCCAGGCACTGAGGTCAGGCTGACAGGCCTGTAGTTCTCTGGATTCACTTTCTGGCCCGTGGGCAGCAGCATGTTGGTTAATCTCGAGTCATCCGGGACCTGATGATAAATGACGGAGAGCAGCTTGGTGATCTCTTCCACCAGCTCCCGTAGTTCTCTTGGGTAAATCCCATCTGGTCCCAGAGACTAATGACTGTCCAAATGACTTCACAAGTCACTAATTCCTCTTGCATTACAGGATGTTTATTCTGCTCCTCATCCCTGTCTACCAGTTCAAGGGATCTTTACTGTGAGAATAACTGCTCTTACTGTTACAGGCTGAGGAAAAGAAGGCATTAAGTGCCTCAGCCATTTCCTCATCCTTGGTGACAGTATTGCCGCCTGTGTTCAAAAAAGGATGGAGGTTTTGCTTGGCCCTCCTTTTGTTGTTAATGTATTTACAGAAACACTTTTTATTTTCTTTCATGACAGTGGTCAGATTGAGTGCTATCTGTGCTTTTGTCTTTCTAATTTTCTCTTTGCATGACCTAATGACACCCCTGTACTCTTCCTTAGTTGCATGCCCTTTCTTCCAAAGGTCATAGCCCCCCTTTTTTTCCCCTGAGTTCTAGCGAAGGCTTCCTGTTGAGCCAGGCCAATCTGCTTCCCCAACAGTTCATCTTTCAGCATATAGGGACATTTTACTCCTGCATCGATAAGATTTTCTTCTTAAGCTATGTCCAGCCTTCGTAGACCCCTTTATCTCCCAGCAGACTCTCTGAACCAGTTCCAGAACAGAAGTTTAAGGCAGAGGTTTTGTTGACCCTGTTCCTTACTGTGCCAAGAATTGAAAACTCTTATCACTATGCCCAAGATGGGCTTTCTGACCACCACATCTCTCACCAATCCATTCTCTGTTCACGAACAGCAGGTCTAATGGGGTCTCAGTCCTGGTAAGCTCCCTTACCAGCTGTGACAGGAAATTCCACACACTCCAAGAATCTCCTAGACTGCCTCCTCTCCACTGTGCTGAGATTCCAGCAGACATCTGGCAGGTTAAAGTCTCCCACAAGAGCAAGAACTGGCAATCGTGAAATGTCAGCCAGCTGCTTAGAGAATGCTTCATCCACCTCTTCATCCTGGTTGAGCGGTCTATAACAGGCTCCCACCAGGATTTCTGACTTGTTGGCCTTCCCCCGGATTCTTATCCACAAGCACTCAACCTTATCATCACTGTCCTTGAGCTCTGTACATTAAAGCACTCCCTAAATGTACAGAACCACCCTATCACCTCTCCTTACTCACCTGACCCTTCTGAAGAGCTTCTGAACTTCCATTGCAGCACTCCAGTCATGTGAGTCATTCTACCATGTTTCTGTAATGGTGACTATGTCACAGCTTTTCTGCTGCACAGTGGCCTCCAGTTCCTCCTGTTTGTTACCCCTACTGTGGTCATGTGCTTTAGCTGTGCTATTGATTTCACCCCAGCAGTGGCATGCTGCCCCCAGGCTCATCGCTAGTGAGCCTGGTCTTATCCCCTTTTCCCTTCAACCCTATTTTACATCCCTATCAATCAGCCCTTTGTGCTCACAAGCTGGAATCCCCTTCCCTCTTTCAGATGTTCCAAGGCTTCCAGGGGATGACTGATTTTTCCCTCTCTTGTGTTTCAACACACCACCCACAGAACCACCTTAACCATGCAGAAGTTCTTGTACAATCAAGGGTTGCTTCATTGCCAATCTGTCTTCATGAAGGTCAATGTCTAACAGGATTCTTGAGGTTGTAGAGTGGTCCCAAGGAGCAGGGGGTTGGGCACACCATAGCATGGTGTCTATATTAAAAATATTCTTCCCATTACACAGAATTAATTTAAATACCTGATCTTTGACTTCAAAATCGTCACCACTACTTGAATAACCAAGGAACGAGTTAATTGTGCTTAACAAGACAGTTTTATGCCACTGAAATTCTGCCCCAGTAATTACAGGTGGGAATGACTGTAACCCTATCACATGAGAGACCACAGTTTTCCACTGCTATAGTTTTTTGAAAGGGGAGGCATAATTTCAGGTAAAGAGTTCTGACATCTTGTGGCTGGATGAAATAATGCAAATAACTCTGGTCATAACCCTTCTAATTTACGTTTAGAAGAGCATGTTGCAATTTTAAGAGAAGTTGTCTCTTTGGGATGTATTTCCCAGTGGATGCAAATTTCTAAAATATGCTGTTCTCCTGAAAGGCCTTAAAAGTTAAAGAAAAAAAGAAAAAAAGTCTTGCATTATAATTTTGCTGCTGTTAATGAAGATGCAATAGTTATGCTAGAGTTACTGTTTATTTTAAGATAGTCTTTGGTCAATTAGTCTCACATGCGCTCTGGAAAACTGTTGGTCTCTGTGCCCACCCAAGAGTCCTCTCACAGGTTGTTCAGTCCTTGTGAGACTTCTACATATATGTCCCATTCATACGCCATACTTAAAATTTTTCTTATACCCTTCAGGGTTGTTTTTCTGATCACTGTTAATTGCTACTCTGCTGTTTCAAGGGGCTTTGTCCAGTGCTCTGTGGTGAGTAGGTGGAGACATGTTGTGGACTTTGTGGACTGACTTCAGAGTTATCATTGTGAGTGTCATAGGAAGTGAATCTTTATTGAAGAGGAAAGCCTGGACACAATAAAGTCAATGAAGACTAATACTAGTGGAGTCAGTGGAGTATGTGCCCTTCCAAAGGCATTACATACTTAGATTAATATTTTCAGGAGTAATTTTAACTTTATGAACCAATTTTTGTTATTGCATTAAGATAAATTACTAGCCCTAGTAAGGAAATAATTCTGTTAACTAAAACCAGCACTGCCAGTATTTTATGTGTGACTTTGAGAATGGATTGCAAACAACAGAAAGTGATGCAAACACCCATTTGATGTTAACAGAGTCAATTAACTGAGTAATAACACCCTGGAAAGCAATAGATTGAGACAATAAAGAATTCATTTTATGCGATGCTGTTTTCAGTTTGACTGTCTATAGAAATTGCATTTAGTTCTGTGTAAAGTAATTTAGCCTCCATTTCCTTACTGTATTACAAAGACAGAATTAACAGTATATATACATGTATTTAACAGGAACTAGTGATCCTTATGTCAAGTTCAAACTTGGAGGAAAAGAAGTATTTAGAAGTAAAACAGTACACAAGAATCTCAATCCTGTGTGGGAAGAAAAAGCTTACATGCTTATAGATAACCTAAGAGAACCACTGTACATAAAGGTAAGATACCAGCTCATATATGTCTGATAAATTACAGTTAGAAGAATTATTGGATGAAATTAGGTTGTGTGATTTTTGTATAATGAAAAACCTATTGTGCATTACTAAAGACTACTTAGTGTGAAAATTACTTAAATTTTGTGTATAGAATGGTGATGTCAACATTTTTAAAAGGGGCATATACAGGCATTTCTGTTTGTTTCAGGTCATAATTGTTTTACATTTCTTTAGTGTAATCTTAGCAGAAGACCAGAGAAAGTAAACTGTTTCATGATGATGGCATCCATTTTATTTATGGAAATATAATTTAGTAATGCTGATATGGAGCATAACCTGTCCCATCAAAAGCAATTCATTGCTGAGGTCAGTTTGAGAATTTATTGAGATGTATGCCTGATTCTCCTGAGTTCTCTTATTTTTCTGTTTGTATGGAACACAGTGACTTTGTTTTTATGTTTCATACCATTTTCTGCTCTTAAGATTTTTACATTGTAACTCTCTTTAGTAAATCACAGGTGAGGATGACTTTGTCATATTAGAGGCACCAATTATTCTGAAATAACAGACTGTTTGAGTTTAGATCAAAAAATGGCCAGCAATATCTTGAGTAATAAGCAGCAGTGCCCCTAGTATTTCTCAGATGTCCATATTGGAATGGAAGCTAGAAAAACTGTGATAATTGTTTTATATCAACAGAACAGAAAGGCACTTTTCTGGTCCCAGTAGTTTATGGCGATAAAGTGATTCTTAGTTGTGTAAACTATATGCAAAAGTGATTCTTAGTTGTGTAAAACAAAATAGATAAATTTACATTTAAAAATATTTAAAAAAGCTATAGTCCTAGGATTCGAAATAAAACATTCATACACTGAAAATACTTGAGAAAATATGGAAACTTGGCTTACTTATGTAAATCTCTTTGTTGATCTAAAATTACGTGGTGTTTTAGATCAGTATCAGTCAATCTAAAATTCAGGACAGAATTTTCAATTTCAGAAATTGAAATGTCAAATTGTAGATTTTTTTAGTCGAGCAATGCCACTTAAACAGCCTTTGAGTATTAATCAGTACTATGTTTCACGCTGCTCAGATAAAGTATATCATTACTAGAAAAGCTTAAAAGTTAATTGGAATCCTCAAATGGCATTTTGCTGCCTTTGTTATGTTTAGTAACTCATAAGGAATGAACAGGTGCCCAACATGATGAAAGAGAGAGGAAGATGCAAAGAATTGCAATGTAGCCACCTGTTTTGGTTTATTTATGCCAAGTACCTGCATTAGGGTGTGTATTTTTTTTTCCCTAGGAAAAGTATGTCAAGTGGTATAATGTCTATCATGGTTGTATTCTGAACACACTGTGTGAAGTATTTTGGATTTTACAGCTCATTCAGGTATTTTAAGACATGACTGAATTTTACTAAGTCAGCTAAAAATACTTGCTTGGTATTTTCATCTTGATAATTTGTAGAGGGAGAAAGGAAGAAAACAATTTGACTTTGTACAATGAACTGAGATTTCATAATTTGGTTTTTTTCCCCACTGTAATGAATAATAGACATAGAAAATGTGAGGGTGCACGCTCATAGGTAGGTGAATGCACCTACCTCACATGCATTCATAGGTAGATGAATGCATGTGAGAGACTTGTGCTCACATGCTTGTATCCAGCCCATTGAGTTGTGTAGCTGTGCTGTAGACTTGGGGCTACAGAATTTCTCTTGCTGTTGTCTTAACCCCATCCATGTTAAGTTATTTGTAGAAGATGAACAGTTTGCCTCCTGGAAGAGTTTCCATAGTACAATAGTTGAAGTAATTATATTAAAATTGAAGGTCTTGAATCTAGTCTTGTCATATCTCAGTCAGTTTCTCCTTTCTCCTTACAAGGTGTTCTCAAGTTTCACTCTTACTTAGCTGAAGGTATATTCTAGTCCTCAGAAATCCTCATGTTGACAAAAAAAAATTTAATTTGCCTTAAAAGTTGATTTTGATAATTGATCTTTTCCCATTTATTTCATTTTTAAATTTGTGTTGTAACTTTTCTTTGTTGCTGTTCATCTTTTTGTTTATTTCCCTGCAATAGCTGTCCTCAGATTATTTGCTATTCTTTCTTTGGATTTAGGAAGGCATAACCCATCTCAAATAATAGCATTCAGTGTACTGGCCAGATTCCTGTCTGGATGTCAGTAAATTTATTCATATATTTTCTCTTTTAGATAGCAAATTAGGAGGCAGGGTCCTCATAGTAGACTACTAATTGTCATTGTTTCTTTACAAATATCCCTTAAGTTTTAGTCTTAGATTGTAATATTTCTAACTCTAGAAACTTACACAGCCTTCAAAATGTACTATTATATTATTTCAAATACTTACACAAGTACTATAATAACCCACTTTACATAACCATATCCTGCCCTTCTGCTTCCATTTTGCAGGATTCATAAAGGAATTGATGTATAGGAAATCCGTGATTCTGCTTAACTTTATTTATTCTTTTGATCTTCTTTCTTTCAGTGCCTATGTTTATAAAAATACTTCTTTTTTTTTTTTTTTAAATTAGGTTGATGTTCACATGTGTAGTCTAGTAGTAGCATACACCGGTGTCTCTGCATGATGCAGTCTGACTTATAAACAAGCAGTTTCAAACTTGATTTTCTGTCCAGAAAGTTTCAGGTTACTTTTAGGTAGTCCTGATTCAATGAGTGAGAGACACAAAGCCACAACTTTGGAAAAGGAGTTTCAAGACTCATTAATAAAGTCAGAAAAGCTATAAAAAGAGATTTCTAGTACTGAAAAATGCTCCTGTGCATCACAGGTGTTTGATTATGACTTCGGACTTCAAGATGACTTCATTGGTTCGGCATTTTTGGATCTCACTTCATTGGAATTAAACAGGTATGGCACAAACGAGCCTATGAAATATTTCTTTATGTTTTTCTGCTAATACCATGTTTGTGGAGTTGTAAAAAGAACATTATGCTAAAAAATAATGATATAAACCTGCACAGCATAAACTAACCAAGGAAAACCACATATGTTTAAGAAATTGCTGTACTATGAATGTTAATTTATTAGCTACTTATGCACATTTTTACAGTGTCCATGGAGAGGTTAGTTTTATAACCACTTTAATCTTGTTTTCATACTAGCTTCATTCACAACATTAGCACCTAATGTTTGACCTTCTTTTCTGTTTTTTTAAAGCATGAATGTTACATTCTTAATTTAATTACTTTAGTACATATAAGTACTTAATACAGACTAAAAGTACTTAGTATTTTTTATGAGCATTCAGGTGGAAATACTTAAAAGTAGAAATAAGGCAAATTTGTGACCCTGTTTTTAAGTACGTTTATGTAAATTCAGATGCTTTTACTTCTTATGATTGAGAAATTTCATTATCTGAGAGTCTGAAGTCCAAATAAATGCCTGTCCTTTTGTCTTCTAGGCAAACAGACGTTACCTTGAGTCTGAAAGATCCTCATTACCCTGACCATGATCTGGGAAGTATATTCTTATCAGTTCTCTTGGCTCCAGGAGATCAGCGAGAAGTGGTAATTTTTAATATTTTAATAAATATCATTACTCCTCTGATTCGTCTTTGATTATATGACATAAAGCACAAGAGTAAATCTCAAATTATGAGATTAATTTGATTTTTTTAATTCTTAAGATAACACTGAACGATGTTTCTGTTGTAGTACAACATACTTCATCTGAGCTGAATCCTCCCTCATATAGTAATGAGGGATCCAGATAGATCAGGTAAAGTCAATTGTAGGTGAATGGTGCTGATTAATATGGAGAAACATCAGTAAACCATTGTTTAAGAATTTTGGATGTAGTCTGCTGTCTCCAAATAAGAATATTTGAATCCTATTCCATGCAGAAAATGAAGCTGAAAAAGGTAATGTTTCTGCTTTTTGGCATTTAATGTTAAAGTATTATTTGATGTTTTTTCAGTTTCTTGAATTTACATTTCAATTACAAAATTGTATGACTTTCTAAGTTTTTTGTAATTCTTTCATTAGTCTTACTTTTCTGAGCTGCATAGTTGTAAGTGGAAATAGTTTCCAGGTTTTAGATTCTCTTAGTTGTGATGAACTCTTTCTATTATATTTTACTAGCTTTTGTAAGTTGACTTTTGACTTGAGCAGTAGAAGTCAAACTGTGGCAATAGTAGAAGAGATGATATCTCACTCAGAGAGGTTGAAAAATAATGTGGATTCCTTTGGCCTCAGAGAGGCTGTAGGGAAATGCTTGGGCCTTGCAGCTAAATTTTGCCTTAAACAAGCTGTCTTCAAATTAAAGGAGAAACCTCCATGAAGCAATAGATCCTCTAGAAGCAGGGCAGTGTTTTGTTGGATTTTTTTGTGCCAGTCACTTTCTCACACCACAAGCCACCACTGTGCAGCCACAAAACTCATAAAGTTTACTCAGACACTTTGCCCAGATGTTTGAACACACAGACAAACACACTCAAACCTTCCCCTGCACCTACAACGTGGCCAGATTTCTGGAATCTTCCAGGAAGAAGACGGCTCTGCACGCTCAGAACTCATCCAGGAGGAGGTATCGGGGCATTTACTAGAAGAACCAGGGTTATAACCCACAATTTTCAACACATATGCAGGTCTCCACTTCCGATGGACCAGGACTGTATTTCACAACCGTGGGCCACGATCACCCAGGCATCGCAGAAGCCAGAGGTGGTGATATCTTCCTCTCCTCCGATCTCCTTTTCTTTCTTTTTCTCTTTTGAATTTTCCTCTCTTAAGATGATCATATACTCCAAAACAGCTACACACGCCTTTTCCAGTCTGTTACAATTTTTTTTCCAGTTACAGTTTTAAAAAGCTTGTTCTAATTAAATTTGTTGTTGTATTGCTTATTTAGAACATCGTTTTGCTTTAATCCACCCCTAAGGATCCATTAACAAGGATCAATGAACCTGGTTGCCCTGCCTCAGGGACAGGTTGCAGCAGAGGCCAAGAAGAAACATTATTCTGATGAAATTGTCTGTGGATATGGTCAGCTGCATGGTTTTTGTAATAACATACATGTTTCTGTAGGCTGCAGTGTGAGACATCATTCTGCTGCATACCTGAGGAATACTGGCAGGTTCTACTAGTGTTCTTTTTACACTTTTCTCCCAGGTAATACTAAATAACCTAGTAAGGCAGTTACTAGACCTAGGTGTTTGGTATGTAGGAGGGCAGAGATGTAGAATTTTGAAAATGGTTTTATCCTCTGTTAATTTTCCTCATGACATTGTCTTAGCACTTAATAAAAATAATGGAATATGGTGGTAATGTGCATCAAGTTTATATAAGCAGTGTATTTTTTTTTAGCAATATGCTTGTCCACACAACTCAGAATTCTGTCTTGCAAATTTACACCACAGGAGTCTTTGTCACTTAAATTAAGGAATTGAATTGATTTTGGGGTTTTTGTGCATTTGGGTAAGACCAGCATTTCTGAGTCAGCTGATAATTGCCCTGTTATTCCAAGTTGTGTTGGCCCTATCCTGCCATAACCCTGAATCATGCAGCACAGAAACACTGTATTTTTAAGTGGTATACCATTATGTGAACAGCACACTTGTTTCCTTTCTTCATCATACAGAGGTGGTAGCTACAGTGCTGCCCCATGTTGTCTGCTATTACACAGTGTGCTCAAGAAAATTACAGGTGAGAAAGTGAAATGACGACACTACACCGTAACATTTTTCATATGGGTGTTGGTAAATTAGCAACTGAATGTTGAAAGTATTAGGAAACCGTAGAGTTGCTGGTTAGCAGCTTTTTTTGTATCCAGCTGACTGGTTGTAATAGGACAAAAAATTGGGTTTGTGTTACTACACGTTTCATTATTAGCTTTTTTTAGTTTAGCTCAAGTCACCAAATTTTCTTCCCATTTATACTGTTATATGGAACTTCATTTTCAAAATGCTCAGGATTCCAATTAAGAATCTGATTCTTAATCTGAATCTTAATATTTATTACTAGAAACCAGTCTTCCCAAGATACAGCTCTCAGAGCAGTTCTGGCAAAGTTGCCATAAAATCAGAGAATGTGTGTCACAACGCAGGGAAGATGACCTGCAAAATTAATATTGAGTTGCTGTATGCTAATATGTTAGGGGTTTAATAGTTCAAGACTCAATTACCTTTTTTCAGTTACCACATTTACTTATGTATTTATTAGATTTTTATTTACTCTATAAGGAGAACATATATTACAAAATTTATCACTCCAATTGGACTGTCATCTTTGGTTATTTTTGAGAGGTTTCGTAATAATGAGGGTATTTTTTATTTAAATAAAAATGACTGAGATCAATACATTTTCAAATGTTACGTTAGAGGATCAAGACCGATTCTGGTCCACTTGTGAAAATGTGCACCATATAAAGCAGCAGTTAAAGCAATTCCTACATTCCCGGTCTGTGTAGCATGCTGCTTGAATGATTTCTGCTCTCCCTCTACTTGGATATCTCTATAGAGATAATAATTCAAGTGTTGTTGAAATATATAGACATATATAGATAGAAACCCGTGAGCACAGAAGACACAGATACACTGTCTCTTTATTATGTGCATTTTCTCCTGTCATTGCAAATTTACTTAAAATCTGTTGGCTTGATATCCCTATGTAGCATACATTTAAAAAATAAATTTTCTTCTGAATAGGTTTTGTTTTGCTCAGGTGGTAGCTCTTAAATTGCTTGCAGTTAGGAGTTGCAAGTAATTATGTAATTAGGATAATATTTTACCACTTCACACCACTTAGACGTTGTCACACATAAATGGTGTAAAATGGTTAAATTGTAAAGCTGAAAATTCCAGAAATTACCTGGAAGTACTTAAATTGCAGGTACTATAATTCCATATGTTTAAAAGAATAGTGTTTATTAAGACTATGGGGGAAATAAAAAAAGGGAACAGCTTCAAAAAGAGCAGTATTAGCTTTCCCATGTAGCTGTAGAAACCACATTGTGTGTTGATCCTGTATTTTGGGCAGGTCTCTAGCCATATTTCAAATGGAGCCCTGTTGAGCAAGACTTGCCGTTTGTGATGTGTTGTTTGGTAACTTTTCATTGTGGATTATACTTTCCAAAGAGATCCTTTCATTGCCTGAACTGCAGCCAGGCTGTTTTAGAGGTCATGCATTGATGTGCAGGTAAAGGAAAAGCCTTTTGAAGATGTGTTTTGGTGATTGGAGGACAGGTTTTGCAAAGCATTTTATTGGCATTTCAACATAATGTAGCTGTATGTTACAGGAGGATGCACCCTGTCACACTGCCTAAGAAATATTGATGCTGCTGAAGGGTAAGATACTTCAAGGGCAAGTTTGAAGTTAAATGGGGCAAAATCAGGGACGTAGTTGTACACTGCAAGCTGTCTGTGAGAGAGATATTATTGCAAATGATGTTTTAAAAAAGCCTCCAGTTTGACAGAGTAATATATTGTTTTGTTTTGGATGAAGCTTTAAGGTGTGAAAAGAAATTTTAGGGATATTTGGTCCACACAGGAGCATTTTTTTCCTTATCTTTTTGAAAAAATTCTGATGAAATTCAGATTTTTATGTGTACTGACTGACGAGATGATCTTGAGAGCTGTATCTGGAAGGCCCCATTTCCTCAGATGAAAACATTAGGTTTTTGGATTCAGATATCAGTTTAAAAACATTAACATAAACATATGTTCATATAACTGTATGTAATATGAACATATATGCATGTGTTCAGGTAACTGTATGTTCATATAACTGACTAGGAAAGAGGAATATTTATTTTTGAGTCCTGGTGAATGTGAAAACCAGTGCTTAAGTAGTTTACAATTGTGTCTTTTCAGTAGAAGATATTGGACATATTTTCAATTATAAGGAGATTCAGTAAACCAGTTTAGTAAATAAGAACACATTATTTTATTTTTGTGGTACATTTTTTAAAAGAAAATGCAGAAATGGCCTCCAGTTATTGAATATTATTGGAAGGGTATGGGCAGATGAACAAATCAAAATTTCTAGAACATCTTGTCTATAAGTATCTTTCCTTTTTGCTACCTGCTGCTTGTCCAAAAGCCATAAAAATGCGAACATTTAAAGTAATAATCTTGCAATGTCTCATTCAAACTATGTACAGGAATAGAAGCATTAGCATATCTAAAGTTATTGGAAGTCCCCTTTGTTTGATTTGTGACATATGAAGGCAATCTGATTTTTTTCTGCTTTATAAACAATCATAAATTGTGAGTCAAAATTGTTTAATGAATTATTTTTGTATTACTATAAAAATTAGAAAAATTTTAGTATTCATGAAAAGTATTATCTCTTTCCAGCCCAATACAAGTAAGTTGCAGTAGCACTAGTTCCAACAATTAATTTGTATTTACTTTGTTCTGTTAGCAGTACTTGTCCTTTGTATTAAAGCAGCATTTTAATTTTGTTGCTTCGGGAGGACAGATAGCTTAGCTTTGGTGTATACAAAAAAGACTTAAATAACTGTGGGAGAAGTACATGTATATAAAAATGTTAAAACCTGTGAGCTCTAAAAATTTGTTAGTTTTAACTCTATTTGTAAAAAATAATGTGTTTATGATGTACTTTCTATATTTTCATTAATTTCTTCTAATAGCTTCTTGATAACCAATTTAAAAGAATTCAAAAGTAGCAATTACTTGCTTTTTTTCATAGACCTGCTCCAACAAAGCTTTTCTTGTTACTTTAATTCTGACAGTGTTTATATTTCCTTTTGGGTTCTGCATGTGCAAGCGTGCTGTTTGTAATTTTGTGCATGGGTATGGGCTTCCTGCCAATTCAGTATGGTGTTGTAGTCGTGGGTGCCTCAATGCATGTGAGCTTTTCTGGCTCTTTTTCCATCAGCATTCAGTACACAGAATCCACCACTGGAAAACCTGCAGTAAGCAAGTTCTTCACAGCTGCATGTCACCCATGTCTTGACTACAACAGCTGTTCCCTACCTGGGTCTTAAAGGCTATTTTTGGTGACAGGAAAGGACAAAGCTGGTAGCTTGATAAGAAGTGTTGCCTTGGGACCAGCAGAGGTTGGGAGCAACTGTTCATCACTGCCAGCAACCTAACAAACAAAGAAAATGGAAAAAAGGAAAGATACGAGTTCTACTTGGATATTACTCTTTAATCAGATTATAGTTCAAGGCATTGTTTTTTTCCTAAAATAATTTTTCTTGAATGATGCTTGGTTTTTTTGCTTCATATGAAACTATTACCATTAATGTGCTGTCATTTTGCTTGCTGTCTTAAGTTACATCATGCATTATTACTATTTATTTGTTTATTTATTTATTTATTTGCCAGAGGGACAGTAACATCATAGAGAAAAACCCAACTCAGGGCATGGGATATTTTCAGATGAACAAGTTCAATGTATATCATCCATCCTGATCTGCTCTATGTTTATTTTTTGGCTTCTAAGGACGGTTATTATGGCTTTAGCTTCTGCTGCTGTAGCTGATAATGATGCCAATGCACTCAAGGGTAGTCATACGTTTCTGTAGCTACTACTGAAACTGGACTCTCAGAGTTGAAAGAATCATAGAATGGTTTGGTTTTAAAGGCACTTTAAAGATTGTCTAATTCCAACCTCTTCCACTAGATCAGGCTGCTCAGGGCCCCATCCAACCTGGCCTGGAACACTTCCAGGGATGGGGCAGCCACAACTTCCCTGATGCCTCATCACCCTCACGGTGAAGAATTTTTTCCTAGTATCTACTATAAACCTGTATAGTTAATTCAGCTGTCAGGTTGTATTCTCTTCCTTGCTCACAGCCTGGTCTGAACCTAGAAAAGCTGAGTTTGTGCCCTCACCTGTAGCTATGCAGGATTCAGAAATGACAAGGGAGGAACTGTGCTGTGTTGGACTGGACTCAGGAACTCAGATTTTCTTCAGGGCCTGCTGTGGGCCTCAAGGTGTTCACTTCTTACATGTCTCTGCTGGAAAAATGAGTTAAATGGCACTCTCCAACCTTATAAAACATTTAGTATCTCTGTATATTTTCCAAAGCCACAGTGCTACAATTATCGTTAACTTATAGCAGAGCCCTTAGGATTTAATTTTCCATAGCAATTAAAAAAATTTCCTCAGCAGCTAGTTATTTTTCTTCTCATAAAAAAGTTTTGTCTATTTGAAAAATTTCTGGGTTTTTAAAAAAAACCAACAGATATTTTCTCTCATTTTATTTTTTCCCCCAAGATATAATTAAATTTCTTAGCAAGGAAAATATTTTAATTTCAAAATTTATTTCCATTATCTGAGAAAGAAAGTGTTTTTGCAACAGTTAATAAAAAATAAAAATTATGGGTTTTTTGCACCGCAAAAGTTTCAATAGAAATTAATGGCCCTTGATTTATTCTAGCTCATTGTCAATAACAGGCTGCTAAATCTTAAGTTGTATAAACTAATTTCACTGCATTTCCACAGAATTGCTTTAAGCAACAGTTGTGCTCACAGATAAACCTTCCACAACATACTTGACCAGAATGTCTCATTTATTTAATGATTAAGAATCTGTCTGTGGATACTTGGCCTCCCAGCATATCAGAGCATGGTGTTTAGCACTGCGAAGATTTTACAGGTTTTTTAGGTAATGGGACAGGGCAAGTGAGATTTGGCTTTTTTTAAAGAGTGAAGATACAACTTTTTTTCTATCTTCTGTATGTAATTATCAAACCAAAGAACTGTTTTCACTGCTGTGAAATGAACAAGCAGTGATAACCTTAAGGATTTTGTAATAGGTTCATGTAATCAAAGGAATCTCATGCAGGTTTTCTTTTTAGTGGATACACCTGTGAGTAAAACAGTAGTATTCAAAAAAACTGGAGTACTTTAATATTAAAAAACGCTACTATTCAAGTATCAGTCAGAATTGAAATCATTGTCAGTAATGGCACATTCATTTTTTTTCATTTTAAAATATATTTCTATATTTTCTGTGTTTCTTTCTTACAAGTTTACATCATGCATTGTCTCCAGAAATGAGACTTTCATAGAACCCAGGAAAGTATGCCTGGGTGTGTACAGGGCTGCAACTTGTCTGGATTTATTTCAGTCTTGTGTATCTGTTGATGGAGTGTACATGTTGCTCCTTCAGTTGTAGTGGTGGTTAAATGTGACTTACGCTATATGAGACTGTTGGCTTCCTTTTCTGTATTGAAGAGAAAAGGTAATTAAAATGCTCTATTTTATTTTCAGACAATGCAAATGAGGAAGAGTTGGAAAAGATCAAGTAAGGTAACTTTGTAACTTTTAGCATGTGGTCTTCTAGCTTGTGGTGGTGGTTTTTTGTTTGGTTTTTTCTAGAACAACTATGATTTTTTGTCAAGCATGCCATGTAGGACTGGAAACTTTTGGCACAGGATTTATTGTCCTTCAAAATGTGTTTTAATGGCAGTGGGTTTTGTTTCATCAAATAAACATCATGGTACAGTTCTGCTTTTAACATAATCATAAAACCTTCCAACTTTGCTATAGCACTTTAACTTATTTTGAAGTCATCTAGTAACTTCATGTATGTGGCCAACATGTCCTGATTCCTTTTCTAAAACAATTAATTTCTCACGTGTAAACAATTTCCGTCTTTAATGTGAGCAAAGAATTCATGCTGCTCATGCCAAAGAGTATATTTTATTTTCCCATTGCTTACTTTTCTTACTGGCTAGAGTTCTTCTGTGCAAAGTTTACACAGTGAAGCTTCCCAAAGACAAATTTCCCCCATCACTGGTTGTGCACAGGTGACAGTCATAGCCAGGTTTTACAAGACCACAGTGGACTCCTCTTTATAGGGCTCTTTAAAGCTCCTCAAGCTTTTCTCCTCTTAGGAGTTATGGAAGTGATAAAATAGGAGCAGTGTATGCTCTTCTCCACAATTGAAAGACTGAGAGTTTGACTGCAGTGCAGTAAAACCAATTTTTACCTTTTTTTTTTCTACATTGTTAAAAAGGAGTGAATTAAAATTTCTCAGAGACTTGAGCTAGTGAGGTAGATCTAAGTTTTTTAGAAGTTACCATGTGGCAGTGTTAAAATGAGAAAAAAAATTAAATAGCTGTTTGGGGTGATTCACTTATTTTGTAAAGTTATTTACTCTTCTAGAATATTGATGCACAACTTTAAATAGATCATTAATAAATAGTGTTTTATATGGTGCTGACCTGACAAATATTTGCACTTCTTAAAGCTTATTTGTATTTTTAACCTTAAAAAATAAAAGAGAGCAGTGTTCATGATTCTTGGGTTATGGATGGGTTTTTCACAGAGTCTGCTTCTGGGATGCAGGACAGCACTCAATCTGTTCTTTGTGAAAATGGTGAAGCAAAGATAGTTGGTGAAGTGACGATATATAGTATTTTGATTCTCATATGGTTCATGTAGCTTCCCGAAATATCTAAGATGCTCAAACTGAAGAGATAAGGAAGAGCTGTGAGAATGTTGAAGGGTAGAACTGGGTTGCATCATGAAAGTGATGTGTTAACTCCTGATGTGCTGACTATATTTGGTAACAGTTTGTCCCCATTGCAAACTGACAAAACTGTGAGCTTCAATAATTCTGAATGAATGGCTCAGCATTAGACTTCTTTAAAGCTCTTCAAGTGAGTTATTTATCCCTGTTCAACTTTGTTACATGCGTTTGATAGCATTTCGTTAAGTAGCTGGCATTTTTGCAAACTGGCTGTCCTGGGGTGGCATAATGATATCTTGTATTCCCTATCGTTTTGTATGCTTGACCAGAAATATGGTCCTGTAGCTTTAACTGTGTCCCGCAGCTGGGAGCTCTGCCGCCAGCGCGGGATGTTTTGAAACTTTCCCCAGCTCTCCTACGGGGGAGTGAGAAGGAAGGGACACTGGTTTTTTTCCTCCTCAGTCAGTTGCTGCTGCTGGTGGCGGGTGCTACTGGTGTAGCTGCTGCTTGGGTTGGTTTTTTTTTTTCCCTCCCTGGGATTGTTTTTCATCATTTTGGAGCCTTTTCTTCGGCTTGCTTTCTCATCCGAGAACCTGAGGAGCCCCGGGGGACAGCGGACGAGAATCGTCCAGGGAGCCACCGGAGGAACTTCACCTAGCCCCTTCAGGCCCCCCGGAAAGGGGAAGCTACGCCTGAGAAAGAGGACACTAAGTTCATCAGCTGTTTGTTCAGGTTTTCTGACCCCTTTTCCCCTTTCCCTTTCCACTGTGTGGTCTGTTAATTAAACAGTTCTTCCCACTTTAGGCTGAGATATTCTGTGTTGTGGGGGCAGGGGTGCCAGAAACATCTGCTGTGGGGGAGGCACCTGCTCAGAGTGCTTTCCATCTAGGATATTTGTCTCTAATCCAAGACACTGGCATATCAGAATATTTGGCAAAAAAATGAATGCATGGTTTAAACTTTGCATTTTTTTCTATGGTTATCTTTGCTGAAATAATAATTTAACCTAGAGGTGTACATGTGCAATACATGTACAATGTCTTACCTGCATTGCTGTGTTTGTGATTTATATACAGAAGTATGCCAGTTAAAACACAGGAGATCATTTGCCTTGCAGATTTATTCCAGTGTTCCAAATCTTTGATCTGCTGTCAACAAAACAGATTAAAAAATCTTTTATTTACAAAGAATTCCTTCAAAAGACTAGCTGTTCTCTGGGGTGTAGGGTAATCAATATTAAATAAAACTTTTATGTCATTTGCAGATTAAAAAGAAGTGTCTAAAAGTAGGTGTCTAACCCTATTGGGTAATAGTGAAAGTGCCCTATTTGAGATCATTCTTCTGCAGGAAGCATTTGTCTTATGCTTCTGAGAGCTGAGGAAAAAGCAGACTATTAAATTTTTTTAAAGATACCATTATAAAATTTCCTAAACCTAATTTTGTATATCTCTGGAGACTTTATCTGCAATTCTAATAAATTACTTTGTTTTTACAAGTTATGGCACTACCTTCTCTATTTGAAGTTTGTCCTTGAAACCTGTTGTTTCTGTACCATAGGTAGCTTGCAGTTAAGGTGTAGCAATGCAGACCACTATGGCATTGCATGAGTTCATGAACTGCATGTCTATCTCATGTTTTGCTGTGTGACTATAACTATTTAAACAAAGCTATTTCAATGAAGGCAGTACCTTTATAGCCAAAGCATAATGAGAGAAAGCTCTGTCAGAAACATCAATTTCACTGAATGTTGTTTTCATCTGAATAAGTACTTTTTCCATTTTCACATCTGTGGGAGAATTGCTATTCAATTTAGTTTGAACATGATCAAACCCCACGTTAAACTTCTTACATTAAATGACTCATTAAGGAAACATCAGAAAAACCTTTTAAATGCTTTAATTTAAGGACAAACTGATGGAACAAGTGGTTTAGCATCTTTAGCCAACATATTAAGGGAAAAATATATGTAAGATATATCTGTTATGCCCTCCCAAGTAACATCATTCCAATAAAATCTGGAGGAAAACATAATATGTCACCTTTTCTTCTCTTATACCCTCTCTTTTGTTTCATATCATCAATGGTCAGTTTAGAACTGAGACCACTAGAAAGTACCAAAATATTACAATACTCTTTAATTTATATTGTTATTGTGTGATGAGCTTTTTCAGAGTGACATTGATCAGTTAGAACCAAATGTCCATTCTTTGCAGAGCTGAAGATAAATTAGTATCTTTTGCAACAGGTTATGTATAAACTAAGATTAAAAATACATTGTCATCCCAAAGTCATAGAATCATAGCATGGTTTGAGTTGGAAGGCGTCTTAAAGACCATCTAGTTCAAACCACCTGCACCCTAGACCAGGTTGCTCAGAGCCCCATCCAATCACCTTGAGCACTTCCAGGAATGAGTATCTCCAGCTTTTCTGGGCAACCTGTTCCAGAGCCTCACCATCCTCACAGTCAAGAATTTCTTCCTAATACCTAGTCTCAAGCAACCTTCTGTCAGTTGGAAGCCATTGGCCCTTGTCCTGTCACTCCAGTACTTGTCAAGAGTGTCTCTCCAACTCTCTTGTAGCCCCTTTGGGTACTGCAAAGGGCTCTAAAGTCTCTCCAGGTGCTTCTCCATGCTGAACAACCTCAAGTCTCTCAGTCTGTCTTCACAGGACAGGTGCTCCAACTCTCTGAGCACCTTTATGGCCTCCTCTGGATGGGCTCTGGTCCATGTCCTTGTATTGAGAATCTCAAAGCTGGATGTAGTCCTTCAGCTGGGGTCACAACAGAGTAGAATAGAGGAGGAGAGTCACCTCCTTTGACCTGCTGAGCACAGTTCTCTTGATGCAGAGCAGAAGGGCATCTGTGTCCTTGGCTGCAGCAACATATGAGTAGGTCGTGCTGAGCTTCTTATCCCCCCCAAGACCTCCTCCTCAGAGCTCTCAATCTGTTCTCTGCCCAGCCAGAATTTCTGTTTGCATTAGCCTTGACCAAAGTGCAGAACATTGAACTTTGCCTTGTTGAACTTCACGAGACTCACATGGGCCCCCTCAGTCACAACTGAGAAGCTACTTTTGATTAATTAGAGTTGGGGATTAAAGAGTGTATTTACTGCCTAAAGCAAGTGAATTAATGTGGTTTTCCTTTGCATTTAGGTATTTGCTTTAATTCAGTTTTAGAAACTTCTGCACATACTTTTAAACTGAAAAATAGAACTTACGAACATTTTAAACAAGAATGAATTGCTAAATGAATGGCTTTCAGCTCCTAGTTGCTGATGGTTTTTAAAATTTCTTTTAGAAGCTTTTCTAAGAGTTTGTGTATTCCAGTTGCACAAACTAAAGTGCCAGAACCTATGGCCTTAATAACAGATGGTTTTATGTCCAACTCAAAATATTTAATTTCTGTGGCTTCTGATTTGCATTTTCCTAATATCAAAAATAATTTTTTCTGTTTTAAAATTGAAATAAAATGTTTTTCTAGTGGAATGAGATGCCTCTTGAGAAGACAATAAAATTGGAAATAGCAAATCATGGTAAAAGTGTATTGCAAAGACAAACGTAAGCATAGAGTTGTGTGATTTTTCTTAATTGAAGGAATTTATGGTCAGTTCAGTCTTTCAAGCAGAATCTTTGAGCCAAAACTCTGTGGAATCTCAGAATACATGGTAAATTAATTGCATTTGAGCTTTTGAAGTATCTTTTAAGACTTAGAAAATACACTTCTTTTTTGTAAGCCATGATGTTCTAGATGACAGTTTAGCAGCTGTAAATTATGCTGGAAGACAAGCTACTAAATAATGGAATAGAACTAAAAAACCATCAGAATAGATGTGCCTGTTTACTAGACATCTAATTATAAAAATTACGCAAATATTTGGTGAGGCTTATATTTGCATTAATTGTATGTGAGTGATAACAGCTGATCCAGCTAACAACAAAAACAGTAGGGTAACATTTAGTTTTGTGGGATTCATGCCTTCATTTCCAAAAGTGCGGGGGGTTGCCATCAAGTATTGGTTGCCACTTTCTTTCTGTGTATCACATTCATGTCAGCATTAGAATGTGGTGACATTGGTTATCCCAGACAATAACAGGATCATCAGGAGACCTGTTGACTTTCACATATATATTGCAGCCACAGTTTCCAAGGGGAATTACTGGGAGAAAGAATGGAGACAGTTAGGAGCATACTCTCCGAAAACTGCTTCTGCACACTGTTGTCCTGTGTAAATGTTTTTGCCTCGTTCCAGAAAATTCAAGTGAAAATGAGTGTCACAGTCTGCATCATACTACACCTGAGCTGCATCCAGCAAGTGCGCTTAAGTAGAATGCCAAAATTGTTCAATTTAGAAAACCATAAAAACATGTGAAACGTTGCAAAAGTATGAGCTCTTACTACAAATATTGTAGAGTCATGATAGCATTCCTCTAACAGTAGCGGTATCAAGTTGTTGTCGCAAACTCCATAAACCAGATTTAACATGGCAGTTAAAACATTCAGGGTGTAGGGCAGTGGAAGTTTCTCAACTACAGAAATTTAGGTTACCTTCACCTAGAATTAAAATAGCCTAAAATGTAAAACTTACTTGACAGAAAGTTAAGGAAAGTGTTTTTTCATATTGTAGTTATTATCAGTAGGAGTCCATTTAGAAAACTTTCTTAGTTACAATGAGCAAACAGTAAGAAGGAATCATCATGATTCCATTGAAGGCATTTTTGTAGCTCAGTGCCTACATGTTGATGACTTCTACAAGGGGTCATACTTTGTGTCATTTCTAATATTGGAAAAGCATTGCGAATGCATATGACTGTGCCTTGATTTTTTAATTGTTTTGTACATAGAACTAGCAGCTGTATCTACTGGCATTCTCAATCTTTATTTTACATTGTTCATCCAAGCTGTGCTAGCATCCTAGAAACTGGGGGAGAAGAATTCTATTTACTTAGTAACTTGCCACACTGACTTTGATTTACTTTGCTGTATTTTTACATCTGTCCTCTGTTAAAGTGACGGAGAGAAGTATTTTGCCTTTCTGTATTTTTTCACTAATTTCTTGGTATTTTATTTAAAGCTTCCAAACCAAAGTTATTTTTTTGGATAGAGGTGCCTCTGCAGGACATATAGCTGCATTATTGATTCACTTTTTAAAAAATTTAGTAAGTTTGTGGTAGGCTGTTCTGTTTCTGTCTCTTGTGTTCCAGGAGTCAGAGGAGCAATGTGTCCTTGTGGTGTGTGTAAAAAGGAGGAGATTTAATAAAAGCGGAGTCT
Organism: Origma solitaria; assembly: GCA_013397895.1. Taxonomy (NCBI): domain Eukaryota; kingdom Metazoa; phylum Chordata; class Aves; order Passeriformes; family Acanthizidae; genus Origma; species Origma solitaria. The sequence goes on from VZRL01003106.1 coordinate 105,827, forward strand.
GTTTGCACATGCACATGCCAGTGAGAGAGGTGATGCTTTGCAGGGCATAAGGGCTGATCAATGAAGAAATGAGGTCTGGCAGAGAGCAGTGGGTGGAGTTTTTCAACTCAATATGGGCTAAAGTTTCAAAGGACTCTTAGTTTCCCAAAGATAAACAAAAATATGAGGGGATTTTCAAAACTACTGGAAAAGTAGATCTCTTCTTGTGACAAAAATAGCAATAGCTCATCAAGAATGTGGTATTGATTATCCTGGGATCAATGCCCAGATTCTGACTAAGCCTAGTTGGTTTCCCATCCTGTCATGTTACCCAGCAATACCTGAACGGATGCAGAATATTAAATCATGTTTATTAGATCATCTTTCAGCTCTGACATTTGGCCAGCTGTATTAATCACATCTAGCAGAGGGTGCAGTTCTGTCAGAAGATTCTTTCTTGTCGATGCCCCTAGCCTACCCACTACATCACATTTAAACAGAATAGGTGGAACATAAATAAAATCTATGTTTATCACTTAAGAAAATGCTGGGTTTGCATGCTGTTTATTAAGCATTAAAGCAGCATATGGATATGAAAATATGTGGCAGCTTTGAGCATCCTTTGGTGTGAAAGACTCCTTTTCAGAAGTAAAATTTAAATTTCATTTTGGAAAAAGAGAGAGAGAGAAAACTTCACTGCGTGCAGGCTGCAACTTTTCCACCACCCCCTCTGTTTGTGGGGTTCAGAACATATTAGGTGGGAATCACCATGCCTGTGTCCTACATATAAATGCACAAAAAATGTGAATAATATAAATAAGAGTCGGACATAAATTATGATTGTGGACTGAGATCTTGTTCTTGCTTCTTTCCAATTTTATATGAAATATGTAACTTCCTAGCTATTTACAGAGAAATGAAAAGCTGTGCAGTTTCTTCATATTTTTTTTTTGTTTGTGGCACAAGAGTGAATCTGGGCTGCAATACTCACTACATGCTTTCTGAGGGAAACCAGTTGCCTAAGAATAAGTCTTCAGAAACCATCCTTCATAGGAGAAATTGAGAAAGATGCATGCTCCTTTCTTTGTTTTATTCTCATGTGTCCTGGAGTGACATTATGAAGCCACTTTATTCCTTAACTGTCTGCTTAATGCTCAGGGCTGCTGTGCCTTT
>VZRL01003107.1:0-11965 GCA_013397895.1 Origma solitaria
TCCTTCCCCGCCACCTCCCCCTTCTCTCCCTGGAACTTCCCTGCAGCTGCAGAGCTGGCCAGACAATCGGGTGTTTTAGAGAAATACATTTTTGGGCTAATTTGCCATGCATAAGTGTTTCTCTTACCCTTTAAAGGCAGGGAACAAAGAGCACATTCTCTGGGAGCTCTGCCCTGTTGTGAGCAGCCCTGCAGCTGTACAGCACTGTGCTACCCTCCGCTCTCCTGCTCCACTCCCTGCTCGCTGTGTAAGGAGATGGGGCTCTGCTTCTCCCCGGGACCACAACATCTCCTACCCGTCACTACACATTTCTTTCTGCTTTGGTTTTTTTTTTAAAGCAGAGACAGAACAAGTGTAGAGGGAAAGGATTTGGCAGCACTGTGACCTAGACTGACTTGCCAGATCCTCCAGGTAGAATCTTTTATGTTGAGACATCATTTATTTGGAAAGTCTTAATTTTCTTTTATCTGGGGCTTAATGCTGTACCTAAGTATTTATTTTATTCCCTTGATAAGTAACACTGTGGCAATGTGTTACACACACCATATTAGACTGGATGAAATTTTGTTCTATCAAGGAAATCTAGCCAATACATAAGTCCTGTGAGAGGTTTTCAGGTCCTATTTTCTCACATCAAACACTGGTAGCCATTCCTGCCTACCCCTGGAACTGCTCATGGTCAGGTTAAGTGGACTTTGAGCAACTTGGTCTAGCAGGTGGCATCCCTGCCCATGGCAGGGATGATCTTTAAGGTCTCTTCCAGCCCACACCATTCTATGGTTCCATGATTCCATGACTCCTGGCTGGGAAATTTCTCAGACAGGAAGATTTTCCTTTTTAGGGTTAGGATGCCAAGTGATGAATAGACTTGTCCTGGTAGATCAAATTGGGAAGAAGATGCAGATGTTCTGCTATGAATCACTCACAGGTTGTGGAGAAAGAGATATCCTGGAGCAGCTGGACACAGAGGAATTAAAGATTTTTGTCAGCTTTTTGGGAATCCCATTTCAGCACTTGCTGAATAATCTTTTTCCTATCCATGGAAATCTGGTCCAGCAAACAGCTTGCCAAGTGGAGTGACAGGTTCTGGTATAAGAGAAACCGGATTTTAAAACCAGCCGTAGTGAAGTTACTCACATGAGTTCAGCAGCACTGTATTGAGGCAAACTCTTTCAATCAAGCCCACTCCCATCTGCTGTAAATATTAACTCAGTCCAAACCAGTCCCATTTTCAGATCCAAATTCAACACAGCCTAGGGCAGATAACAGGTGAAGAGAAGAGAGAAGAGAGAAGAGAGAAGAGAAGAGAAGAGAAGAGAAGAGAAGAGAAGAGAAGAGAAGAGAAGAGAAGAGAAGAGAAGAGAAGAGAAGAGAAGAGAAGAGAAGAGAAGAGAAGAGAAGAGAAGAGGCTGAGAGTGCAGCCAGCAGAGGTGCACTGGGAGGAATGCATAATGCAAGAAAAGGTAAATGTCTTACAAAACTGCGGACTCAGATCCTGAGCTTCTAAGCTAGGAAAAGCCACCTTAGAGGAAATGATAGCTAGAGGAATGTATGGTAGAAGGTGTAATCAACAACACCACCCAAGTGCTAGGACAATGGGACAGGTTGAGCCTCACCTGGCACAGCCCAATAAATCCCTCAGTTCCTTGCTGGCTCTGAGCTCTTTGCACTCAGCAAGGTTGGTCACCTTATGCACCTAAAACTTCAGTTCCAATAGGAGGCCATGAGTGGAGCCAAGGCTCAAAGATGTGCATTAACTGATAGTGTTAGTAGCATTTGTTCTTCACAGAACACCACCTGCTCTTAGCTCAGCTGAGATCTCAGTGTTCTGAGACTCCTGCTTTGCTGTGTTACAGTGAATGAGTTGTACGAGGCAGCAGTGGAGAACTTCAGGTTTTTTTATTTTACTTCAGAACTCTCTCTTCTGACCTTACAAGTAACTCCAGGAGTGCCCATCAGGTGTTAAAACTGCTGCCAAGAAAAAGATAGTTTCTGCCAGACTCACCTGCAATAGTGAAAATCCCATTGAGCAATAGGTTTAATCATATTTAGCATTACCTGTGGGTAAATGTCCTTCAATCCCTTTAGGAGACTGATTTGCAAATTCCCCTGGCAGGACTGCAGGGACATCACGCAGCACAGGTGGTCTGAGTAGCACAGGTAGGTTGAACGCCAACACCAAGTGCCAACACAAACACCCCAAAGCCCTGGATGGGTTTAGTGGGAGCAAAATCCAGCTCCAGCTTTTGGGGTTACCATCTCAGTAAGACACAGAGAGAGAGACAGAAAGGAAAAGGAGTGAGGTTAGGGAGCAGCAGAGGGCTGGGAGCCTACAGACTTGTGCTGCCACATGATTTTCCTGGTTGTTTTCAAACTGCTGCTCTAGCAGACACGCATGGGTCCCATGTGATGGCTTATTTACGAAAGCACAGTTGTAAGGCTGTGTGCATCTCACATCCTCTTGGCAGCCCACCTGACCACGGGCTCTGGGGGCACCCACTGCATCCTCCCCATCTGCGCCATCAGCCCAGGGGGGATGGGTGACCCATGATGGGAGGACACTGCTCCTGACCTGGTGAGATGGTGAAGCAGAGAGGAGAAAGGTCTTTCCATGCCCACGCTGCTCTTTTCACTCCTTTGCCTGGTACTGTGTCAGCATGCTCCAGAGGTAGGGTGCTGTCCCTTCTGCACTAAGGAGAAGAAGATTTCTTTGAGATCTGTCTGTGTCGCTCCTGTAGAGCACCCAGGAGCAAGCTTGCAGTCAAACTGGCACAGCATATGCCGATATCCCATATTTATCTTCAAACTGGTGCAGATTCTCTTTCCTTGGGTAGAACTCTTTCTGGTACGATCATCAAAGATCACCCAAAGATCCACTTAACTAAAGAGGAAAATTCCTTATAAATAACATGGAGGAGGCTAAGGGACAGACTTCACAATGAATTAAAGATGGTTGTTTCTTTGGAAATGGAAGATTTGGCATACTTTCAATTAATTTTTACAGAGAACCCGTAACTCCAGTAAAACTCTTCTTCTTACCTATAGGGAAGACTAAGACATGAGCAAGTGAGACACAATGTGTGAGAAGAGTTTTTGAAGGCCAGCACTAGAAACTGAATTCACAGAGGCTATGGTGGGACAAGATTATGCTGCAGTAAGCCATATATTTTAGGGGTGGTGTTTTCCTTACTCCATAGTCCTAACTGCCAGCATCCCTAGGAAAAATGTCAATGGAAAAGAGTCATCACCTCATATGCAGTAAAAAACCCTCCAGTGATCTTTTCCAAAACCAAAGCTCCTATGGAGAAAGGACGTCTGACATTTTAAAACTTCAGTATGGTCAAACCACCGACCATCATCCCTTAGTTCCTTTTCCTGGACAACCAGTCCTTGTTTTAAATTGCCCAAGAGCTAAAACCGCTACCTCGCCGCACAGATTATGTCCTGTGGCCATGCCTCTTTCCCTCACGCTCAGTAAATCGCCTCCATGAAGGGTTAATTCAACCAAGGCCTTTTACTCCAAGTTGTTTTCCAAGTAGCTGAGAGAATAGGTCTCTTGTTACAAACATGGCTTCTGGGCATTTGGTGATGCTTTCCCTTTTCTCTCTCTCTGTACCACAAAAGAATCTTTTGTTCTCCTCTCTCTGTCTCATTTGCTCTCCCCCACCCTGCTCTCGCCTCTTCCCTCCATTGGCTGCCAAGTGACTAAGGAATGGCAAAAAATTACCATAGCTTGGTCATGGCAAATATTTCTTCACCTATTATCTGATAGAGACCTTGAGCACCTCTGTGAAGGGCCCTCTGCCTTCCACTGGGCTTCTCTTAAGAGTAGGGGAAGAATGAGTCAGACACAACAGGGCAGGATATAACTTGAATCAGCCCAACATGCTAATGGAAATACCTTGTGAATTGAGTCACGGTGCCTGTTTCAGGAAAATCAAATGATAGGGACCCAGAACTGGCAGGACTCAAGTGGCAGCTTCAATGGGTCTAGGTTTTTATGGGAACTCAGCATTTATTAAAAAACACATGGGAAGCACAGAAAAAGTCTCTTTATTGCCTCCACATTTACTGATTCAGTTGTTTGTAAGATGGAGCTGACACTCTCTGTTGGATGGCTTGTAGAATCACATCGTTTCTCTGCACTGTTGCTATAAATCTCCTTGTGCGTGATCTGCCACCACAGAAAAGTTGTGGCAAATCCCCATGAACATCACGTCTTCCCACACCCCATTGAAATTATACCTCGGGCATTCCCACAGACATCCTTCCAGCTGTAGTCTCCTTGCACATAGTGCTTCACTGAGTCACCTTACACGTACGCAGATATGTAAAAGACCACATGACGTCAAAGTCACTGCAACTTCTACAATGACCTTTCTGCAATAGAGACAATTCCTTGGCCAAATTCCCACCTTCCTTCCTTCCTTCCTTTCACAGCATTTGGGTATATACTTCACTGATACTGCCTTCTGCAACAAAATAAAATTCTTCAGTCTCCCCTGATACAAATCCTCCTGCCTTTCTACTCACCTTCTTCTCTACTGACCCTCTTCACTCCTCTGACCACCCTTTGTCCTGAGCTGATGTCAGTCCATGCCATGCTTTAGATGAACACATATGCTGCCTGTGTCCATCTGCCAAAGCTTTCTGCACTCTTCTCCCATTCAGTGCCTTAACTATTTTAGAAGGTCCTTGAAACAATCATTAAATTTCAGCCTTAGCCACATCCCGCACAAACACATACAAAGCTGTGGATGTAAGGCACTATGCAGAGAACTTTTGCTCCTGTAGAGAAGGGGAATGGACTATAAAGATAAAAGGGCCATTATATTCCCACATTAGAAGGACTTCTTGTCTGGTGGATTTTAACCAAGCTGGTTAAAACATCATGAAAACGATGCACTGACCAACTCTTTATATTCGTATGGCTCTGCCCACAATAGGGATTTTTGCTTAGTCAACCATACTGTTTGGAAGCAGTGTGCAGGGCAGCTTCCACTGGAAAGCCTCAAACTCATCGAATATGTAACAACAAAGGAATGAACATATAATAATCATTTTTATTGCCTCCTGGCTTGATTGCATCTAAATGAATCCCAGCATAGACACAGAGATCCTTCCTGCAACCACAGCTGTGCCCTACCACTCCCACAGCCGCTTCATCGTACAGGGTGCTCGCCAGGAGTGTGCAGTCAGCCGTGGTAAATAAACACTGATCATGTCCATCACAAAAGACAACTGAAGCACCCTGAGATGAAGAATTTTACCCTTGTCAAAAGGGCAAAAGGAAACCAAGTCCCTGGAGGATGCCTGGATATATTTCTAATGTTATGCATCTAACGCTACAAACACAAACCTCCCCACCAAGCAGTGCCCCTGGTGGAGCAATGCATTGCTGGATACTCTTGGAATCCCCCACTAAGCAACGGTGAAACTTTAAGGGAAAGTATTTGCTTCTCCCTGCTTCAATTCTCCTTCAGAGGGTGGGATGCCACACTCCTGATGTGAAGACTGTTGTAATCAAAGGCATTGCACTGTCTAGAGAGCCCCATCAGGGTCATCTTTGCACCCTGTGGAGACCAAGAGGTCAGCTGTTGAAGTTCCTTTGGAAAAAAGAATCTACCACCATCTCTTTCACAAATGAGAAGCCCAAGGATGGATTATGGATTCTTACTTAGATAATTTTGGATGAATCAAGAAAAGAGAGGAGGGATAGCTGGATGGCTAAATAAAGCCAATGAGATCACATGTTCCGCCTTTTTATCTGCTTTTCTCATTCTGCTTTTGGACAACAAAGCTTCCTTTGATACAGAAGAAGAGGGGGGTAGGGAGGGTGGGGAGAGGGGGTGCCAGAGTCACCCCAATGGCCCCCGGTCACTTATCCATGCTCCTTAATGTGATGTTCCCACTGACAGAGACAGAAAAAAACAGTGATCTCATGATTCCAGAAACGATTCACGCAAACAACCCTGGGAGATCAGGGGTGAAGGGGACAGGAAAGAGGGGTAAAGGATGAGTGAGGAAAGGCGGGAAAGGGAGAGGAAATGGTAGGAGTGATAGGGAGAGTGGACATGGGAAGCAGGACCTTGTGGGACAACTGTGAATGGAGGTAGAAACTGAAGGTCAGACTCCAAAAGAGGATGTGTAGAGGGATTGTAGAGAAAAGGAGAAAAAAGAGGAGTCTTGAGGCCAAGGGTAGCAGCACTGGTGGAAGGCTAGGTGTGACACTGCATGGCAGGACTGAGGGCAGGGCCAGGGCCATGAGCTGACTGAGTTGTCTAAATGTGGGAAAAGGGAGGCTGGGCTCAGAGACAGCATGGTGGGACGGGGAACAAGGGCTTGATATGAGGGTGAAAAGGAAAGGAGGGGGAATTACCCATGGGATTAGGAGCAGAAGAGTTGAGACTTGCTGAAATTTGCTGCTTCTGCATTCTGCTACACAAAACCAGGTTATCAAATCTGCCAGGAGAATGAACTGAGTCTCTCTCAGTCCCAGACCCAACAGATGCCAGACAGATTTATTACCTGAGGCATTCAGCCATGTCCGAAGGAGGCAGTGGTGAGGCAGTGGGACTGAAGACAGGCAGCCTGGTTTGCACTTTGGTTGGGCTGGTCTCACTGAAGGAGACCTTCACACCTGCACAAAGGAGCACTATCTGTGTATTATGCCTCACCTGCCAGCAGCCATTTCATTCAGTCTTCTTCCTTTCCTTCCCTCATGTGCTTTCATTACTCCTTCCCTTCTTCCCTCCATCCTTTTTTGCCATCTTTCCACAGGGAGAGGAAAGCTCGGCACAGCTGGCAGGAGACGTCCCTTCTTCTCCACCCCCCTGGGGACCTGCCACCCCAGCAGCAACTTGTCCCTAACCAGTGAAGCAACCATGGCACAGCAGATTTTTGAGCCCACAGGACTCCTGATGGAGTTGGGACAAAGAGTGGGATGAAAGACTGGGGAAACAACGAAAAGAAAAAGTGTCTCCCACAACGAGCTGCCATCTCCATGTCTCACAGCTCTCCCCAACACTGACCTGTTCCAGGGGCTCATCACATTTCCCCCCTCCTCTGTCTGCTCTGTGGCAGCTAATCAGTGACCCACTGACAGTCTCTGTCCATCACTCGTCTCTGCACGCAATGGGGTAATTAAACCCTGACCCTGGGCTCCTTTTATATCCATTTCCTCTGCGCAGTCACTCCCCGAAATGGCAGAGGGGAGGGCCTGCTGTGGAGGCTCCTGCCCCAGTCTCCGGCTGTAATGAAGATGTAAAGGACAGGAAGGATTTGTTGTGAAAAGAAAGATGCTGAGGAGGCAGTCAAAGAGGTTTTGACTGCTACAAGGCTTCCCACATGATTGTGCTGAGCTCTGCTGACCTACCTCCACCAGGCAAGGCTTTTGTAACCCTTCAATTCTTTATCATCACGCCCACAGGTTGTCTAGCATCCTTCCCCTGCCCAAGCATACCTACAGAAAACCCATCGCTCCTCTGCATGTCCTCAGGGCAGTGCCAGGTGTGGTGCCCAGCTCAGGTCTAGCAAAAAAAAGCTTTCCAGAAGCCTCAATATATCCAACCCTGGGCTTGCTCACCCACAACACCACCACAAAGCTTCTGCCCTCCCTGGTGTGAACCCATTGCCTCCACTTGGACTAAGCCCAATGCCTCGGGCCTGACACAGGGCTTTCCTCATGAAACACCTGCTGAAGGGCAGGAAGGGGTCTCAGTGATGGGGTGAACCCCATGGAACACAGTGGATAGATACAGGAGCTGGCTGGGACAAGGTAATGTTGCTCTTGTCTGCGCAGAAGGACAACAGAGGATACACCCAGTGACAGACAGGAGTCACAAAACGCCAGGAAGTTGGTTTTTTTTTTAAATCTTTCTTTCTGCTTTCTGGCACTCTTCAAAATTTATTGCATAGATTGATAAACAGCCAGAAATGATCCCGAGCAATCCAGACTCCGCTTCCTCCTCCTTACCCCGAGTGGGGAAGCTGCCTCCCTCCCACGCATGAGCAAGAAGGGCTGGGGCCACCCAGGGAAGGGCATGACGGGTAAAGCAGTGCCCCCAAACAATTAGGCACTGTCCCAGGCACTGCACACCCTTGTCCTGAGAACAAAAGAGTCACACACAAGAGACCTGACTGTGAAGCCTCCATCCGCTTTCATCACTGACCCCCAGGGCAGTCAGGGCACAAGGTCAGCCCACTTAAACTCCAAACTCGGCCAGAAATAGAGCTGGGAAGTGGACAAGGGTGGCCAACTGCAGGGGTCCCCAACCATTTGAGGGGTTCTTTGACTGGGCCATTTCATTTCATCAAAGACACATTTTTTTCTGGAAGGAAAATGGAGAGCGGTGGGTGTGAAAGGAGCAAGGGGGAGGCAGGGTGCTCACCATGAATTATGACCGCTCTCAACAACAGTCTTTTACATTGTGGAGGTGAGGAGAGGATGGGGTAATTGGGCATGCTAGACCCATGCATAATGAGGGCAAGTCTCTGCCTGTTTCCCACCCATCACTCTGCCACTGCTCGTGAAATGTGGTCCCCCATAGGCTCTGTCGCTATACCACTGTGGAACTCAACATCCCAGGGGCTCATCCCAAGGACCACAAGTTCTGGCAGCGCCTTGCCAGACCAGCAGTGCCCCTGGGCTGTACAATAGCATGTGGTCATGCCCCTGGAATGGAAAAGATGAAAGTTGCCTTACAAATAAAAAGTGATTAGCCAAGCCAGGGCTCTTGCTTTCCGCCTGCAGGGTCGCAGAAAACCCATTAGGCTTTAAGTTGCCTTTAAGGTTTTTCAGGCTGCAAGGAGTGATTTTGCGAGTAATGCTTTCATAGAGGTAACAGCTGCACCAGACACCGCTGAGACCTCTCTCCTTGGCAGAGAGAAGAAATCTGTGGGGACAAATCTGAGGAATACAATCCCCAGACATATTCACTGAAAGTTCCCCCCAAAACAGACCACATGGCTCAATGGACAGCAATCAAGGAGGATGTTAGTTCAGAGTTAGTTGTGTTGACACTGCAAACAGTAGCAGAAAAGCAGCCAGAAACATGAGATTCAGCACAGCCCCAGTACACAGAAATACACCTGAGTGCCAAGAAGCTAACCAGTCATGCAACGTGTGGTCTGCTTGCAGACTCCTTATTACATGTGATGAAAGACAAGCAGAAGGGAGTTTTGATTCTCAGAGTCAGACTTTTCATGGATTGTGTATTTGAGGGTAGATTAATCTCTGTATGTGCAAACTAAGCCCTCTTGATTGAAGCCTTATTGGTAGACTGCAAGCAGTGAGCCTAATTTTCAAGAGAAAGCTGTGTTTCAATTTTTTTATACAATTTATCAGACCTATTATTGAGAATGAACAGCTTCCTGGTATTTTTTTTTAATGTTGGCTAGCCTTACTTTTTTGGATTTTAGGTAAGCATTTTCATCAGCAATTCATTACTTTTCCCCTTGGGAGGAGGCGACCAGCTGGATTTCTACTGTTGAGACAGACATGGCTTTAGGGCACATGCAGACTCATTCTCCATCTCACACAGAGAGAATCCAATCGATCTTGGACACTTTGGGGTGGCTATGCACAAAAGGCAGGGTCAGTCAGCACACGCATACAAAGGCCAATGCTTCAGGGATGTACTGAAGGACATGCACAACGTGCACACTTCACTGGAGCAGCACAAAATGAGGCACATCAGACCAACAGGTTTTGGTCTTGTCAGTGTCAGCAGGTCTAGTTTTTCACCTCGGGCCAATTCTGCTTATTGTCTTTTTTTTTTAGTGGCAGGAGCTGCCAGCAAAAGAAACATTCACTGCTCATTCATCTCCCTTGCAGCTCTAGTAGCAGAAGTGGACAGCAGGAGAAATGAGGTCCTGCAACTTCTTTTAACCAGTCTGATGCCCAGCCAGGCAAAAGGCCCTGAGAAAATAAACAAAATAGAAATATAATAAATAGAAAACAAATAAATAGAAATATAGAAATAGTAAAATAAGTAAATAGAAATATAGAAATAGCAAAATAGAAATACACAAATTCAGAAATCTATAAAATAAGTAAACAGAGAAATAGAAACAGTAAAATAGAAATCGCCTGCTTTGCAAACCCCGAATCCAGGCCCCTGCCTGCAGCAGCAGTTTCGGGCAGTGACCACACGGTGGCGCAGCCCCCATAGAAATGGAGCCCAGTCTGTGGCCGGGGGCGACACTGCGACAGCGCGGGGACAGCGCGGGGACAGCGGCGACACACGGCCCCGACCCTGCGAAGCTCACGGGAGACAGCTTGGGGACAGCCAGGGACACACGGCCCCCGCCGCCCGGAGCAGTCCTGCCGGGGCGTGGGACGGCCAGCAGGCTCGAGTTCTGCGTGTGTGACACTTGCTTAATCAGCTCTCTGTGTCAAGCTGTCAGCTTTGGGGAGGGTTCTGCGGGGTGAGCTCTTTGCTTGTGTTGCAGGGTCTCTCTCAGGACCAGAGCATCGCAGAATCTGTCCAGCCAGATTTTCTCTGTCTCTAGGGATGGCTAATTCCACCACCCCTCTGGGCGGATGTAACACTGTTTACCCATCCTCATAGTGATTTTTTCCCCTTCTATTGCACTGTAATTCCATCCTGCAACTTGCAACCCCTGTGCAAAAGCCCTCAGAAGAGTCTAAGCTCTGCCTTCTCTGTACCACCCTCAGCCACAGTCAAGTGCTGTTGCACTGCTGAGCCCCAGCGAGCTCTTCGTTGCAGAGATCAGGGTCTGGCTCATAAATTCTAGAGCTTCACTGATGTAAAACTCCTGTCAGTGGCCAGGGTCAGGATGTCAGTCTCTTTTCTTCAGAAGCTCCCACCTGACAGACTGCATTTCTCATTCAGCTTTCCTTCATAAATAAATCACTTCTTAGACCCAGGACTTCAAAATGATTATTAACAACACACTCTTGCCCTTGTACTCCAGCATTGTGGGTGGCTTCAGTCAGTGTTTTGATGTATGCAGACAAGAGGCTCACGGGGCTGCATACTGCAAACACTAACCACCCTCTCAGCCAGCAAGAAAGGTCATCGTCGTCGGCCAGTCCTTGTTCCTAGTCACGGAGGAGTTTTCAGTTCAAAGAGTACAATGTTGGGGGTTTTTTGGGTTTTTTTTGGATCTGTGTCACTAAGTTGGGTTTGGCAGCCTGGTAGTTGCTCAGAAGTCAGGAGCAGCTGGAAAAGATGACACATAATGCAACAAGGCGGCCACATTCCTCAGGGAAATCAAAGCCTTCTCCCAGTGATGGTGCTGTCATGATGGAGGCAGGAAAACCATTTGAACACCCAACCACTGCCCCCACGCACATGGCAGAGGAGAAAAACGCGTGGAAGCCTGGCGAGCCTGCCGCACACATGGCAGTGCAGTGGTTTTGCTCACAGCTGCACTGAATGGCTTCCACATCCACTGGCATCCAATGCTTCCTCGGGTCACTGCTGGCCTGCCAGCAGTAGGGGTGACTGTGCCCACCAGTTTCACAGAATCGCTGAACCACTTAGGTTAGAAAAGCCCTCTGAGATGGTGGAGTCCAACCTGAGACCAAACACTGCCTTGTCAACCAGACCATGGCGCTGAGGGCCATGTCCAGTCTTTCCTGAAACATCTGCAGGGACGGTGACTCCACCACCTCCCTGGCAGCCCATCCCAATGTCCAATCACCCTTTCTGTGAGAAATTCCTCCTAATGTCCAACCTGAACGTCCCCTGGTGCAGCTTAAGGCTCTGTCCTCTTGTCCTGTCTCTGGTTGTCTGGGAGAAGACACCAACCCCCAAGTGGCTACAGCCTCCTTTCAGCGACTTTGAAACATAGGGTTTTCTTTTAGACACTTAAATGTAGAGATTTTAGATGAAAGTTAGTTCTGTTAAAATTAACTAGAATAGAAAAAGACGCAGAACTTAGCTAGAAAGAAATTAATGATTAAATGCAGAGTAGCCCTTTGATTATTTGATATTTA
>VZRL01003107.1:12076-61331 GCA_013397895.1 Origma solitaria
TGCTATGAATATGTATCTGTATTTTAAATATGCATTATTGTTATAGATAAATAAGTTCTGTGTTGCATTGTTACTTTGGAGCTGTACATTTGGGAGCTATCCCTGCAGCTCTCCGGCGCTGAAATAAACATACACTTTCTAACCTTAACAAGTTAGAGAGTCTTTGTCCGTCTCAGGTGGATATTGATATTAGATCTATATCTGCATTTCAATAACTCAACTTGTAGAGAGTGATCAGGTCACCGCTGAGCTTCTTTTTCTCCAGCCAAACCTGTTCCCTCAGCTGCTCCTCACAGGACTTGTGCTCCAGACCCTTCCCAACCTCCACTGCCCTTCCCTGGACACACTCCAGCACTTCGATGTCCTCCCTGCAGTGAGGGGCCCAGCACTGAACACAGGGTTCACGGTGGGGCATCAGCAATGCCAAGTGCATGGGGAAGATCACTGCCCCAGTGCTGCTGGCCACCCTATTGCTGGTACAGGCCAGCACTCCACAGCCATTTCTGGCCACCTGGGCACACGCTCTTCATGTTCAGCCAGCTCTGACCAGCTCCCCCCGGACCTTTTCCGCTGGACCACTTCCCGGCCACTCTTCCACATTCACACATCCACATTCACACATTCACACATTCGCATTCACATTCACACTCGCCATTGCCAGTGCCGGCTGTGTGTGCGGGGCCCGCCCCCCTCCGCAGGGAACAGCGCGGGCCCGTCCCCATGGCAACACGGCGGGGGGCGGCACTTCCGGGCGACGCCGGCGGTGACGTGGCCGGCGGGGGCTGACGGCGCCGCGCGGCCGCTTCCGGTGAGCCTGGGGCCCCCTCAGGAACGCCCCCGTGGGGCGAGCCGGGCCGGGCCGGGGGCTGCGCTCGCCCCCTCCCCAACCGGGCACTGCCCGCAGGCCCTGCCCTGCCCCGGCTCTGGGGGCTGCGTTCACCCCCTCCCCAGCCGGGGCCCTGCCCGCAGGCTCTGCCCTGCCCCGGCTCTGGGGGGCTGCGGCACGGTGAGCAGTCGGTGAAGCCCTGGTCCCTCGGGGTGGGGGCCACCGCCGCTGCCTTCGCTGCTGCCAAACGGTGGAGGTAACCCAAACGTGCCAGCTGATTACTGCCCGAAATTAAATGCAAACGGCGTTTGTGCATGGGGAAATAGTGAGGCTTTCGGTGAAAAGCTTAAACACGGCCTCCCGAAACAGGCGGTGAACCTCAAAAAGTGACACGACTTGCTGTGAAGTCAGGAACGAAGATGTGTAGTGGATGTCGGGGATAAAACTAAATATCTTGAGCAGCCCTAATGCAGGTCAAGCATGGGAAGAAGCAGCTTCCATAAGGGGCCACATTTTGTTCTGTGCTTTGGAAATGCCACACTTGTGTCAGTCTTGGTTTTGTAATGTCAGTCTTGGTTTTGTAACATGCGGTATTCAAACTCGAGGACTTTCTCCTGTCTCATGCAGAGCAGAGAACCAGGGACCCATGACACATTTTTCATCTTTGGTATAAGTGCAGAGACCACAATGTGGCATTGAAAAAAAAAGGGAGATTGATAAGGACAACAGGTTGGTTCTCGGTGTTTTTCTGTTGCAATCACTCATTTATTGGGTTTATTTTGTTCTTTCTTCCCAGGAAATTTGGAATAAGCAGCTTCAGACAGACGGGTTTCTCTTCACCGAAACAATGTTTGCAGATTTGGACTATGATATTGAGGAAGATAAGCTGTGAGTATTTTGCTTCTCTTTTCCTGGTTTTTCTAAGAATAGAAGTAGGCTTTGCAGCCAAGGCCTAATGAGAGTTGATAAATTTGCCTGTGCCTGACCCTATGTGCTGAACATCAGACTTCCTGCCCCGTGCTGATTTCTTGCTCCCTCTGGAGACTGGGGATGAGGCATCAGTGTGCTGGTGAGCAAAGGAGAATGTTTGTGTTGCTCTGCAGTGTCTGCCCTGCATTTAACATGGAGCATTTGATTTGCATCTCATTTATGCTGTGCAAGTTGTCCTCTCACTCCAGCACTGAGTTCAGATGAAACACTCTAAAACATGATAGTGTTTTTTCAGTGCCTAGCAATGGATGAAGGTGTCTCTTCCACCTCTAATCCTTGCATGCAGTCCCAAGAAAAAGATAGCACAGAAGGTCTTCCTGCTGGCCATGCTGATAGACTCTGTGGCAGAGGTGAAGGGATGAATTCAAAAGTGCCGTGTCCATTATGTTTTCTGTTTTTATTGACTCACACTGGAGTTGTTTCAGGCACAGGCAGCTCTGCCTACACGTTCAGTTATTCCTTTCTCCTTGCAGGGGCATCCCCACTGTGCCTGGGACAGTCACCTTGAAGAAGGACTCTCAGAACCTGATTGGGATCAGCATTGGGGGAGGAGCACAGTACTGCCCCTGTCTCTACATCGTCCAGGTGGGCACTGGAGGAGGGAGAATAAGCCATCTTTGTAAAACAAGGCTGGCCTCAGAGATGGGAAGTGTGGAGAGAGAGCCCTTTGGTGTTTATTCTTCTCAAAGTGGGAGGTGACGTCTCACTTTTCAGTGAAAAGATTTTCTTACTCTAGTACCTAGAAGGTGTGGTGTGGATTAAATTAAGACTTCTGGAATTATCCTTCTCCTTGAGAGAGCTTTTTAGAATTCACAGGGCAACAGTGTGACACTCTCAACATCTGGAAATCCTGCACTTGAGGAGACACATCCTAGAGGCAAGAACTTCCTGAGAGAACAAGATGGTCAGCCCACCACTTGATTTGAAGAGGGGAAAAACTGCAGCTTCACCATGGACAATTAATTAATTAGGAGGAATTAAATATGAGGAATGTAGTTGTTGGTTTGTGCTCTTTAGCTCTGCATTCACCTTCCTCTTGATTCCAGACTACTTGTGCTCTCTCTTAGGTCTTTGATAACACTCCAGCAGCCTTAGACGGCACCGTAGCAGCTGGGGATGAAATCACAGGAGTCAATGGGAAGTCTGTCAAAGGGAAGACCAAGGTGGAGGTGGCCAAGATGATACAGATGGTAAAGGTGAGAGGTAGGAGGGGGCCACTGGAGCTTCTGGGTCAGAGCTGACAGCCTATTGCCCTTGGGTAAAGGGAGCCATTGTTCCTTGCTTCCAGCACAGCAGCTTTGGGTTTTCTCTTTCTGCAGGGTGAAGTGACAATACACTACAACAAGCTCCAGGCTGACCCAAAGCAGGGCAAGTCTTTGGATATCGGTAAGACTCGTTTCTTTCTGCCTAGAGTGTTAAAATGATGTGGAGAGGTGAAAGATTGGTACCAGCTAAAACCAGGGTAAAATTGCATTTCTTTCTTGCTCTTAATTCAGTAGTTTTCAAATGGATGCTGTCAAACAGAGTTACGGATTCAAAAAAATCCTTCCCTGACTTCTTTAAGTGGTCTTGAAAGTTAAATCAAGACTTAACTGTTGTTGTGTGAGGCTTATTTTTCTGTGCTGTGTTTAGCATGGATAGTG
This sequence comes from Origma solitaria, assembly GCA_013397895.1. Lineage (NCBI taxonomy): Eukaryota > Metazoa > Chordata > Aves > Passeriformes > Acanthizidae > Origma > Origma solitaria. The sequence goes on from VZRL01003107.1 coordinate 15,536, forward strand.
AATCTCAACTACATAACAATTTAATTAATTTATTTTTAATTCATGGAAGTTATGCCGACCTGTTTTTAGCTGTACACAGCAATGTCACAATTGAAAGGCACTGGTGGTGATTTCTAAGCTTGGAGAACAGTGATGAAATAGCTATCTACACTGAGTTTTGTACAAACATAAATTTTATGGGAGAGAGGAGACACTTTATTGCTAAAACAAAGTGTCTGGTTTTGAACTAAGCCTACACAGCTGTCTCCTTTACGTGGTCTGCCTTTCTCACTTTCTAGCAAAATGTATCCATTTTCTTTGCTCTAATTTCTTTTCATGGTGATTATGGTGCTAATAAATTGACCGGAGTTCTGGAAAATCATGAATAGTGAGATGGATTTCTGGGAAAACAGAGGTGTGATGAGAATATGGTGTTTTCCAGAGCACTGTGGCTTCAGCTGATTTCTTAGGATCTGCAGGCACCACAAGTCTCTAAATAAATGTGTCTGAGTCATCTGGTTCCAAAGAGGGCATAGATGTCTCTTGTAATTTGTAGGGTGTGACCACCAAAGACAGAAATTCCATCAAGAGGTCACAAAAGGGTTTAACTAGGTTTCAAAAGGTAAAAGTAAGGAAAGAAACAACACTAAGCATTAAGCTCTGGTTGTCTTTCAGCCTCATCTCCTGAGTTCAGTTGAAGTAATACAGCAGATAGCATAAACGAAGTTTAGTTCCAAATACCATGATAGGTAGCTTATAGCAAAGTGATTGATTGGGACAGTCTTCCAGAAGAATTGCTGGAGCTCTGTTGATTGAAGTGTTTAGGATGTGAGAGCAGAACAGACAGGCAAGTTAGAAGATGTGTTATGCATAGCTGGACTAGAGTGCCCTGTTTCTATGGTATTCTGTTTCTGCTTGCTGCCTCAACACTGATTTAAGTGCAGTTTATCCAGTGCCTTGGGAAACTAGTGAAATGTGCTGTGAGCTTTCCGTGCCTGTGGAAGTGACCCTGATGTTGGTTTGTAACTGTCTTTTGACCTTTAGTATTGAAGAAAGTAAAGCACCGACTGGTAGAGAACATGAGCTCAGGGACAGCGGATGCCCTGGGGTTAAGCCGAGCCATACTTTGCAATGGTAAGTATTGTCCAGGAGGACATTTTCCTAATGGAACACTTAACTTTCCTGTGTTTGCCTGCTTTTTATTGTTACTTGCATGGTCCACATTCTTTCTGTCTGCTCTGCCTCACTGTTGTGATTGTCTCTGCACTTCCTGAGTGATATAGCCTGTCCTTGTGGGCATTTCAATATTAGCTAAGGTCAGAGTAATTTAAAGCAGGGACCAACTTAGGGAATGCCAATAGGTGATGACCCCACACTATAAAAGAAGTTGGCAGTCATTTTAAAAGCTTCCTGTGTTGTATCACAGGACAGGCACTAAGGGGTGAGGGAAATTTGAACCAAATATAAGAAACTGGTATTTTTCCCACCCAGTCAGGTCTTAACCATGTCCTGAATTTGATTGTTGTAATTCTGTGTTCTGATTCTTGTTTCTATTTAGATGGACTAGTGAAGAGATTAGAGGAGCTGGAGAGGACTGCAGAGTTGTACAAAGGTAAACTGGGTATTCCATCAGACACCAGATGGGAGAGAAGGATGCCTCCATTACGTTTTAGTGAAGTGACTTAAATGTTTTTTCTGGCTTCCATCACAGGCTTGACAGAGCACACCAAGAGTCTTCTCAGGGCTTTCTTTGAGCTATCTCAGACTCATAGAGGTAAAGAATCTTGAACGAAGGGAGCACAAATCTTTGACCTCCAATTTCAGGAGTTTTTGTCAGTACTTGTGGGATTCCCTCACTCAAAGAAAACTGAGGGTTGCAGAAATGAGCTGGGAGAGGCTGCTGTCCCGCATTACCAGTCATGGTGCTTACACAGCCTCTGTCTTTCACATGAGACATTGGGGAAATGCCCTGCCAGCCTCTGGTCTTTAGGGAATATGTAGCATCATTCCCCAGCTAATTGTAAGGTTATGGGAGGGAGTTCTAATATCGGAGACAATATTTTTCTCGAGGTTCACCTCTTTATTCATCTGTCTGTATTCTGCTCACGCAGCATTTGGAGATGTTTTCTCTGTCATTGGTGTCCGGGAACCACAACCAGCTGCCAGTGAAGCCTTCGTGAAATTTGCTGATGCCCATCGCAGCATTGAGAAGTTTGGGATTCACCTTCTGAAAACAATTAAGCCGGTAAAGAATTTAACCATAGGAGTAAGGGGTCTGGGGAAGGGGGGAATCTAGAAAGGCAGAAGCCTCTCTTTGGAGGTGTGCTCTTAAAAAGTTCATTCATTGTGGGAAGAATTGGTTCTTGTCTGCTTTGCTTGAGGGAATTCTCTTCATAAGGAAAAGAACTTGAGAGGTAATGTAGTGAATGTATCAGTCTTGTCCCTATGACTTCTGCACATGAGTATATTCCTCTCCTTTTCTTTCGAGGATGAGGGAGTAGTCAGATCAGTGTAGTACCTGATATTAGTGCCCAGAACAGTACTGCCTTTTAGGGCAATATGTCCCTAAAAGGGTTTGTAGATAAGCAGCCCAGGAACAATGTAAGGATTTCAATCAATATATTTGAGTGAGAGTCTCCAGGGGATCTGTGCACTTAGTTTAGCAAAGAGAGAATTAAATGTTGATTTGGGCACCACTTTGAGTGCTGGGTTGGATGGAAAATGCTTGGTCATGAAACTTTGAACTGGGGAAAGCTGTTTCCAGGACCAGCTGAAAATAAAACGAGTCAAAAGCAGAGGAATTCAGGCTAGAAGTGACGCAAACATTTCTAACACTGGAACCACTTTCTAGTGACAGTAATGGAGGCTTTAACCACTCTGAGTCACGATCAAACATTTTTTTTCAAGTATGCTGTAATTCAAAGAAGAGTTAACTTGAGGCAGCCTCATGACCTGTCCTGGCAAGAAGGTTGCACTTGAATTGTAGTTATGCTTTTTAGTCTTAATTCAGCAACAGAGTGTTTCCCTTGCAGATGCTTACTGACTTGAATACGTATCTGAATAAAGCCATTCCTGACACGAGGCTGACTATCAAAAAATACCTGGATGTCAAGTTTGAATATTTGGTGAGCTGCTTGACTTTTTTTTCAAGTGCTGGTTGAAATTAAGTTTTATAGAATCATCCTGAAAGTCACATGTAGCCTATATGATCACATATCCGTCCTTCCACAATCCATGAGAGAATGCCCTATTTTTTCCAGTTTTTTGCTTACTGCCAGATTACTCAGATTCAGAAACCTGCTTTTAACCTAACACTTCTCATTGGTAAGAAAGATCTCACAGAACCCACACGACTTATTTTCTACATGACCCAAATTATTTCCTGATTTATTTGTAAAGAGTTCCTCTTCAACTTAGGTTCTTGAACTCCCCTAAAGAGCTCTGCAGTCCATATTTTTCAGGCAATTTTGGATAGTCTTTCTTTAGCCAAGGTAAACAACTGTCAAGTCATATTTGCTTTCATTTAGACCTTACCTATTTTTTCCTCCTTCATTCCACTCACCCCTTGTTTTCTACCCGAAAAGGTAAGGTTGGTAAGGGCACCTGTTCTGTAACTGTAGGAATCTATTTCCTTTTACCCACTGTGAGAAGTATTTGGAGCTGCAGCCCTAAGGCAAGGGAATATGGCAGCATCTCTCCCTACGTCAATCCTTCCTGCAATTAAACTTTTTTTTTCCCTATTTATTGCTGTCTCATACTTTTCTCATAGTGTTTTTCCAAAGAGTAGATGAACACAGGGTTTTTCCCACTGTGCTTTCTTCAGAGTCTATACCACTGAAAGGAGGCTTGGAATGGTACAACCTCATGGGTATGGGTGATGATGAAGTTGATTCTAATTTTTAATATTTCCTTCTTGTTTTTTTTTTTAATTATTTTTAATTCTGCAAAGTCTTACTGCCTGAAAGTCAAAGAGATGGATGATGAAGAATACAGCTGCATTGTGAGTACAATTGCAAAAGCACTCCTCTGCCTGTCAGCACCCAAACCATTGAATATATCCTAAGGAATTACATACATTTTTTCTTAATGTATTAGAAATAGGAGATCCTTAAATGCTACCTGGGAAGCACTGCAGCTTGTTTGCTCAGTGGTTGCCTATCTCAGTGTTTAAGTACTATTAGGTTATGTAAGGAGGATTAAGGTGTTATCTTCACAGATTCCATTTGTGTGTAGTGTACAGCTTATCATTAATTCTGGACTTGTTTCTGAGAAATGGAGATTTACCTTCTCTGCAGCAAAATGCATGCGAAACTGCATTTATAAGTGAAGAAAAATGATTAAAGGATCTGTCTTAACAATAGGGGGTTTATAGTTTAGAGTTTTATGACTTTAATCCTTAACAGCTCTGTTTAAAATAGCTGAAGGTATCCCATAAATTCCAGCTTCTCTGCATAAAAGTAGCATCTTTTTTTATCCTGGATATCGATCTCAGAGCAGGCATTTGATTTTTTGGAATGCCTAGTTCCCATGTGCCAGGAAGGAATAAAACTTTCATAACACAATTTTTCATTATATAAAAATAATGGTATTATAAATATTATAAATAAGAAGGGAAAAATCGAAGCCATGCCACCTGTCCATGCTGGGCTGAAAGGTGCCTGTCCTTTTGTATTTGCTTGGTAGTGGTGCTTTTCATTACCGTGGTTGGTGTGTGTTTGGCCTTCAAAGTAGCCCCACTGACTACCAGTTTTTGACATGGTTTATGTTCCTCGTGTTTCCTGCTTCCTGACAGCAGTTCCTGGGAGCCTGAGAGGTCTGTAATAACCCAAGGTCATTGTGAGTCCACATTGGGAGGCAGACTGTGTGTACAAGCACTGCGGTGGGGGTCTCTAAAATGGTGCCATGTTTTTGGCAGGCTCTGGGCGAGCCTCTCTACCGGGTCAGCACTGGGAACTACGAGTACCGCCTCATCCTGCGCTGCCGTCAGGAGGCTCGCACGCGCTTTGCCAAGATGAGGAAGGATGTGCTAGAGAAAATAGAGCTCCTGGACCAGAAACATGGTGAGTGCCACGGCTTAGTTCAGCAGACATGGCTTTGGCCTTTGTGTTCCTCCTTCGTCTCAGCTCAGAAGTCTTTGCTGAAGAACCCTTTTTGTGGCTGTGCCCGAGACATCAGCCCTGAGAGGCCAAAAGGGATTAATGTGTACGAGGTTGTCTAACACCGGCAAGGGAGGCTTGATTGCAGCCTTCACACTGTTAGAGAAGGAAATTTTCACACTTTTTTTCCCCCACTACAGTGCAGGACATCGTGTTCCAGCTCCAGCGCTTTGTCTCCACGATGTCCAAGTACTATGATGACTGCTACGCTGTGCTCCGGGATGCGGATGTCTTTCCCATCGAGGTGGACCTTGCCCGCACCACTCTCAACTATGGGCAAAAGGACACATACACAGATGGGGCAGAAGAAGAAGGAGAAAGTGAGAGAGAGGGTAGTGGGAAGGAGGATGCAAATGGAGAGAAGCTCATTGATGATGCCTGAGTGTGCCGGCACAGCCAGAGGAAGGACTTTGCAGACTGTTATGAAAACATGTATTTCACATGGCGATTCATCCTCCATGATTTCTCTGTGTGTCCAGCCTGGGATTCCTCCTCTGCTTTGGGTGGGGGTAGCTGGTTGGATTGAGACCAACCTCTGCTTTCCTCTCTTTTCATTTGCTTCTTTTTCTGGATATTCTTTTTGCCCCTAGAGACTTCTGCTACCCAACCTGGGTACTTAGGTGTGGGGAGGAAAAGCCACTCCCACACTGCCATGTGCCTCTGTGCAGATGGGACTCTGCTGAGCACGTGGGCAGCACTGCTGCCCCCTGGCACATGGAAGCTGGTTAAGGGTTTGGAGATGATTACAAATGGTGAGAACAGCCCCCTTCGTCCTCCCCTTGTGTTATGGAAAAGTGTTAGCATCACTGCTCGATGTCTTCAAGCTCCTTCTGAGGAACCACCTTAGAGCTGTGATGGAAATACCCTGTCTTTAAATTGGAAAGAAGACACAAAGCCTTGTGGAGGGAGGAAGACATGCTCTTTAGGCAGAGATTTTAAGATTTTTTTAGTGTAAAGAATGACTAGCGTGCTCTCCTCCCTGCACAACTATTTTGTGCTGCCTCTGGGCCAGCCAGCAGCAGTAGCTAATATCCCATTCCCCAGCACAAGGGGAGGGGGGAAAGGAAAGCTGAGGTAAGTGAGACTACTTCTTTCCTCCTTCCTTTTCCCTTTCCCTCCCTCCACCCCTGGGGGCCAATCCCAGATGCAGATGGCACTTTCTCTGTTAGTGGGCAGCACAACTGCCAGGAGTGGTGTGCTTCTTGGGGCAGGGGTTTGGACTTGTCTGTCATTACATTCTAGTGGTTGTGAGATAAGTTATTTAAGGGCATTAATTTATGATCGTGGGGGTTTTTTTTGGATTTGTGTTTCTCTTTGATTGTTTTTGGAGCTGCATCATCTCTGTGGGTGCCTGGAAGAAAGCCATCCATAGTCAGGCTGCTCTGGAGAATTTAAACAGGCTCTGATGTAGTGACTATTGTCTCTAATAAAGAAATATGTGACATTTCATTTCATGTCTTTCATGCATTTCTTGTAAGAGGTTTGTTTACTGGTCTTCCATTGGTTTTAATCTTAAAATACAATGTTGGGAAGATGGGTGGCATGTGCTGGCTGTTTTTTTTCTTCTCATACTGGTGCATAAGCTCTATACCAAGTTCTGGTCGTCACTTCAGCACAGACTTCCAGAGGAGGAGAGTTTTAAATGCTGTAGCAAGACCAGTTGTCCATGTAATACCAGCCTCTGCATCTTAGCTTCCCAGGGGAACACCAGCCTTTTAAAGGCCACCAGGTGCCCCAGTCCTGCCAAGGTGGCATCCCTGCACCCCTCCAGCTTCTCCACACAGCTCAGCTATTGTATCACAAGCTTCAGCTGATGCTTAAGTCCCTGATCCTCTTTCAGAGTTGTTTGTTGTGCCAAAACATGGAGCAGTTGAGAGGAACTGAAAATGCTTCAGCTGAGCCTGCCTGAGAGCCAGCAAGGCAAAGTGCGAGGCAGCATAGCTGGGCTTTTTAGGAAAAGGTCTGGGAATTTTGCAGCACTGTCTATAGTGAGATCTCATACCCTAAGGGCTTTAACTTGCTTTTGTGAAAAAATTTAAGAGCGGGAGGCTTAGTGGGAAATGTTGACTGGTGACAAGGAAACAGAGGGGACCTTGTTCTAGTGACTTGCCTGGCTGACAAGGGCAGTTGTTTTCATGCTGTGGACCTTGGACCTCTGGGAAGCTGTGAGCTCCTTCTTGGAGGGCGTACTAGTGAATAAGGGAAACCCAGCCTGGGGGACAGGGGTGTGGGGTTACTGAGGAAAGAGCTGCAGAGCAACTCGGTCGAGCAGAAACAGCAATCTTACCTTGTGGGGAGGGAGAACAAGCTTTGAGAGAAGTGGATGAATGTCTGCAGGGCTCCAGCACCCTTGCTGCTGCGCCCATTCTCCCAGAGCTTTGCATCTGAGGTTTGTCATGGGGCTTAGTCTGGTTTGGGATGTTTTAAGTGAGTCTGAATAGGAAAAACCCCAAAATCACCGCTATGACTGGCTCAAAATCAGATCTAACAGTGGTGTTAGCCCTGGTGGGACAGAGCACAGCCTCATGGGGTTTACCCTCTCCCCTCCAATTTCCAGTTCTTTTCTCTCTTCTTAAACTGATATTCTTCAACAGCTTTATTTTGCTCATCATTTACTGCTCTTTGCTTGGAAGCATCTCGAATGAAACCCCTTCCTTCACATCCCCAGTCCCCTGCTGTGTTTAAACGGCTTTATGGATCCTGCAGGCTTTGCCAACTACCAATTAATTTGTAGTCAGTCTGATCTAGAATGAAACACATCTTTTGGTGGCCCCATGAGCTGCCTTCCCTGCAGCCCTCTGCTTAGTTTTTGATCCCTTGTTATAGTCACAGGTTTCCCCAAGGTCTCTGAGGTGAAGCAGTTCAGGAAACCGGAAGAAAGAGCTTTGGCCAGGGGTGTTTATAAAAGATCCAGTCCCTAAAGCAGATTAGAAGTGGTTTAAGCATGCCAGGGAAGGTTGTCCTCTCTGAATCTAGAAATCCACCGCTACAGCAGGGGGTGAGGGGTCATGCCTGCCTTACCACGTGCTCCACCACCCTCGTTAGCGGCACTCCGGGACTGGGGCTTGTCCTTCTGCCTTACCTTTGATTCTTTTATGTAAGGAGGTTTTCTCTATTTAAAAGGAAAACACAGGCACGTATGGTGCCATTCCTGCTCAGTGGATAATCACTTGGGACACGGTTATTTACCTGTCTTGAAACTCCCGCCCCCACAGGGGCCAAGTTGTTCCCTTCACACGTCAACAGGACCCACTTGAGCCCAGATAAAGCTGGCTTGGTGCTATTCCTGTCTGCGAGGCTCCGTATTGTGGCTGCACACCTAATGGCATTAGCCTTTCTTAGGTGTCTTCTTCGTGTACCTCGGTGGCAGCCTCCGCCACAGCTCTTCCCTCCTTGGGAAAGCGGCATCAGGTGTCACTGCCACAGCCTTACCGTCCACAAAAGATGTGCCAGGCAGAGGTGGTCGGAGCTGGTGGCCTCCCGCTTTGGCAGTGCCCGAGGGAGGTGTCACAGAGAACAGGGTGTCTCTACCCCTGTGCTGGTGGCCCCTGCAGGTGGCCGGGTGGTAGCTATGAGTGCCACCACCTCCTGAACCTGCTGCCAGGGAGACTGACACTGTCCAGATGGTGGAAGTGGGGTGAAGGAAACACCGACACCAGAACAAAGCGTACCAGATCTGATTACAAAGAGTCTCTAATTGTTTGTGCTCTGTATTGTGACAATGCAGAAGGAAAAGGAGAGTCCTTGGCAGCCTCTTCAGAAGACTTTCTCCAGGGCTGGTTTGAAAGTGAGGAAAGAAGATTATTATTTTTTTTTCTTTTTGGTGTTTGGGCTGCTCTGAGCTTGTGTTGTACCAGCACGGGTGCAGGATGCAAGTAGACATATCACTGGGTAGGTATGTGGACATATGTACATAAGGACCAGCTATTCTTATACCTCCCCCTCTTATTTCTTACATCTGCCTTTGTCCCAACTTTCTCCTCCCCACAGCCCACCTACCCTCCCATGCTGAGGTGCTCGCAGACAAGGCCGGTTTTATACATCCCTGTTCCTCTGCCCTGGCTAAAAACTGTCCCTCTCCACCATCTGGTCAGCGTTGCAGCCATCTCGTGCCAACACCTCCCCGTCCCCCGCAGGACAGCCACCTCCCTCCCCGCTCTGCTCCTCTGCCACATGGTTGGCCTCCTCGTTGGTGGCCACCACCGCGTTGTCAGTGCTGTGGGCTGGCTGGTGGTTGTCGCTGCTGTGCTCCTCGGCTTCCTGCACGTCGGACTCAGCTTCCTCGGTGTCGCTGCCACCTCCTGCAGAGGGGTTGTTCTCCGGGGGAGGCTCCTTCTTCCCTCGGTTCAGGCAGCAGTAGCTGGCGACGCCCAGGAAGAGAGCGGAGAGCACGACCTCTGAGCCCGCCAGGTAGAAGATCACCTCATAGTTCTTGAGAGCATCGACCAGGCGGCCTGATGGGTGGAGAAGGATTGAGGTGGTTGGAGAAGAAAAGAGAAGGTTAAATTCAGCCTAGGGACTCCTGCATGGACAGCCCAGCTCAGGTGGGCAGCTCCGGCACTTGGCTGAGGACCCATTCCTCAAGGGAAGAGCAAGAAGCCTGAATATCTAAAAATCACCCTGGGAAAGAGCCACACTTTGCCACCAGGGAAAGTATGGAAAGAGTGCACGGTTGGTGTTTTCCCTTGTTTGGACAAGTTTAAATAATTGTGACACCCTCCTTTTATGGTGGGTGATCTTCCACGTGCCAAGGTGGGAAAAGCTTCTCATGATTTGGCTTTTCCAGTCTCAGAAAATAAAATTTGAGAGGCATTGCTATTTTTTAAGCTCTTATGTCAGGAAAACATTCTGAAGGGAAGAATGAACATCTCTTTGGCAGAGAAATCCCTTTGGTTGGCCCACACCTGATGATTTCTGTGCCAGAGATATTCTCAATATATTTTCTGCACCCACCGGGGCTGGCGATGGAGGGAGAGCTCCTAGTCCTTGGTGAAGTCAGGATGCAGCCATGGAACTGCACTCTTCATCCCACTCTCGCCTGCTCCCAAATGCACATGCGACCCCCAGTAGCTGCTGCACTGCAGTGCGTGCCCTCAAAGCGGCCCTGAGACACTCCAGAGCAGCCATGGGAGGCACGTGGCGAATTCCTGCGCAGGTGAAAGCGGCCCTGTTCAGCCAAGCCGGATGGTGAGCGGGGAGCCTGCGTGCTCCAGCGCGCGTGCGTGTGCGTGCGGGCAGCTTATCCTGCGCCAAACCCCCTCGGCCCCACGGAGCGGGAAGCAGCTCAGCAGGATTACACCAAACAAAGCCACTTTGTTCAGCCCCCTTCTCCCAGCCCAGCGCAGTTCTCCCCAAGTCCGAGCCATTGGGATTGTCAGAGCGCTCGAGCTTCCTGCACTTGGGGGGTCCTACAGCAGCGAGGGAGGTGGCCCTGGCATGGTTTCGCTGCCCCCAGCGCCATTCTTGGGTGACCCTGCACTGTCTCTGTGCCATTGTGCGTGCACACAGCACCAAGGCACGGCTGAACTGAGGCAGGAGGGCTGAGGGGTGTCCCTTGTTACACCCAAGGTGTGCTTTGCTCCTTGGGGCAAGGTGCTGTTAAATCCCCCTCTCCCCCAGTGATGTCTCTGCAGCTGCCTCCAAGACATGTATTTCTTGACCCTCCCTGGCCTGGGACTGCTGACTGCCCCACTGATAAGGTGAGACAGGAATTATTGTTAGCATTTAAGAGGGTCTTGTCCTGGCAGCCATATTTTTCTTGAGAACTGGTTGGAGCTGCTGAGGGCGGGTTTTGCTCGTAACTGGTGGTATGTGCTGGGGGAAAACCATCCATGCCCAGGTCTTCACCGATGGGCTTTAGCTTTCCTTTTACAGCTGAAGGAAGGGAGTGCAAGAAACAAGAGTGGTTCCTGCCTGGGGATTTTCCATGGCCTTGTCCCTGACTGTTCCTTGCAAATCACACATGCAGGAAACTGCACTTTGTTTGGAAATAAGCCTTGGGCATGATTTGGCGTTCTCAGATGTGATCAGACACTTCACATTAATCTACACCAACCTCCATTCAACAGCCTGTTTTTATGAGTTGTTTGTGGGGCATGGACCTTACCAGGGACTGTGACCTAGACTAGACTGGCTGAAAAGCTGCGAGTGTCTTAATCCTCTTAGAAAAATTAACAGCAAATGCCTCAGGGGACTGTACAAACTGTTTTTACTTGAGTGACAGCAAAACACCTGTGCCTTGGAATTGGGATCAGCACAAACTGAGATCACTATTTACAGTGCCAATCAAAAGGCCATGGACACCAAGGAGAAATTGAGAGACACTCACTTTGTCCTAATGAAGACTCTCAAAGGTTTGCCTGCAGTGTGTGCCTGACCCTGTCCTGAGCATGATTCTATGCAATATTCGTAGAGAAGGCAGAGATCAGCTCTCGGCTTCTGGAGGAAATTTAAAGTTGAGGAATAGGGTCTTTCTTCAGGTGCTGCGTCCGCACCCAATACCTGCAACACTGTGGAACGGCAGCCAAACGAACCACCTGCAGCAAAATGCTTACCTGCAGAGGGTGGGCCGATGAGCACGGCGAAAGCCTCGATAAGCAGGACCAGCCCGATGGCGCTGGAGAACTTCTGGGAGCCGACGATGGCCATGAGTACCTCGAACTGCAGTGCCCCCACCATACCGTAGGAGATGCCAAAGAAGACGCAGAAGATGACCAGCCCCGTGTAGTTGCTCGCCCTGGCGCTGCAGATGTCTGTCAAGCCGTTGAAGAGCATGGAGAAGCTGAACAGATATGCCACGTGAGGCCGGACCCACTTCAGCCCAGCCACCATGCCGCAGGCTGGGCGGGCGAAGATGTCTATGAAACCGATGATGGAGAGCAGGAACGCCGCCTCTGTGTCTGGCACGCCCGTGTCCTTGGCGTAGTTGACCAGCAATATGGGGGGCACGAAGAGACCCAAGACCAGGATGAACTTTGAAATAGTGTAAATGATAAACCCTCGGTTGGAGAAGATACTAAAATCCAGAAGCTTCTTTCCTTTCTTGGGCTTCTTCTTGGCTTTCTTGCCTTTCTTGGTTCCGTCAGTGGTGCTGATTCCCTCCTCTGATTTCCCTCCTACGGGCAGCATCTCCTTGGCTTCGTATTTGTCCTGAGCTTTCCCCATCTTCCGCTTCATGCCCATATCCAGGGGTCTCATGACTGCCCCACAAGTGCAGCAGTTGAGCAGAAGGCCCCCCATGATCAGGAACCCTCCTCGCCAGCCAAACTTCTCCAGCAGCACTTGGCCCAGCGGAGAGAGGGAGGAAAGGAAGACAGGGCTCCCAGCAGCAGCCAGTCCATTGGCGAGAGGCCGACGCTTGTCAAAGTAGGTGCCCAGCATGATCAGCGAGGGCTGGAAGTTCAGCGCCATACCCAGACCTGCACGGAAGTGAGAGCCAGGAGGGAGACAGGGAGTGCAAGAACGTGAGATGTGGCTGGCAACAAGCTGAAAACTCCCTCAGACTATCCCAGTCCTCAAGTCCCATGATGGGATAAATTATTCCTCACGAGCCTCTGTGCCTGCACGTTGGTGGGTTACCCCTGCAGAGCATGGGCTAAAGCAGCCTGTCCACCTGAAGGGTGTTTGAACTGGGCAATTGTGCCCACGTTTAGGCAGGACCTGAGCCTTACAGAGGAACTTTGCCTCTTTCCCCTTCCACAGTGTACTGCCACCTGCCACAGCTGCCACGGTCACGGAGCAGCGCTTAGGTTTCTCCTGCCTCTCTCCCCTCAGCCACAGGCTCTGGCTGTTTAGATCCTGCAGATGGATCCCTCACGGGTGCAATGTTCAGGACAAGATGCTTCCCTTAGCACGTGCAAATAGGCGAGGGGAGAGCTGATTCTAGACATGGCAGTGCTAAAGGGAAATGCAACACGGTCTTGGCTCTTCCCCAGGTAAGTCTGTGTTGTCCCCCCCAAATCCCAGGGCTCTCACCTGTCAGCACACCAGCTGTCAGATAAAGCTCAATGATATTGGTGGTAAAAGACGCCAGGATCATCCCAGCAGAAGCTAGCAGCCCGCCGATGAGCATCACGGGCCGGCAGCCAAACTGGTTCACCATGATGCTGCAGACTGGTCCTAGGAGGAAGCAGAGGAGCAGAGTAGGAGACCAGAGGGAGACAGGACAACTGGGAAGGGGCAGGCAGCCCAAGCTCTCAGGGAAGATGGTGCAGTAATGATGGAGATCACTACTTGGCTGCTTAGATACTCATCTGGTGGACCTGGCCAAGGCCCAGGGCAGAGTGGGGAAGGCACGAGCTGGGGAGGGGGAAGTGTGTTCAAGCATCACCTGTCCCGTAGAGCATGGCCAGCATGATGGAGGAGATCCAGGCTGTGTCGCTGTAGCCCACGTGGAAATCTTTCATGAGCTCCTTGAAGTAGACACTGACGGCTTTTGGGAAGGCATAGGAGAAGCCGGTGATCACAAAGCAGCCAAGGAGCACGATCCAGCCCCAGCCACCATCCGGGGGCTTCACAGGAGCCGGGAGTTGCCCTTCCTCTGGGTCAGGTCTCCCCATCGTCTAGCCCAGGAATGGAAAGGCAGGCCAGGAGGAAGTAGGGCAACAGAGAGAGAGAAAATCTGCTGGTGCTGCAAGAAGAGAAGAGAAAAGCAGAGCAGCAAACATTTACTACAAGGTTTCTCTCCCTGCCCACCATCTCCAGGCTCTGAGAGGCTCATTGGGGGACCGCATCTGCTCCTTGTACCTTCATCCTGCCAGGCAAGGTGGGATTGCTTCAGAGTGTGAGGTCGTGCCTCAGCTGGGCAGAGGTGAGGAGCTCCCCGTGAGCTTGGGGCAGCCCAGCGCTCCATAACGCTGGCCAAACACAGCTGAGCAGTGTCACAGCTCCCAGCTGACCCCAGAGTGACACATCTGATGCAGCATCGGGATCTGCATCCCCCCATGCTCCGTATCCAGCCTTGCCTGCGGATGGTGTGAGGTGAAGGCCAGCAACATGAACCCTTTTTGCTTTCTAAAATCTGCCACTGAGCCTCTCCCATGCTGGTCTGCTCCAGCTGGGAGCCCTCCAGGACCTGCCCTGCCACAGAAACCTCCAGTACTGAGGCAAGGAGATCCATTAAGCCCTCTGTGCTTTCCTTTGGGAGTACCCAGTGCATGGCACTCTCCTTCTCCCCCCTCCTTCCCCACCATCAGGGGCCAGATTTTCAAAATAGGTGAAGGGGGAGAGCATGAAAAACCGGTGGTTATTTGCATGCCAGAGAGATTAGGGCTCTGTACCTACACGGAGGGGCCGGAACAAAGCCTAAGTGGGGAGAAGGAGGGAATTAGAGGGGATGTCTTGTGAGTCGCTCTCAGGGCTCTTAAGCTGCCCAGGAATTTTGCTCCAGCTGGCTGCCATGGCTCTGTTTTTCATTTCTCCCTTAGGTGCCAGGTCTCTACCCCTTCCAGCTCCATCGGCCACAGTTTCTTGGTTAGCCAGGCTTATTTCCACACCTGTCTGCAAAACCATCACTGAACCTAGATAACAGATGCTCCCAAGTAGATCAGACAGGCATTCTCCGCGCTCCATTCTTTTTGGGGTCTGGTTTGTCTCCTGTCACCATCCTGCTGGCAGCACACTCCTGGCAGCTCCTTTGGCTGAAGGACTGCAAGATGGCAGCAGTGTCCCCATCTCTCGGCACCAGCAGTTGTGGGAAAGGCCAGGAGTCACAAACGGACTTGAGACTGCCAAGGGGACAGGGACTGTCCTATGGACACAGCACACGTAGCTAAAACCTGGGAGTTTAGGATCTGGGTGCATTCCTCAAGGAAGTCCCTGTTCTTGGTGTCCTCCAAGCAAAGGGGGTGAGTTGAGCTGATTCCCACAGCTGCTGAATGTCAGAGAAGTGCAAAACCTTCAGACAAAAGTGTGGAAGGCACGAGCTGGGGCAGACCCCAGGCACAGAGCCCTTTCTTGGCAAGAGGTGGTCCCACCCCATCTGCCACCCCCAGCTGTACCCCTGCCACCACCCTGCAGCAGAGTTCCCCAAACTTTTAGGATGCTGTGAGCCACCAAAAAAAAAAAGGGAGCAGAATCTGGCTCTGAGCATGGACTGGGGCAATTCCTCTGGATGGCCATTTCCTAGCAGCTCTCAGGCTAAACCACAGGGGCTGTCACTAATCTCTCCCTCCCAGCCCAGGTCTCAGAGACTGTGGCGAGGGACAGAGGCATGAACTGAAAACAAGATGCTATAAAGATGTTTTTAAGGCAAGGAATCACTACAAGGAAGGAAAAAAAAATTATACCCTCTCCAGCTACCCATGCCTCCCCTGTCACACCCTCCCTGGTGTTCTCTGGATCACTGGCACCCTGACAGCCAGACTCAGCAGCCTCACTCAGCTTCTGCCTTTGTGCCACTGCTCCTCTCCCTGCTCCAGCTGACTGACAAGCTAGATCCACTTGTACAGAAGTGACCTGCTGCCAAAGCACAAGGATTTCTCAATCTGTGCTGGTGCTCTACCACTGCAGAATCTGCTGCACGTAGCTACTTGAAGAGCAGCTGCCACCAAACATAGCCTGAGATTTTTATCCAAGCCCCTCTTCCAGCCTTGCTTTTCTTGAGCTCATCCTGCACCACAGATTAAATGAATCAATCAAACCACTGAAATCCATCTTTCCCTGAACCCTGCTGCTCCCTAGCAAGAAAGATTACTGTTTGAGTTTGGAGCTGGGGGGCACCTCTGCAAGAGCCACTTGCTACAGAACTGTGTAGAAAAGCATGAAAGCACTTTTACCTGCCTGCAGCTAGATGTTGGCTGAAAAAGGTGGGGTGCACCGGAGAAGGTCAGCTGTGGAGATGTCTCCAAAGCTGATATGCTCCAGCACACCTCTGCTGGAGATCTACCCCAGCTATGAGCCGAGCAGTTCAGAGCAGCCTTGTACCCAACACCATGACATTTTTCTTTTCTGCACGCAGTGGTCTCACCAGGTACCCTTTGCACGCTCCACAGCTCGCCATCGTTTTCTCCTCAGCTAAGGAGCTTTATTCACAGGTGAAAACACCATGTGTGACTTCACATGCACCTAAAACTCATCAGCATGGGCACCTGCCCTTCCCTGTGCATCACAGGAAGGTGGGCCAGAGCAGGCACTGCCACAGAGCTTGCTGCAGGCGCTGCAAGGAGAAGACTTGCAGTGACACCAAGAGCCACGAGCCCAGGTTGGAAGGGTGAAGACCACGGCAGGTTCAGCTGTGGCTGCCGGTCCCTGGACACACTCAGAGCACAGTGCAGCCAGTGCTGGATAATGCCCAGAAAAGCCCCGCTGTGCCAGACAAACTGCACCCTGGAGGGTCCACATAAATGCTCTTAATGCCTCCACACAGTACAGATGGGGTGGGGGGTCTATTTATTAAGTGCAAGGGCCGCGATTCCTGTGCCACCAGCCTCTCCAACCCACAGACAACCCCCTGGGAAAGCATTTGTTGGAGACTCAAATGAGTGCAGGCCTGGGATGAATTGCCCTATCGGCTGCTGGAGAAAGGATGCTCCACACCACTGACCTGTGCAATGAAGCGATGACCTCCCGAGCCCAAGCTGAGCCTCCAAGGGTTGGGCAGATCCGTCAGCAGCGCCTCCTGCTCCTGCTGGCTGGCACTTCCCGGCTCTGGATGAGGGGGCCTGGTTAGATGCTCCTGCTGGATCTTTTCTCCATGCTGGGCACAGGAATCCAGCACCTGCCCAGCGGTATCGTGTGCTCCGCTCCTTCCTCCGGGGCAGCTACGTCCTCACAAGACAGCTAATCCCCCTCTCAGCCTGCTTTCCTCCAGCTCCAGCGATGCTCAGCAAAGCTGTCCGTGGCTGATCTGGGGGGACACCCAGTGTGGGGGACCCCCTTGCCTACTGTGGGTGCAAGCAGTGCCCCGCGGCACTTCCAGCGTGGATGTGGGTCAGGAGCCGCTTATGGTTTCAGGCCGGCAGAGACCAGGGGGTGCTGAGCGGGCAGAAAGCACTTCTCCACTTTTAAGAGGCTTTTCCAGCCAATGGGGATGAGGTGGCTGCCTGCCACAGCCCGAATCCCCCGGTAATCCTGCTGCCCAGGGGCTCCTGGCCTTTTCCCTGCAGAGCAGGGCAGGCTGGCGATTCGGAGGGACCGAGACAGGAGGAAGAGGATGAGGGTGGGCAGTGTTGGGGGCAGGGGAGGATGAGACCATGTGCCCATGATTCAACAAGGGGCAAAATAGGTGAAGGTTCTGCTTTTGAAGCTTCCTCAGCTGCCAGGCAAGAACTGAGAAGCGCTGGCGCGGCTTGGCAAGGCGTGTGCCCAGCGGAGAAGTGAAACAAGGTGGGGCAGCAGAGGAATCGCTGCCAGCCATGGCTCAAACCCCCAGATCCTGCCCACCCCAATAACCCTCTCCAAAGCAGCCTCCCCAGTGGCTGACTCGCAGGAGGAGGGCTGGTGGCGCTGGGGACGAGCCACTCTCTGGCCACACGTGGGGGAACACATTAACTTCCATGGAGAGGGCTGGGGCTCAGCCCAGGTGGTGTTTCAGGGAGGAAAAGGCCTGGGCTCCACACCCCTGAAGCCCCTCAGCGGCAGGGCAGCAGGGGGGCTGCGGGGGCTTGGCAGTGCTCACAGCCAGGGTTTAATGTCTATTAATAAGGCTAATCAGCTAAGCCCTGGTCATCGCTCCATCCCTCGCTCACGCTGCCTCTCCCGTGAGGGCTCCCCCAGCACACGTAGGGTATTCCCGGGTTGGTGAGACCCCCACAGGTCCCAGGGGAACGTTTTTCTCCTGCACTGGGCAGCCCTGGGGTGCCCAGGGCACACGTTCCAGCAGTGGGCAAGGAGAAGGTGCCACAGGTCCTTGCTGCCCTCTGGTGACATGACAGACGAGGGGACTTGGGGGCAGCCAGCAGCGGCAGTGCAGCCCTCCTGGTGCCCTCCACACCCACCCCACACCCCTGGGCTGATGGCTGCCCCATCTGGAGCCGTGGCACTGCAGTGTCCCACGCCACAACCATGGGCAGCCATCTCAGCCCCAGGGCTGGTGGGGAACGCCTGTCCTCCTCCCCCTGTGTCTTGTGACCGAGGTGATGTCCCAGCCACTGAAATGGACACAGAAGATGCATCCGCCATTTAAAAAAACCATGTATTTTCCACAGGACAGCACGTGAAGGAGCAGGGCAGTGGTGCTGGACAGTGTCACCTGCCCCTGGCCTTGCCCTGGCACTGCCCAGCAAGGTGAGGGGCTGCACCTGGGGTGAGAAGGGGCAGGTGCTGCTACAGACAGACACAGGTGTCCAAGGGGCCCAGACCAGACCCCATCAGCCAGGCCACATCACTGGGAGCCGTCTTGTAGCCTTCTCTTCTGGGCTTCATTCTTCTGGTGGCAAAGGAACTGTTCGGTGAGAGTCCTTCCCTGCCCACAGCAGGGATAGCAAAGCTGCACCTTCAACATCCCGACAGCACTGCCCTGGCCGCAGATGACCTCAGCCAGCCCTACCTCTGCCTCCAGCATCGTCCCCTCTCCCAGGCCACCAGCACCAGTGACACCAGACTTCTCCCTCCCACTCCAGTACAGCAACACCACAAGGAGAGGGAAGCAGGAATCAGTGCAGAAAGAGAGATCTGCTTCTGGCTAAAGCACACCGGGCACCCAGGTGAGATGGGCCCCGTTGTCCCAGAGGTATGGGAGGGCAAAAGAGTTCACTCCACGAGTGGTAGCACGAGGTTGCTGCCCAGCTGGAGGTCACGGCGCGTCGCTCCTGCTTTGCTGAAATCCCTCCCCGTCCGCAGCGCTGTCTCATCGGATCACTGGTGCCGAGCGGTCGTTGGTGACTGTGGGGCGCAGCTTGACTGTGGCGAAGGGGTTGGTTCCTCTGCAGAGGGAAAGAACACAGGGGACCCTCAGGAAGCCTGGGAAAGCCATGCAGGGATCCCTGTGACCAAGGAAAGGCTGCTCGGCCCTGCCGCACACTGACCTCCACGCCAAGGTGGAGAGTGTGGGAAAAGCTCATTCCCGGGGGTGTTTTCTCCATCTTTAACACACCCTGCTGCACATTCCCGTGTGGTTCCCCTTGGGCTCTCCTCAGGGCTCCTCACCCTCCCTCTTCCATGGGATGAAGAAGGGGCACTAGCACATGGCTGTCCCTCATGAGAGCACGCTACACTTCCAAGAGTGTACACCGACCCTCCAAGCAAGGAGTCGGGGAGCAGAAAAAGGCCACCGCGCCACACCAGAACCATGGAGACGCCAACCCAGCTGCAAGGGGGGAGAAAAGCAGGGATTTATGGCAGGTCTCATCTCCGCAGACCTGACTCATCAAAACGCAAAGCCATGTCCTCCGTGCCTTAGCCCTTTCCCAGCGGGCGGAGAAGCAGTGGTGTAGCTCCACACGCAGGCTGCGAGCTGCAATTGTGGCCCTTCCAGAATGGATGGGAAGGAGTCTGGACATGTGTCCAGGGTGCTCAGGTCCTTTTCTTTATCAGAATAAGGATAGGACCTTCCCACTCAGCAGAGGCCAGAATGGACCACCTCTGCCTCCTGTTCTGGAAGGAGGGCTGTGCATTGCTTTTCTCCACACACTTCCCTGTTCCTCCCACGTTTAATAATCCAAAAGATTAAATAATAATAGCACTGTAGTACTGCTCCTCCCCTGCAGGATGATTCCAGAGTGGAGTTCCCCGTCTTACTCACCGTGGGAAGAGCTCAGGGGGCTGGTCTATTGCTCCTGATTTCTGCAGTGAAAAGAAAAGCAGCAGTGAGAAATCTGGAGTGGGGAATGAAGAGAGAAAAGTGGGACAGGCGACACTGCACACATGGAGGAAGATTTTACAAAAGACTTAGATGAGTCAGGAGCCCAAGTCCTCTTAACAGGGCTCCGACTCCTTATTCATTCAAGCTTTGCAAAAATCCACAGATTTTCCCCACTATAGACAACACCCTGAATTTTGTGGGGGGGTGTCCCTACACCACAGGTTCCTTACTCCCCTAGGATATCTTGCTTTCTTTTGGGGAAGAAAAGGAGATGACTCAGATCCCCAAAGTGTCGTGTGTGAAGAGCACAGCAAACAGTGACAGTCTGAGCTACATTTCACCCTCCAGCACAGCCAGAGATGCCCCCTCAGTTTGCCCATACACCCTGGCAAGGGGTCTGTCGTCTGTGCCCTCACACGCCTCCTGCACCCATGGGGGACTCCAGAGCTGTACCCTCCTACCCTGCACCACATATCACTTCAAAGTGGACAAACCTGATGGAGTAAGTTGGCCCTGTGGCCCTTACTCTTGGCCAGTAGATAGTGAATTATTGGTGACCACTGACCTGCTAAAGTGCTCTGGTGGCAGACAAGAAAGCCACACGTGGCTATCTGTGATCCCGTGGGGAAGTCACATCCATTTGGTCGTAGCTCAACTGGGGGATGTCTTGGGCATACATTTAAAGCAAGGCTGAGTCTTTCCAAATGAGCCTTTCCCTCCTTTCTAATGAGGTTCCACATGCTACTCCAAATGCTACACACATTTCATGGCTCAGTCCCAGGTCTCTCCCTACACCCTGGCCCTGGGACCAGATGAAAACCAGTGACCCACGGGGACAGAGAGGCTGAAGAGGCTGTTCCCCCTGTGCTGTGCAGCCTGAGGCTACCTGAAACCACAGAGCAGGGCATAAAGGGGAAAAAAGGAGTAATTTAATGTTGCAGTTTTCAGTTCTTTGAGCCAATTGCTTGCAACCTTGCGCTGGCCTGGAACCAGTGACCACGGACAAGGTTTTCCAGCCCTCTGTGAGACCGAGCCAGTAATGCCTCACAGGCAGCATTGTTCTTCCTTCTCCCAGGTCCACAACTTTAACTTTGTTTCCCCCAGTCAATTTTCCACCGTTGGAGGCAATGATAAATGGAGGACTTCTTTCTCAGTATGCCATCCATAAGCCATGGATTGGACACATTCTGATTCCCAAAAATGGCTGTGCCCTCAGCCTTTGCTCCCAGTTTTCCCTACCCCAGCTGTGACTTCAAGCCAGCTCGTCTGAATTTAAAAGAGGAACCCTGTGGAACTCCTCTCCATTCTCTGAAGGGAGAAGAAGGATGGCATCTCTGTTAGCTGGTCACCCACTCCCAGACCAGCCTGGTCACTCCATGGTCCTACTATTAGCAGAAAGAGGTGCTGCCCTGGAGCCACCAGAAATCAGGCTGGGAGGTCATGGAGAAAAGGACTGAACTGAAGGGTCCCTGGTGAGCAAAAAGAGAGAGAAATGAGAAGAGCAGGGACAGAAAAGCAGTCCCTTGGGGGAGCAAAGCCAGGCACTGAGGATGTGCATACAGCAGGAGGACTGGCAGGGGTGGTCAGCACAAGGAGGCATCTGAACAGACTGGGTGAGAAAGACAAGACCCCTTAAATCAGGAAGGCAGCAGGTCCCTTCACCAACATCTGAAAGGTGATTTTCTGTCTCTGCTGGCCAAAGCTGAAAAGGTGTGTCTTGGAGGATGAAAGTCAGATGTGGCCCCCTTCACACACACCCACCAGTCACTCGTCCTGCACTCACCTTGGAGCCAGAATTGATTGGGGCAGCCACCCCGCTCTGGTGACTGCTGGCACCCAGTGACAGGGGAGGTGGGTTCGGCAGGCCGGGCTGGGCAGCAGCAGGCCAGTAATTGCTGGAGGAAGGAGTGCTGGGGTGGTCCAAGAGATCATCCATGCTGTGACTGCTTCGCAGCGGGAAGGACCTGCGCAAGAGGAGAAGACAGTGAGGTGGGAGCCAAAGAGCAAGGAGTAGGGAGCAGCAGGGGTGCTAGCCACACCGAGGGATGTCTCTGGAGGAAATACACAGGTCTTGGACTGGCCTGATCACAAGCACCTTTGAGATGACATTGCACATGTTATGGGAGCCACCTAGGGAGGCCTGCGAGATCCCAGGGCACAGTGAGGCTCTTGGCAGGTTCTCCAGCACGGGAGCCCTGCAGGTCCCCACAGGGCACACTCTAAACAGTGATCCCACTGGCATTCGTGGTGTACCAGGAGGTCCTGCCTGGCCAGCTGCGCTCCTGTTACCTGGAGTCTGGCTCCTCCATCTCCCTCGCGTTCTCCAAAGGCTTGACATAAGCTTCAGGGAACCAGCCACACCTAGGGCACAGGAACAGAGACAAATGAGGTCCGGACAACCATGGTTTGTGGTTCTTCAGATCCAGTTACCCAACACTTCTGATCTACACCCATCCCACGAATCAGCCAAGCGACATTTGCCACCACCACATGTGACAGGGCTCCTGCACTTCTCTCACCCGCAGGTGGGGCACAGACCTTGAGCTTGGAGCAGGGCTCGCTTATCTCGGGGATTGTGCAAAACCTGTGCTCCTGGGAGTAATGTTGGTGCAATCCAGCAAGGGACACTCTGACCAGCCACAATCACATGGAAGATGTGAAAATCTCTTCCAGGTATTTTACAGAAGCTCTGCTCCAGAAACAGCTCCCCAAAGAAAGGCAGTGCTCTTGTTCATCTCACACCTGTGAGCATTCCTGCAGGGCATGGTGCAGGGGGTCCCATGTGGAACAGGGCAGGCTTTACACACAGCTGAGGCTGGCAGTGCCACAGGCAGTAATTCAGTAAGCGCTGGGTGCAGCAGTTTCCATGCCCTGCCTGTGCTGGAGGCTGTGGCAGCAGCTGCGGCGTGAGCTAAGAAAGCCTCTCAGGTAACTCCAGCAGTTCACGGCCCTGAGCTGGATCCCATGACAGGAGTCACTCAGCCATGCCAGCCCAGGGCGGGCACTGAACCCCTGCCTCTTCCACACAAAGCCCCTGGAGGTTTCTCAGGCAGCCCATCCATGCCAGCCCTGCCCCACTGCACCTTCTTGGCACGGAGAGTCCCCACCACTGAGGACACAGCGTTGTCCCACTGAGATGGTGGGTGACACATAAGGATGGGGGGGGGGTGATAATTTTAGGCTTAACCCTCCCAGTTCCAGACCCAACAAGCCTCCATCTGTCCAATTTGCGGCACCAGAGTGACTTACGTGGACGAGCCCTCCAGTTTTCCGTAGAGCCAGCCATTCTGCGCCTCGGGCATCAGCACGGCGATGACGTCCCCGGGCTCGAAGCGCAGCAGGGTCCGGTTGGTCCCCGTCGTGTGGGGCACGATGGCCTGAACTCTGGCTGTGCCGCTCCTCTTCCTGCCCTCACCGCCGCTGCTGCCCTCGCCAAAGGAACCTGAGCGGGATGTGCGGCCCGTGGGGAGCAAACCTGGGGGGAGGCATCCCGGGGGGCTGGCTGGAGTCTGGCGTCCTCCTGCAAGACCCACACTGCCTCCAAGGCACCAGTGCTGCCCCAGGCGAGGAATTAGGGGAGAAATAGGTGGCCTTTCAGGGAGAGAGCGAAGCATAGCATGGGAAAGGCATGGTGAGCATCCTGCAGGAGACAATCAACTCAAGCCAAACCCATCTGCTTTGCACTGTGTCCTCTTCGGCCAAATGCCTGGAGCACAGGCACTGCATGCCCTGGCTGATGTGCTACCTGAAAGTCCTCTTCCCAACCTCCTAGAGCTACTGACTATCTGGGTAGTTTTTCTCTCTCCCCATCCTTTTTAAATTTTTAAAAAATATTTTAAGCTGAAATTTCTCAGGAAGGAAAAGCAGGTGTGTCATGAGGCAGGTGGCTGGGTTTCGTAGGGCAAGCTAATATTTAGTCTGGTAATATGAGGGAAGGAGCTTTACTAAAATGAGAACACTAGCAAGAACCTGTGTTTGCGGTTCAAGGAGCCTTGAAAATTGCACATTCATAGGCTCCCAACCTCACACATCCAGCCGGGAGGCCTGACCTTGCCCTGGATGGACTCTGCTCTGAAGGCTGAGCTCACCTTCTGCCTCAGCCTTGCCCTCTACAGCTCCCACCGGCAGTGTCCTCTCACCGTGCCCAGGAATGCAGCTGAGGTCTGGTGGGCTGACAGAGTGGTGGTCCCTTCCCAAACCCACCCCTCTTCCCAGAGAGGTCCAACCCCACAGCCCTGCTCCCAGATTTGGGTCATACTGGCTGACGGTGTCCTCCGCAGCGGCCGCCTGGGAGACTCTGGCTGAGGAGACATTCTCATTTCTGGAGGGTCCGGAGAGAAGATGCTGGATCTGCTCCCAGTCATAGAAGGAGCAAAGTCCCCAAGGGGTCTCTGGGGCTGTTGGAAGGAAAGGGGGCTGAAGGCACATCCACCAAGGCTGTGCTAGGCAGGAGATGCTCTGAGAGATGTGCAGTCCCTCTTAGAAAGCCGAACTCAGCACATTCCCCCATTGCTGCCCACACACTTCATCTTGGCTGGGAAAGGTCACTGCAGCTGGCCAAGGACTGACCTTGCCCTGCAGCCTCACCACCACAGAACCACCGAATACTTCGGGGTGGAAGGGAGCTGTAAAGGCCACCCAGTCCAGCTGCCTGCAGCGAGCAAGGACATCTGCAACTAGACCAGGTTGCTCAGAGCTCGGTTCAACCTGGCCTTGGATGTTTCCAGGTTTGGAGCATCTACAACCTCTCTGGGCACCCTGTTCCGATATTTCACCGAACAAGGCGGAGCTGTCTGTGGGCTCCTCACCATCTCGAGGTGGGTGGGTGTGAGCCGTCCTGATGGATACCCCTGGCCGTGGGAGGCTGAGAGCAGACCCTGGGAGTGGCTGTTTGAGGGGTTGCGGGTGGCTTCCAGCTGCTCCTTCCACCGCGGTGCCTTGGTCTGGATCATGCCCCGAGCCTGGGGAGAAATAGAGAAGAGGGGGTGAGGGTCAGGGCAGACCAACCACAGAGGAAGCCTAAGGCTTACACGTGCATTAAAGACCAGATCTTCCCCCAATTAGGTGTGTGGGAATGGCCAAATAGCTTCCTGTAGGAAGGAATTTCCAGGATGGCACCCTCCAGCAGACATCCCATGGTCCCAAAGACCCTGCTACAAACCCCTACAGCACCCTTCCCTCCTCCATCACTCACACACGCAGCTAATCCCACGTCAGCACTATCCTCAGCCCCAGACATGTTCTCCCACTCTTGTACAGCCAGCCTGAACCTCACAGCAAGAAACAAAACAGCTTCCTGCCCAGTCCACGCACAGTCACGTCCTTCACCTAAGGGGTGGCTCAGCCCTGCTCCCTCCTGCAAGCATGCTCCCCCTCCAGCCCTGCTGTCTGCTCCCCCAGCTCTGCTCCCGGGCACGTCAGGGCTGTACCCTGCTGTAAAACTGGAGGAGAGTGTTGTAGAGCATCTGGTGCTTCTCAGCCAGGAAGCGGTAGCGGCGTTTCTCCTCCAGCTCGGCCTCCCTCTGGCTCTCAGACACGAACGCCTGCATCTCCGAGCGCAGCCGAATCACATTCTCCTGTGTCACAGGGCAAAAAAGGGAGGGAGGGAGCAGTGAAAATCCAGTAGAGCAGGCTCAGGGGAAGGGTTGAAAGGGGCCATCGAGTCTATCAGCTTCCCAGTCCATTCTGCAGTGCTGGAGCAGCAGAGAGGAGCCAGAGAAGAGTGCCAGGGATTGTTTTTGCTTACTGAGGATTCCCCTAAATGAGGAAAGGGCTTGGCAGGAGTGAGTACCACAGGTCAGTAGCACCCTGTAGAACAGGACTTTCCTACTTTCCAGATAAGCCTGCTGCCTTTTGAACACTGGGGCAACCCCTTGGCTAAGGTTGCTGAGAAATCAGCCCTGGCTCCAGAGAAATCATCCAGTTCTTTTTGCCAGCTGCCTTCCCTGCAATGACTGCTCACCTTCATTTCCCGGGCATTTTTATCACGAGCCCTCTCCATTCTCCACAGTTCTGCCATGCACTTGTCCAGGTTGGTGGCTCTTCGCTGGTACTCCAGCTCGTACTGCTTCTGGCTCTCCTGCCAGGGAGAAACCAGGCTCAGTGAGGAGCCAGAGACACAGCCACACTGTGAGGCAGCACTCTCATGGGTGGGTGGTTGGACATCTGAGTCTGCCTGCAATCAGTCTTCACCTTGACCTCTTACAGAAAGTCTTTCTTTGCCTTTCTTTTAATTTTGAATGGCCCCGGGGTGCTGATGAGCTTCCAGATGTCAGAAGCAAGGAGTGGCACCCAGCTGCCCCAGCAAGTCCCCAGGCCTCTGTGTCCCCCCATGGCACTAGCCACCAGGAAGGCCAGCACAGGACCCACAGCCGTGCAGAGCCTGTGGTTTGGGGAAGCTGGGAGCTCTGCTTTTGGGATGCCAAGCCTCTCAGCCCCGCTGAAACACTTGGCAAATCCCACTGCACAACAGACACCTGCCCTCTTCAGCCCTTCATCATCAGCTGAGCAAGGGGGGTTTGTTCCATGATGGGAGAAGATTAGCCCCCCCTAACTTCTGCTGAGAAAAATCAAGGAAACGCCTCAAGCACTCGAGTGAAGCTCAAGTGCTTGGGTGAAGGGGAGAGGGAAACAAGGAGAGCTGAGGAGGAGAAGGGAGCTCATCACTCACACTGATGAACTGCACATCCATTTTGCTGTTCTTCTCCATGTGCTGCAGCAGGTCTACGTGGAAGGTCTGAGCCTGAAAGAGGTGAAGGAGCCATCACCCTTCTCCCTTGACCATGCGGGATGTTGCGTGCGCTGTGATAAGGGATGGCTCATAAAATATCCTGAGCAAGTGACTCATTCCCAGCTGGGCTCTGGACATGCCAGCCCTGTCACCCTCCTCTGCCACGTGCAGCAGGGATAGCAGCGAGGCAGGCACCTGCCTGCAGGCGTGTGTTGGGGTGAACACGGTAAATGCTGATAAGGTGAATATGGTAAATGCTGTATTTAAGGAAATTGCTTTATTCTCCACCTCCACCATCCCGCAGGAAAACCACTCACCACAACTTCCAAATCAGAGCTCAGTAGCCTCTGCGTGTCGGACATCTGCATCAGAATTTCACCTTCAGGGGAAAGAAGACAGGAGAAGGTGAAAAAATCCTGCAGCCATTTTCTCATGTGCCCAAGGAGGCAGCCCAGCAGTATGGAGGCTCAGGCTGATGATACACAGCTGTGAAAGTCCATGAGCTATCACAAAGCACTGCTCTCTGCACCCTGAGAGAGGCTGGAAGCCTTCCTCCCCAGGCACTGCCAGTGCAGGGTCACTCCAGCCCACGTGGTGGCTGGACCTGTGCTCTGCTACAGCCCCAGGGGTCAGCAGGCAGTGGGCTCTGGGTGCTGAGTTTCTGCTCTGCCACAGCCCCTACAGGCCCCATTTCTGACCCCAATTGCTCCCCAGCTGCAGTGCACAGTTCTGGCTGTCCTGTGGGAAAGCAGCTCCAGCACCCACTCTGATGCTGTGCATGGTTCTGCTTCACCAGTGTTAGTGTTATGAAACCAGGAAAGGAAAAGACTGATGACAGGGAGCAGAGGAGCTAGCTGGGAGATGCAGATGACAAAAAGTCTCCGCAGAAGGGCCATAACTTCTAGAACCTTTTTGCTAAAATATTTTGCAGTGGAGCAGTTCCCTGAACACATTTTCAGCAGTCGCTAGCAGGCTGCAGAGCTAATTACTCTGCTGAGTGTAAGCCCCTCTGCCCCAAGCTGCCATTCCAGCTGCTTGCAGGCTCAGCAGGACAAGATCCCATCAGCTGTTGTCAGTGCCTGCTCCCTGGCTTTCCCCTCACACCTCCCAGGAGGAGATAAATGCTTCCTCCATGATGAAAATTTCATCTCTTGGGCAGAATGCCTCAACAGGAGCTGGTTTCTGTGAGAGATCCATTACTGGAGGTCTATCCCAGGAGCTGGGCTCACTCACTGATCTCAGAGAGATACAGGGAAGAGTGCTGGGGCTGTGAGAAGTACTCAAGGACACACAATAAATTTGACTCTCACCACCTGGACAGGGCCTGGTACAGAGAGACACCATTTAGAGGAGCTGTCTTTCTTGCCCCAATACCTGGAAAGGGACCAACTAAGGGAGAAGGCCGAAAAAATGTAACCGTGGCTCACCACAGGACAGAAGATGATGTGCAGGAGAGCCTTACCCAGCATGTGTGAGGTGGAACTCTGCAGCGCTTGCTCCCCGATCTTCTCAATTGCCTTAAAATACACTTCAGCTGCTTTGGATAATGCTGTGGGAGAGCAGAGGGGTGGTAAGGGTCTGGCCTGCCTTCCCCCCATCACCAGCTCCAGCAAGCAGCACACCCAACAGCCACCCCCGGTACCTCGCCCATAAGCACCCCATGTCTCCCCATCAGCAGTGGGTCCTGAAGAGTGCTTTAGAGCAGCTCAGGACATGTTAGAGGTGGCAGAGCAGCACCCTTGTCCTGGGTTGACGGCACAGGGGGTGCCCAGGCTGGCTGCAGCACTATGGAGTGGAGCCCTGGCTCTGCGGGACCCCACTCACCGTGGAAGGCTCGCAGGTAGTTGTTGCCCAGGTACACGAGGTTCTCCAGCGCGGGGTTGAACTGCTCCAGGATGCTCTGTGGCCAGGCATAAGCATGTTAATGCTGCTCTTCCTCATGTCCAGAGACCTCAGAGGGTCGAGGCTCCCCCGCTGTGGTTTGGCTGAGTGAGAGCCCCCTCTGAAGCGAGGAGTGTACAGCCATGCACAGCCAGCTCCCTGCATCGGGGCTGGCTGGGAACTTCAGCTGCCCTCAGCCTCCCAGGCCAGCCAGGAGAGGAGCCAAGCCAGAGGCAAGGTAGCCCACCCACCGCAGAGCCAAGCAGCTGCCTGAATGAAGATGGCTTTCTCCCAAGGTCCCACGCCCACTGCAGGCAGGGGAGTAACTCCAAAGGGACCTGAGCAGCCTTTTCCCTCACCCCACAGCCAGATAGAGGGACACTGCTTATTGTCCCAGCGTGAACACAACCTTTTCCTGGTCAGGATGGGATGCACTGCCAGATGCAGCAGTTTGGTAAGAGAAGGGATGGGCAAGCAGCTTCTCCGCTTTTATTTGCATTTATCAACAGTGCCCATTGACTACAGAGAAGTCCGGAGACTGGAATAAGCGATTCCCCACTTCTGCCAGTCCTCCCCACCTTGGTTCAGCACTGATAGGTGTAGGGACGCATAAATGAGATCAGAGACACTCTTTCAAGGGAGGGGCAAAACAGCCCATCGAACTTCTTCCTACCAGCAGCCGAAGTGTGTCACCCTTCATGCTCCACGTCCAAACCACCCTGGCTGCCCAATTCCTTCAGAAATATGCCTTTAGGACCCACACCACACTCTCCCCCTGCCAGCCATTGGCTCCCAAACACAGCCCAGAGCCCATAGGAGCTGCTGCAGTTCAGCCTGGAAACAGACTCAGCCCTCAGCTGCCCACCCTAGGGAGCCTTGGGCAGAAAACGCTCATCTCCCACCCACACGTCCCCCGTATGCAGACAGGAGCAGCCTTTGATGCCAACACTCACCTTGTAGATGGAGATGGTGGATCTGTAGGACAGATCCATCTCTGGAGCCTATTCACTCTCCCACAGAGATGCAAGGAGCAAAGGAGAGTACAAGGTGCTATGCTGGCCTGGAGGACTCCTGCACAGCCAGCTGGATGGAAAGAGCCTGCCACCAGCAAGGAAGGACAGCAGGAAGACACAGACGTGGTACAAAGGGAGCACTGATGGAGTTTAATAATTCACCAGCCGAGAGGCTGGAACTTGATCTCTGGAAGTAACCAGACTCTGGGGGGGAGAGAGGAATCCTGCGACAGCCAGCAAGGACATGTGACCGCCTCTTTGCATTATTGATTGCCAGCTTGGTACCCAGCTCTGCCTGTCCTGACACCTGTGGCGCCGGCCACCTGCCCCCGTCACCGCCTTATGGCTTGCTGCCCCCGGCACCGCCACCGCTCCGGCGGGGCTCGCTCAGCATCACTGTGCTGAGCGAGGGGAGCATCCGAGGGGAGCATCTTCAAGTCTCTCTCACGCAGGCACATCACGAGTCAGGAGATCCCTATCAGTCTGTGATCGCAGGCAGCAGGGAGCAGCAGGTGGGGGGAGCATAAGGAAAGCTCTAAATAAATTTCAACTCTCTCCTGCCCATTATTCCCCCACCCCAGGCTTCAGTGCTCTGGCTCTAGGCCTCCCTCCCACTCCCAGTCTCAGTGCAACCCTCTAACAGCAGGAACAGGCTTCTGTCTGAACCCTTTCCCAGGTTTCCCCTCTGGTGAGCTGGGACCAGCGCTGCCATTGCGATTGCTCCTGGGCACGTGCCTGGGAAGAGAAGGATCAAGCCAAACCCAGTGTTCTATTTTTTCAGGCCTGGCCAGCTCCAAGAGGATCCTCATATTGCAGCTGGTCCAAAGCCTCTCTGTTCTGGTTGCAACTCCTGTGGAACAACCAGCCACTCACACCACACACACGCTCCCAGGGCTGGCTGCAGGGACAGCCCATTCACCTCTTCAGCCCATACAAAGGGCATAAATCCTGTGTCTCAAGGAGCCCTTTTTCTGATTTTCTACCTGTAAGAAATTCAGAGTCTGCAAGCCCAGAACAAGAAATTCAGAGTCTGCAAGCCTAGAACTCCCCTGAGAACTTGGAGGATGGAGAGAAAGACAAAGACCACCATGGACTGCATGACATTAGAACCAAATGCAAATCCCTCTTTATTTTAGGACATGTTAGTCTCTCACAGAATCAGGCAACAGTAGTCCATTCACTCAGAAGAAAACCATTAAAAATTCAGTTTTTCGGGTTACTCCTCAAAACACCTCTAAACAGGTATATAAATTATTTATAAATATGCAAAAATTACTGCAGAAACAATGAGGGGTGTAGCAATCACAGTAGAATCTCCAGTAGTAATAAAAAAGTAAATCCAAACTGTCACAGGGTTGGCTTCTTTGGTGGGAACCAATCTCAGAGCATTTCAGTTTCATTTTAAGAATAAAGAGAAATGATCTCTCTACCAAGCCAAGGCTCTTGTCCCTTCCACTGAGCTGCTGTGAGTAAAGACAAGCTTTCACATCTCAGCCCTTGAGTAAAGAGTGGCACAGCAAATCAGGGGCACAGTAAAGTCCTGGGTGGGGGAGTCTGCTCCCTCCCCAGGCAGTTAGTACCCTGTGTTGCCACTCCATCTCAGAGGGGAGAGCAGAAGCTGCTGCAGAAGACAACAGTCTCAGGAAAGGCTGGCCCTTCTCCCAAGGCCATTTGCAACACTGCATCATATCTACCACAAAAAGTTGCAGCATTTCTGCTCCCCTTCAAACTGGGTGTGTTGAGGGAAAAATAATCCTTTTTTCCCATACTATAAACCCTGAAATACCTTGGACCCAGTGGACCAAGCAATCCCTGAAGCTTTATCAGGCCTTGGCCCGTTCTGTGACACGGGAAGGTGCACGGTGCTTTGTCAGTGGAGGTACTGCACAGACAGGAGACATTCCAGCTGCTACAGCTCAGGACAAGTAGGGGGCTCTGGATTCTGGGTCAGAGAGCAGGGCAGCAAAACGAAGCACAGCAGCAGAGATGGGGTTACAGCACAAAGATACTGTCAGCATTTCACAGCTGTCATACATCATACATTCTGTGTCGGGGAATACATGTGTACGTGCACTGCTGTCTATTAAATATTAACTCCTCTTGGTTATTACGAGTCTCTCCCCCACCTCAACACCTTGGTTCAAGGGCAGATCTGAACCATGTCAGTGTCTGTTGCTCCTTGCCTTCGGAATGCAGAACGGGAGCCCCAGGTCAGTCATCGGCAGAGATGTTGCACGAGCTGCTCGAACTGCTCCCGCTGCTGGTAGATGTAGAGCTGCGTGTCCCAGAGAGCATTCACCAGCACGGTGTCGTTCACCTCGTCCAGCACCACCTCCGAGTGCAGCTGAGGGCTGAGCCTGCACACAGCAAGAGCATCACCAGCTGGGCACGGACACGGAGGTGACCAAGCAGGACACTTTCACCAAGTGGCTCCCAGCACCGGCGTGCTCACTGGCCCTTCATCTATCAAGGCTGAGCCACAGTGAAGCAACTGCAGCACGAGGGACAAGTCTAAAACAGGCGGTGCAGGGTGGAACAGGGCAGGGATGCACATCCCAAAGGACCATGCTAGACAACACCCCCCAAGCCTCCCCTAGCTGGCCCCAGACCAGGCGTGCCGGGTGCCTCAGCTCATGCGGAGGGCCAGGGCACCCTCTGTAATGTCCCTGAGGCGTGTGCAGGGGGCTGGGGACAGCTCTGGGCGGGCGTGCCTCCGGAGGGGATGCCATTTGGCATGACGCACGCCACAGCCAGGTCTGAAGCGAGAGGGATAAAAATAGGTCTGTGCAAAAGCGCGGAAAGGAAGCTCCTACCGGAAATATGGGACATCCGTCATCTCACACCAGGCCCTGGCACGATCCACAGCTGGGCCATCTGCGTCAGTGCACTGCAGGAGAAACAGGCCCGCAGTTAGAGCCTGCCTGCTCTTCCCCTGCCTGCAAGAGGCTCCCCTGGCACCAAGTCCAACTGCACAAGCCGCAGAGGGAGAATAAAGGCCAGGAGCAAGTGCATCCTGGACGGCACTGCTCGCCACCAAGAGTGGGGTGGCTTTTCTTTTTCTTTTCTTTTTTTTTTTTTAATGTAAGAACAGTGCTCCCTATCCTTGGGACACAAGAATTGCACCCTACAGACCTTTCATGCATCACAGCACAGAGTGGATTGCTTCAAGGAAACTCCCAGGATCTGAATGACAGTCTCCTCGGGATTTCATCTGTATCCATTCTGTCCAAGCCCTGTACAGCAGAGCCTGTGATTACTTCAGGCTTACTGGGCTATCCTGGGACAGCTTCCCTGGGAGCCCTGAGATAAAAGACAGGGGAAGCAGAGGGACTGTGGGCATTTTCTCACTTCAGGAAGCTAAAAAGGACATAAAGCAACAGAATTAAGATCATAGTCAGAACTTCAGTTCTGATCTTTCTGGCTTTCATCCATTTAGAGTGTTTTCATGCACAACATTTAATGATCTTCTTCCTGAAGCACACAAGTGGATATGCCTACTACACACTCCTAACCACAGCTCTCAACTACTGTTTTTTATTAGTGACTCTCCCACTTCTTTAGTATTTACTAATTTCCCCAGTGGGGAAAGCAAAGCTTTTCTAAAGAAAAATGAATTGCTGTTTTCTGAGGCATGTTTCATTTTTTTTTTTGGTCCAGGTTGCTCAGATGATAAACAATGATTCCTGGAAAAATAGTGAGTTTCACAAACTCACATTGCAAACATTCCTAGGAGTCATTGACCACCATCCTGTCCTTAGCTCCTTTCAGCTGCAAGAATATCCCCTGGGGATGAGTCCCTTTCTGAGTCCTTTTGGGGCACTCAAAACCCAAAGAAGCAGACAAATCCTCAGGCTTGCTGTGCTCCTGCAATTCTTAAGTTACCCACTACATTCATGGTCAGAGCAGTTTCAAGGAAATAAAATTTACTTCCAAAAGAAGGAAGTTGGAAACAGGAAACCTTTTCTCCCTCCTTGTAAGCAACCCCAGGGATCTTTCGCCATCCCCTCCTTCCAGTACTCACACAATCCACCACCATCTTGCCAAGCTCCCTGGCCCCGAAGACGGTCTTCGCCA
Organism: Origma solitaria; assembly: GCA_013397895.1. Taxonomy (NCBI): domain Eukaryota; kingdom Metazoa; phylum Chordata; class Aves; order Passeriformes; family Acanthizidae; genus Origma; species Origma solitaria. Next base: position 49,109 of record VZRL01003107.1, read on the forward strand.
GCTCCCAAGGGTTTGAGGGGCGGAAAACATCCACAGAGCTCACTGGGACCTGCGGAGGCTTCCCTGTCCCCAGGGAGACCACCAACCCCAGTTTTCTTACTTCTTGCTTCTGACCCTGAGGACAAACAAAAGCTCTGTTTGCAGGGACTGACAATGGAAGTGGAACATCTCTTTCACAGCAGTCCTGTGGAAGCTCTGAAAGCCAAGGCAAAAGGCTTGGCAGCCTTTTCTCCCTGCATCGTTCCCTAAGTATGGCCTGGTGAGAGAGGTGTAAACTCACGGCTTCAACACTAGCACTGTTCTGTCCCTTCTCCCCTGACCACACCCAAACCCATGGGATCACCCCGGAGATGAATCCTAGGACCAGATGACCACAAAACAGTCCAACTCTTTAGTCATTCTGGCAACACACCTCCCGTTTCAGCTACAGGAGCAGTAGCTGCCACTGGTTATTCATCTTTTTGAAGAACTTGCCACACCACAGAAGGCATTCACTCTTCAGCCTTGCAGAGTGCCCCACCCTTGTCTTCTCCATTTATTTTTGGGCAGAAAAAGGCCCTGCAGAGCCATGTCAAGGGCCACATACAACCATCAACTGAATCATCCTCGCTCAAAGTAGCAACGAGTGGCTGATGAGACTGTCTTCCCCTCTCACACCCTTGTTAGAAGAGGTAGCTCACCTCCCAGCCACCATTCCCAACACATATCCCCCTCCCTACACTCCCTTTTAGGGCACTGCAGTGCTAACTTGTTTATCAACTAAGATGCATCCACTCCCAAACTCATTTCCTTTTCCAGAGAGGCTCACTGAGGCCAAAAAACTCCAGTTACCAGTCAGGGCTATGATTCCCCTCACCTTTTTGATCAGTGTCTTGTTGTACTCGTGGATCTCTGCCATGGCATCCAGGGTGGGGTTGTTGGCCAGCAGCCCTCCATCCAGGAATCGACCGATGGGCCGGAAATAAGTGGGAGCCGCACCACTGCAGCGGGCAGCGCGCCACACGAGCTGGTCTGCAGGGGCACAGAGCGAAAGGATTCCTGCAGCAACTCTGCTGTGCACAAAAAGCACCCCAGCTCCACCAACACAAATCAGGATGGCTTGCAATCCCAGGAAATCCTGCCCTATGTGGCTGTGCCTCTTTCTTCCAACAGATGGGCTCAGACGTGCCAGATGACTCTGCGGAGCTTTAAAAGATGTTCTCAACACTTTCTACATATCCCAGGTCAAATTCACTCTCTATCCATTTCCTTGCTGCTATTTTGATAGCGAACCAGTTATGTGTGCCAGACAAGGCAGCAAGCTGCAGGGGGCTGCATGCTTTGGTTACGTGGCTTTTCCATGTTTTTCCTTTAGAGCCCAGGCAAAGGTACTGACGGTACGCAGGATTCCTAGAGCAGACCTGCTCCTCATGAACCTTGCCAGCCAGCCCCTGTTTCTAGTATAAGAGATGCCAAGGGGGGAGAGGGGAGAAAAGGGAACCATCTCTAGGACCTAGTTACAAGTCAAGATGTGGGATGAGCCATTGCTGGGATGAGCCATTGCTGATTTTTAGAGCAACGGGAGGAAGAACATGAAATCTGTCTCTGAGGGATGAAACCTCCACAATCAACCAGCTAGACTTCTGTGTACCATCATTTACCTTCTGGCTGAGTGAGTGGCTTGAATGATGCGCTTGTCTTGTATTCAGTGGAGTGTTTCGTCTCTGGTACAGGGTAATTTCGGAAGAGGTGGAGCTCAGCTGGCTGTCGGTCACACAATGTCCCTGTCACCATAACCCTGGGGAAGAGGACATGAGAGAATAACAGTAAAATGGTAAAACCCAACTTATGGCTTCAATAGTCTGCACATCACACTCCTCCAGATCTGCTCTAAGGAGAGGCTGAGCATCTCTGCTGAGACACGTCTAGAGCACGTGCGGGACAGCATCAACCAGCACAGCCCGAAGCAGTACTTACTTGGGTTTCCGGACATCTGTCATTTTGGTGTTCTCCCCAAATTCCTTCTTCAAGAACTCATCCAGGGGCTCCGACTCGTAGGGCCGAGAGCCCCGGAACACCATGTCCTTCATGCGGAAGTACAGGCAGCGCATGTAGTCCATGGGCTTCCCTGAGACAGGCAACAGTGTTGGCAGGAGCAGGGGGTGGGAGGAAAGGCAGGCAGAACAAACATCAGAGCTAGGACTTTCCAAGACAAATGGGAGGTGTGAGGCATCACTCCCAATCCTATCCCCTGCCTGAGCTTCCTGTCATCTGCTTGTTCTCAGCAGCATGACTGGGAGGGATTACAGAGGAACAGCAAGCTTGGAGAAGTTTCCCATTAGCAGAATGTATCAACCACCTTGCTCCAAGGCCTCTGTGGAGAGCACAGAACACTGAACTCTGCCACCACGCACTTCCCAGAAAGCTGCTCAAAGCCAGCTGATGTGAGAAGTGAGCACAAAGCCAGGTCTAGGCTTTCCTTCATTAAGGAACATCCCTTCCCTCATTTGGCAGGCAGCAAAGATCTCAGTCAGGACTCAGAGACGCAGTTCCCACCACACATCTGCTCCCCAGAGAGGAATGCTCAGGCTCACCAGAGTGAGAAGGGACCCATTATGTCTGTACCATGTACAATAGCCAGTGCCAAGATCCCTCCAGTGCTGGTCCCTGCAATCCAGTCAAAAATCTCACGAATGGGACGGCCTGCAGCCTTTTCAATAGCCAGGAGAAGCTGGATGAGCACAAGGCCCCGGATGCCCCCTCCATCCAAACACAGGAGCCGGTCCTGACTGGAGAGAGACAGACACAGATGACTGGGAGCTCTGGGACAGATTACAAATCACAGAATGCTGTGTGAGAACATGGCCCTGGGGACGGGAAGCTATGCCAGTAAGTAGATTGCTGCAGACAGTGTAATCAGTGAATAAATAAATCCAGCAGTGCCTTCTCACGTGCAAATAAGACACGTCCAATAAACCTTGTCAGAGCTGGCGCAACATCTCTTGCTCTTGCATGGCCATCTCTAACCTTTACACCAGAGAGAGAATCACCAGCCAAAAACACACCCAAGCCTCTTACTACAGAGTAAAGGGAGTTGTGTCATAAATAAAAAAGCAGACAGCCCTAAATCCTGGCAGCAGCACTTCACTGCCAACTCCTCCTCCACTCCACGCAAGGCGAGGTGCAGGCACTGCCAAGACAGTGGAGAGAAGCTGAGTGAACATCAGAGCAGTTTGTGGGGATGGGGAAATCACAAAGCCAAAACAGTGTTGGTGTGCCCAGTGGCACAGGGGAGGGACAGAGGAGGGTTTCACCTCCTGAGCTCAGCCTCCACTGCAGCTGCAGGCAGGACAGGCAAGGGCCATTTATGGAAACAGAGATTTGTCAAAAGATGCTGGCAAAAACTGGAATGTTGATGGACATGAAATGATGCCAGCTCTGAGGATGCCATCCCCACGGGTGTGGGAGGGGAGAATTCGCAGGTGGATTTCACCTTCAAGTTGCACAGGAGCCTGGACAGAAGCTGTTCCTCACTTACTTTCTTCTAGCCTCACTGGGCATGTCCACAACATCTGGTGCCTTCAACATCTGTCCGAGCGTTGCAGAAACATACAGAAGGTCCTTGTACCCTAGAGGGCCATGAACATGCAAAAGGAAAAAAAATAAATAAATTAGAGATCACCAGTGTGGTAACCGATTTCCACCATAAACACCGAGAGAACATCCAACTCCCTTCCCCATCAAATAAAGGTTCCTGCAGGAGACACAAGCCATCTTACCCACAGCCAACAAGTACCCTCCCCAAATTTAACTCCACACCAAAGAACAGCAACACCATCCTTTAGAGCGGGCAGCTGGAGATGCACTGGCAAAGACATAGGATTTGGAGAAGCAGATGATGTGCACAGTGGGTGAGAGAGAAGGCAGAGCCCAGCAGCGTGCCCACTATGCAGTTTACCGAAAGCTGTTAAGATAAAACCTAAATCTACTCCTCAAAGTAACCTAGGCAGGAGAGCTGTGGGGACAGGGTGACTTGTCATTACCCCTCAGCTGATGTTCACCCAGGCCATCCTGGGTGTGGGGCACCGATCCAGGCTAGGTGAGAAGCCAGCCTGCGAAACCAAAAGAAGAAAGAACAGGGGGAGAGAAGTTACATACTCCTGCCATCACCCAGGCCAGAAGGTGGCTGTGGATGACACTGAATGTGGTGAGGAGTTTCTTCAAGGGCCAAAGTCCATGACAAAAAAAAGATTTTGCTCTGTCACTGCATCAGAGCTGAAACTGGGCATGGGTTGCCTTCACCAGGCGGCAGTGAGAAGAAAGTCCTGGTGTCAGCAGCCACTGAGATTTGTGGTGACACAGACACTTTCCAGGATTGTCCTCTAGCCCCACAGGAGAGCCTTTGCAAAGGAAACCTCCAACCTGAGATGGGAAGTGGTCCACAAGCAGATGTTAGCTGCTTGAATGCTCTTCTCATGACCCTCCAAGTCAGCTCCCCCACTTCCTACTCCACAACCCCTTATTGCCTCTGCCTGAGCTCTGGAGCTCCCTGAAGGCACAAAGTGTGGCACCTAGGACAGATCCATGTGCTTATTCACACAGTCTGGGGCAGCATAGAGCATAAGCTACTACACAGTCATATCATCCCAAGGTAGGCTTTTCCTATGCACAACAAACACAGTGATCAAGGTCACTTATCTTCAGGCTTCAGCCCTTCCCTCTCCCAGCTGCAGGCCTCCAGGATCTGAAAAAGCGACACTTCTAAATCTCCTTGTGCCCAGCACAACAGCAGGAAGTCCTCAAGGCAGACCAGCAAGTACCTCCCTTTCTGTACATGACCCAGAAGATAAGGTACATGCAGGCAACTAAGCACCCCCTCTTCCAGAGAGGTGAGGGAATCAGTCCTTTCTACACAGCTACATTGTGTCTGGTCTATAAAACAAACGTTTTGAGGACAAGAGTTTAGAATACACACACAGAGGAAAAGCAGAGAAAAGAGATGGGATCCTGCAACAGATGAATGAGGAGAGAGTCACCACAGAGTCACCAGATGCTGAGAGCTTCGACAGTCCTCAGACAGCTCGTCTGAAGAAGAGGTCTGAGACAGCACTGTGAACCAAGAAGGGAGAGGAGCGAGGGAGAGCCAGGGAAGGCTTTACCTAAGCTGTTGAGGTTGCTCCGCGAGGAAGGTTGGCCTTCCAGGAAGGAGGCGGCAGATGGTGCCAGGCTTGGGGAGTCAGGGTTGGGTGGTGGTGGGTGGCAGCGTTCGGTGCCTACAGTTTGCAGCAGGTCTAAGAGCACTTTCCGGTTCGCACCTTAGGTGACGAAGGGGGAGTTACAGATCAGAAAGAGAACCAGCGCATGCGCACACCACGGGGGAACGTGCTCTGCCGAATTCACAGCAGGCTTGACCCTCACGAAGCCTCTAGGATGACCTGAGGTAGGGCAAAACACATCCCAGGTATCTCTCCTCAAACACCAGGAAGCAGGACTTGTGCATAGCAGGAGCATCCACTGCTCAGCAGCTTCAAGGGTATGTGCCACATGCTCCGTGCCCCTGAAGAACTGCCTGTGTCTGCTTGTGCCTGGGAGGTTCAGCAGTGCCTACATCATTCTGTTTTGAGTCTGCAGTGCCTGACATGGTGACCTGAAGGAGGGGGAGTGCATGCTAGCTTTTCCTCTTGCATCTCTGTGTCACAGAAGAGAAATTCATCAAGGGCTATTAATACAAAGTCTATGCCGCTAGCAAAGTAAGTGCTTACTATGTGAGTCACTAGAAGCTGGGCAAGCACGTTGGAGAAGCATCATCCATGCATGACATGTTTTCACCTCTCCCCAGAACACTGCTCTGGCCACCAAGGGGAGACACAGTGCTGTGCTCACCGTGTGAGGCTGCTGACATGCTCCCTCACCTTTGCTGCTCCTGGCTGCCAACAATCCTGGTGTCTCCCCGAAATCATTGGGGATCTCGACATCTCCTCCGAACACAATGATCGCTTTGATCATATCCAGGTGGTCATGCTAGGGGACAAGACAAAGCTCAGTCAAGAGCTGCCACACAACTTCTCATTACCTCCCTCCTCTTTTCATTAGCCAAAACACCCACAAGGGAACACCACATGAAATAGGGTCAGAGTCCTTTGAAATTCTGGCTGTCTCAACCCTTCAAGAAAATCGTCTCTCCTTCCCAGCAGCCTCTGCAGGAAACTCACCTTCATGGCCAGGTGCAGCGGGGTGTTGCCATCATGTCCCCGGGCATTGGTGTGGGCGCCGTGTGTCAGCAGGACCATGGCGCAGTCCAGGCGGCCCCTCTGGACGGCGATGTGCAGAGCCATGTCGGCCGTCCGGCTGCTCACGTTCACCTCGGAGCCGTACTCAAGCAGCAGCCGTGTCATCTGTGCCCGAGCACACAGGGGGCACAGCAAGAAGAGATAAAGCAATCGTGAGGACACCACCTGGGTGCTCAAAATGTCCAGGTCTCACGGCAAGCAAAGCAGGGGTAGAGGAAGGAGCCTTAGCCTGGATACAGTTGGCTGGCAGATGCCAGCTGAATTATTCCAGCACTTGGGTTTCTCTGTCTTTCAGCACAGAACTAGGTGGTGGCTGCACAATCTGGCTAGAGCTTCAGGATGCTTTGGGATTGATACACAATTATAATGACTGGCTGAGATCAACAGAGAAAAAAACAGTTTCTACTCAGGCCAGGATCCTTGCAGACCGAAAGGAAAAGGTTTGCTTTCTGAGCTTCTCTTTATAAGCCAAGCACATTTTGGTCTGCCCTAAAACTTCACAGGATGTTTCTGAGAGGAATGGGATACTCCAGGAGGGAAAAGAGCCCTGCTGTAGCAATGCCCTCTGCTTTCAACAAGCATCATTCCAGTGCCCCAATATGACATATCACCATCCTGCCCAGCTCTGGCAGAAGATGGACTTTCACCCACATGCCACCACTCTGTGCCAACCTCACACTTCCCCTGCAGTTTTTAAGGCATCAATCTGATTGCTCCCAGGAAACTGGAAGGTAATGAGAGCTCCCTCCAGGGGCAACTGTGCTTCAGGGACAGTGCTGCAATTTCCTCGACAAGAGGGAAAAGGGGCAAGCTGGCAGTTTCACAGCCATGGATGAAATACTAGGGATGAACGTGCCAGTTTATTTCACTGCAATGCTCCACTATTAAAAGATTTATTGCCTGAGGGAAACAGCACTGACTGGCACAGGGCAAAAGGAATCAACGACTGGACTGCTGGCTGGGCTCTGACACTCCCAGGGCTCTGCACATGCATTCAGAAAAGGGTCAGGTTAGCCACAGGAGGAATTAACTGGGTGATGGCTACAGGCCCTCACCACAGATTGGCTCCATTTACCTCTGCCTTCTTTGCCCAGTGCAGTGGAGTGGCTTCATAGCGTGGGTCTTTGGAGGAAACCTGGCTAGCATCTGCCTCAAGGATGGCCTGGGCACACCTGGGAAAGACAGTGAGATGACAGGATGGGTGGCTGCTGTCTTTCCTCAAGACTTCCACTCACATCACCACCTGCCTTCTGCGCAGAGGAAAACCAGGACACCCTGCAGCAGCAGCAGGGTTTCTGCAACACCTGCGAGTTCCTCAGCTGCACTTTTGTTTTGCCCTTCATAGAAAGTGTGGGCGCAACAGGAAGCATACAAGCAAAACAGTGTTGGGAGCAGGAAAACCTCTTCCCAATTATAAGTTGTGGAGCAACATCTGGGTGCTTTTCTAATACAGGAATATGGCATTTCTGGAAACTCTCCAAACCTGAGAAGTGAAATTTTTCTCTTCTCCTCTGTTTCCATGGAAACATAGGGATAGAACTGTAATAGTTAAATACTTGCGGAAATTAAGAATCTATGTACTTCCCTATGAGCGAAAAACCACAATTGTTACGAACAGATCAATACCTGAGGCATAGAAAACACATAGGTAGATTTATGAAATAAGCATACCCTCTCCACTACCACCAAACAAACCCTGTACAAGAGATGGGGCCCCAGTGCAAGCTCAGAGACCTATGCACATTTTAGGCTTGTGAATACATCTCTAATGTTGGGAATTACTTTTCAAAATGCTTAAAAATCAGCTACCAGCAGCTGGTGTTGCCTTAAAAGCCTTGTTTGTTGAGCTAGGACACTCTCTGAACGTTAAGTACTATGAAGCATATACAAAGGGAATCAAATTTCTCCAAAGAAAACAGGGAGTAAATATTGTGCCTCTTTTGATTCAGTTCCAGAGTGTTATTAAGAGTCAAGAGTATCTCTGGCCCACAGGAGATAGGAAAAATTAGGCTTCGAAATGAAAGCTTATTAGGATCAGAGCACTCAAAGACAGGTACAGCAATTACTACTACCTAAGCATCTTACAGCTCATTCTGAGAAACAGTATTTCACAAACATAGCTTTTTAAATCTGTGTCTTTCTGCTGATGTCTGATATGAATAATGTATTAATTCAAGGAAAAAAAGGTTTTATTCTGAAAGCATTTATTTCTTTCCTACACCAGCACTTCCCTGGTCTTTTGCCAATGACTACACACGAAATGTGTCCTACTAAGCGCAGTCCTGGACAATGCTGAGCAAGCACACAGGTCCCCAGACTGGAGGGGAGACTACATACCCCTTCTGGGAGAACTTCAGTGCCGTGTGGATAGGGTAGCCCAACGTGCCCATGACGCTGCATCTGGCACGGCACTTCAGCAGGGACCGAACCATGTCCTCTTTGCCCAGCTGGCATGCGAGGTGCAGAGCTGTCAGCCCTTCATGGCTCAAGTGGTCCAAGCCAGTTGTTGGGGTTTTGCCCAGGAGCTGGAAGGAGGAGAAAATAGGTAAATAAATAGACAGACAAACATGGACGAGCACCGTCTCTCTTCCTGAGCTCCAAGGACAGACTCTGGAGCACTGGATCCCTCACGATGCTACAGCCTGTCCTCTCCATTCCTGCTCCCTGTAAATTGTAGATCTCTTGCGTGCTGACTGGCTTGCTGCACAAAAATATCCCACTGCCGTACTGGGGAAACCCTGCAAGCCCTGCACACATGAGAAGGGGGAATTTAATTTTTTTTCTCTGGTTTAGCAAGGAATCAATAGAGAAAAGAAACAAACAAGACAGAGCAGACAACGAGCCAAGCTGATGCCATCAGAAAAAGAAGGAAGAGTGTATCTTTTGAATACAAAGTTCCTACCTGCCCACTCCACAGTGTGGCAAGCCCTGATCCTCATCCCTACCTCATCATGCATTAGAAAATTCCAACACAGACTAGCAGGAAGAGGGAGAGCGGTCACAACAGGTGTTGGGCAAACGTGGGAGGTTGAGGCCATGGGGAAGAGTCAGTCTCAGGCTCACACCGAGTCCTGGGGAGCTGACAGACCTCAGGAACCATGTGCAAGGACACCCATGCCCTTACAGACCCCATCACTCTGCCCAGCACTTCTCAACAATCAAGAACACCTCCGACTTGAGACTGTCTCTGTCTCGAGGCTCTGATCACTGTCCCCCATGCAAGGCCACTCATTTCAAACAGCAGGTCCTGCAGCTCAGGAGAGCCCAGAGCAGTTCCGAACTGTCCTTCAGCCTGTGGGCAACACATAATCCCCCATGGCAGCCTGAACACATACTTCCCCCTACGGGAGCACTCTGCCCAAAACCAAACACCCTGCTCTCAGGAGAAGGGGAAGGGACAGCCATGGGCCTGAGGAAAGGCAGGGTGAGGGCCCGATGCAAACAGCAGCGAAGGATACTTTCTGAGGAAACTTGCTTAACATCCTTGTTCTAGTGCAGGGTGGAACCTAGACTCTGATTATGCTGGGAAACAGCACCAGTAAAGAGAGGAAATAAGAGGCTAAAATTAGGCTCGAGCAGTAACTCAACAGAGGGGACTGACTTTCTCTTCCCGCGTCTGCAGCTGTTTTCCTATCTCTCTCCTCACAGCACAGAGAAGACCCATTCTAGTCCTACTTTCTCCCAGACTAGAAATCACTCCCACCTCAATGATCTGGGGGTTGCTCCCTCGCACAGCATAGTGGAAAACAGTCTCCCCGTTCTTGTCGGTGATGTCCACCCGTGCGTGGCACTCCAGCAGCTCCAGCAGGCACTCCATGTCCCCCTTGCGGCACGCCAGGTGCAGTGGGGTGCAGCCATCCTCACTGTCTATGCTGTTCACGCAGCTGCAAGAGAGGACTCAGCATGAGGCCCAGGAATGGCCACGGGGAGAACGACTCTCATCCCTTTTTCTGCCCTCCATATGGGATCAGCCCAAAGGAAGGCAGGAGACAGGTTACAGTCAGCAACCTTGCGATGGTGTTGCCATTTGCCCTCCAGTCCCCTAACTCCTCACCAGTCTCCCCTATCCTCAGTAAACTTGTGCTGGTTTCAGCTGGGGTAGAGTTAACTTTCTTCACAGTGACCGGTATGGAACTGTGTTTTGGATTTCTGCTGACCATAGAGCTGATAGTAAAGATATGTTTTTGTTATTGCTGAGCAGGGCTTACACAGAGCCAAAGCTTTTTTTGCTTTCCTATTGCCACATTGGTGGGGACACTGGGGGTGCAAGGTAGGCTGTGAGGAGATACAGCCAGGACAAGTGACCCCAAGTGACCAAAGGGATATTCCAGACCATATGACATCATGCTTAGTATATAAAACTGGGGGAAGGAAGGGGAGAGGCAGGGACATTTGGGGTGACGGTGTTTATCTTCCCAAGTCACCACAACGTGGGATGGGGCCCTGCTCTTCTGGAAGTGCCTGAACACCTGTCTGCCTGTGGGAAGCAGTGATTTAGTTCCTTGTTTTACCTTTCTTGAGTGCATGGCCTTTGCTTTCCCTATTAAACTGTCTTTATCTCAACCCACCAGTTTTCTACCTTTTGCCCTTTCGATTCTCTCCATGCTCCCTCTGGTGAGAGAGTAAGTGAGCAGCTGAGTGGGGCTTGGCTGCTGCCTAGGGTTAAACCACGACAGAACTTCCCCATGAGAAGAGAGCAAGGGCTTGTAGCCAAAAACTGTTTAAAGACAGTCCTACTGTACCTCCACTCTTGTGGCACAGCCTGCCCTCCCAAGCTCCTTCTGAGCACCAAGCCCCTGGAGACCCCATGCTCCTTGCCTCACGATGTGGTTGTGCCGGAAGCTCTCACGGCGGCCAAACTCCACAGCAATGTGTGCCGAGGACCAGCTGGGGTGGCTGCGGAGGCAGTCACTGAGCTGCTGGAGCTCCTCCAGGGACAAGGGCTGGCACGAGCTCTCGTAGAAAGGGCGCAGCTGCTGGGCATATTGCTCAAAGTACACCAGGGCGTCTGCTTCGTTGTCCAGCTGGAAGAGCCTGGAGAAAAGGAAAGCACAGGGTTGGTCCTGCTCAAAAGAACAAGTCCAATCCCACGGATCTGAGTGAAATAGCTCTTTTCCAAACAGCAGTGCTAGGAACTTTCCTCTTCTTCTTCAGCTAGTGTCGTCCTTATTACAAGAGAAGCAAAAAGACTACTCCACTGGCAGAAAGCATCTCCCCTTCCTGAACAGTGTTGGGTTTTGCACTGAAGTATCCTATGCTCCAGATACTGAACAAGCAACAGGAACGAACAGAAATGCATGTACACCTATGGATGCCTTGAGCTATATCACAGCTGCCTGCTGCCACAGCGTTTGGACCCTGTCCTGTTTCCACGAGCTGTTTTGACGGCATTTCCTCCACCAGCACACGCATGGGCCATCCACCCCTCCCAGCCCACCCGCTGCTTCAGCACACCCCCCCACACCCGCAGCCTGGAAGCAGCCCTCAGATCACCGGCTTGGGGTCTTCCGCTTCCCGCGCCAGCAGGGACAGCTGAAGGTCTGCCACTCACCGGAACGCGACCTGCGGGCTCTGAGGATTCACCAGCACGCAGTCCCAGGAGCGAGCGACGCTGTTCTTGTAGAGGGCCACCCTGGCCTCCTCCCGCAGGCACGCGTGACCGGCGTACTCGGCGGCCGACACCTCCCTCACGCGGTACGGGTTGGAGAATATCTGCGTGACGCTGTTGAAGGTGTCCACCAGCCTCCCCAAGAACTGCATCTTCCCAGAGCCTCGGGCGGCTTCTCCCGAGGCAAACCCGACCGCAGGCTCCGCCCGGCCCCTGCCCTTCCAGCCGGAGCGCCGCCGGGTGCCACCGCGGGGCCGGGCAAGGGGCCGGGAACGGGGCTGGGGGCGGGGCCGGGGATGGCGCCGGGCAAAGCACGACGGGCCCCCAGCACCCCCCGCGCGCCGCC